>CM075015.1:21023033-21043958 GCA_037576675.1 Pangasius sanitwongsei | reverse complement strand
ACACAAATCCCCACAGCCACGCTCCAAAATCTAGTGGAAAGCTTCCCAGAAGAGTGGAGCTTATTATAACAGCAAAGTGGGAATAAATCTGGAATGGGAGGTTCAACAAACACAAATGGGTGTGATGGTCATAAACCTTTGGCCATATAGTGCATCTTAGATGAGTCTGCATGCTACTGTTAACTAGCTCTAGATACTAACTAGTTAGCCACAAACTTCTTTTATTACTAACTTACAAATTCACTAGCATTTTCATTTTTTCAAATACATCAACAAGCAAAAGCAAGAAAGAATGCTGACATTGTCACTTTAACTAAAGCAACTGATTAGCATTCATTTCTTATCAGTGTTTTGGGTCAGTTTGTCTTCTTCTGCTTTTTTTTTTTTTTTTTTTTTTTTTTGCGATTTTTCAACCGTAGTTATATATGAGCGCTTCATGATCACCGCTTCTTTATCATCTTCTGACAATAGTTACTGAATTTAATTATGTAAATTGCAGCTTCTATTTTTAAGGGAGTCTTGTGACTGCCCGATACATAAACCTTTTCACAAAATGATAGTGAAGTGTGATTTTTTTTTCTTGCATATCTGTTTTAAAAACCACGTTGTTGTTCTTGGTGATTTGGAAGAAATGGCTGCCTGAGAGTGTTCAGGTAGGAAAAAGAGAGAAAGATAGAGATTGTTGTGGTGTTATGGAAATATAAAAACCTTTCAAACACATTTCATACTCTACATATAATCGCCAAAGTAGCCTACTGTGTTAATTTACACCACAATTAGTATTAACTCAATTAGTACACCCTTGCAGAAAATCTTTTTTTTGTTAATTTGGCGTAGTAAATAAGTTAAAAAAGTGCAGTTTGATTGAAGGTCTTTTGCAACCAATGACTCAAGTGTTCCTCTGTATTTAGTATCTAAGAATACGTAAGGAATGAAATACTTGAGGTGTGCTGTTTTAGGAAAATAATCAACAACAGGGTAGTGTGAAGCAACTCGACACAAAGTGGAGTTACTGTTACCAGGCTGAAGTTGATCATTTTCCTATAACAGCCCACCCTGAAGTGTTTTATTCCTCTTATACCACAGCAGCTTGCCAACACTAACAATGTTTTATTTCTAAAAAAAAAAGAACAACATGCTTTTATTCATTTATATTTATGTTGTGTAATGTCCATGAAACAAATGATCACTTACGTTAAAGCAGCTATAAACAGTCGTTCCCTCACCAGCATCCCCCCCCCCCCAAGTTTATAAGACCAAAAAAAACAAAAAACACAAAGCTTGTCATGCTACCAAGAACCCACAAAGCGTAAACTCTTCTGTTCTGAAGAGATCGGAAATGTTATAGCTTTATCTCTGACTGACACTGGAGACTCCTTCCATTATGTTTCAGAGTACTCACTTTGAATTGTTACAATGAACTAAATAAATATGAATTAATGTATCTTTAAGCAAACTGGAAATATCTGGAAAATCGTTGAACATCTTATTAATCAGTTTCTTTTCCCATTCACTGTTTGCTAGCTAAGCTAGCTACACTAAACGCGAATTATAGGAAGAGCGTCTTATTGACTTGTTTGAGAAACAAATGACGAATAGCAGAAAAGGAGGCCGGGATTAAAAAGTTTGCATTTTTGATAGATAAGAAGTTACAGAGACTGGACCGTTGTGTGCGAAAAAAATTGTGGCTTTTTAACTCTGGTTAGTTAGGCGATTTAAAAACAGGATGACAACAATAACAACAACAATAACAACAACAATAACAAAAAGTCCAAGGAGCTGTTGGATACAACCACATTTCCTTTTTTAAATATTTTTTAAATATTTTTAAAAAATATATTGAGGTATGCTTTTTGTCTTTTTTTTTCCCGCAGAACCCATGCTGGCTGCAAACTTTTGCGCTCAATTATATATTTTTTGTAATTAAATAAGAATGAACTACAGACCAGCAGCAGAGAGGCTAGCAGTCGACTGCAACGGGAAAATATCTCATTTATTACTTTTTGATCGATATTTGGCCATCCATCATGTGTAGTAGTTTTATTGAAAGGAATTAAATCTGCCTCTAAGATTCAATAAACACATGAAACACGAAATAATGACCCCAAGTAGCCCATCTTGTTGTTTTGTAAAACCGAGCTGAGGACACATAAACATTATACGATGAAGTCAATTTATTACATTTTTCTTCTTTATTGTAAGCTAAACTCAAAGCACCATGTGTGTTAGCGTAACAGCCTATAAATGCAGCGCTCGCAGCAGCGTGTAATTGGGATGCTTCTCCTCAGCAGGGGCCGAGGATCCATTCAGCATCAAAGACAAAAGGGCAGAGAATAAAGCTACAAGCACACCCAGCAGGAACTCCTTCAGTCTTCTCGGAAAAAAAAAAACCTTTCAGAAAGACAGCGAGGCTCGAGCGCAGGGCCAAAGCTTCACCACAACGCCTTGAATATTAAAAAGGCAGCGTCCGAGAGAGGAGCTGTCATCTCGTCAACCTGCATTCTTATCTGAATCTCTAAGCAAGGGCCTGGAAAAATGAGGAAAACTTCAAGCAAGCATGACAAAAATCAGGTAAACGGTACAAACCATATATCCAGCAGTGGTCCTTAAGGTCCCATTATGTAGCTTAACTTGAATTTAAAGGGTTTAAAGATATCCTACAGAGCCTCTCAATAAAGGTCCAAAAGAGATTCCCTTGAAGGTACCACCCAGTGACCAAGTCAATTTCTTTCTAAAAGTGTATGACATTCAAAGTTTTAGATATTTAGCATCGCTATAAATCAGAGCGATATAACAATCTACATTTCCGATAACAATAGAATTGTAAAGTGGTAATCTTTTTATACTGTATGACTTAAAAAAAAAAAAAAAGAAAGACGGAAAAATAAATTAAAATGTCAAAAAAAAAGTTAAAAAAGACAAAGTAGTAAGAGCGGAATAATGTCATTACACAAATTTACACATTAATATTTTATCTTTGTTTTATCTTTGGCAGACAACAGCAATTTGCCAACAATTACTTTTTAAAAAAAATTAAATTAATTCATTTAAGAATAACACATTGCACTTTTCATCCTGTTTGTAATTGTCCATGGGCCAAGTTAGTTCAAGTTATTATCGCTTACGTTTTAGCAGCTACAACATTTGCTAACTAGCCTTTCTTTTTTGTCTCTTGAAGGTAAACAAAAACAGACAAAAAAAACCCCCCAAAAAATAATACTGCTTGTCATTGTTATGGGGAGAATGATAAGCGTGAACTCCTGAAGACTTTCCCATAGTGGAAAACCTCCTGAACTCCTTCAGGACTCCTTCCAGAAATGTTAAACGTCTCCTCACAATATCAACAATCATATGTATTTATTTGTTAAATAATAACAATTTCATTCCGTGTTCCAGTAGATCTGCCATATGAGTCCCCGTGAATGTGCTGTTACTAAAGAAACAATAACTTGTATGAGAATGAGCGTATTAATATTGACCTATGATTTGTCTTGCAGCCGAAACTACTATCAGAGCTTCAGAGAAACCTTCGTCCAGTCAGATTTTAATTATTTTTAATAATAGCTAGGTTTTTTTTTTTTAAACTTGCGATTTCATTTTTTAAACTGTAATTATTCTGATCAGTGGTTAATGTTCTGCGCTCTCTAGGTTGCAGGTTTAAATCCCACTTGTCACACAGCCACGGCTGGACCCTGTTGAGGCTCTTAACCCTCGCCTGATCAGTTACAGTCTTGGATTGTGTCCTGCTTCAGTCGCTTTGTCTGCCAAATGAATAAACGTGAACGCAAGCCAAGAATGTATAACATCATCTCAGAGGGAAGAAGCTGAAGCAATAATGACCCTGCAGTAAAGCTGTCACACCAGTCGCGTCAGGGTGGCATATGGGGACCGAGAGGCGCGTGGCTGTACTGTGACCTTGGGCACGTAGGAAACAATGCAAACAATCCAGCAGTGCCACCCTCTCTGAAAATAATTACCCACGTCATACACACACACACACACACACACACACACACATACACACACACACATAAGGCAAGACAAGAACTTTTCTACATCTCAGGGTCTAAAGAGTCTGACTGAAATGCTGCTGAACCAAAACGTCTCTTCTCTTCTCACCATCATCTTCTCTTCACTTTACTTCACGTCATCTTCTTTCTTCTCTTTTCTTGTCTGTCTCACTCATTCTCTTCTCATTTTCTTTTCCGTCCATCTTTTTCTTCTCTTCTCACTGTTTTCTCTTCTCTTCTCTTCTATCTTCTATTCTCTTTACATCCCCTTTCACCGTCGTCGTCACTTCTCTTTTCTTCTCATCTTCTCTCTTTTCTCTTCTCTTCTCTTCTCTCCATCGCCTTTCTTTCCCTCTTTTCTTTTCTTTCTTTTCTTACCATCTTTTCTCTCAATCGCCTAATTTTCTCGTCTTCTGTCCATCTTCTTGCTTTTCTTTTACTTCTCACCATCCTCTCGTCTCTTCATCTTTTATTATTTCTCTTCTCAAAATCCTATTCTCTTCTCTTTGTCTCTGACCATCTTCTTCTCTTCTGCCTATTTTTCTCTTCTCAGGTTTTTCTATGTCTCTTTTTTCTTCTTCTTTTTTAGCTCAGACTGATGTGAAGGCGAATCCGCACAGATTAGTGTTTCCCCACTTACACACTGAACTCACTTCATACAATGCTAGAGTCTGACAGCAGGTAAAACGTATCTCAAACAAATCCCATTTAATCCAAACGCAGGTGTGTGAGCGGTCATGTTTAATCCCGACTATTATATTTGAGAAAGTGTCTGTTGAATAATAATAAGTGAGTCGTGAGAACTTCATAAAAAAGAGCTGCATTTTTCCTTTTATCCACTAGATGGGAACAACGCATCATTGTTCAGTCTCGGGTACAGGTGCGAGAATGGCGTAGAAATACACTGAAAGTTTGTGTATGATTAATTATAGATCAGTGCCTTGTTGAAATTCAGTGTTTTGCCTACTGTCAAGCCTACAGACCTGCAAAACAAATGAAAAAAATAGTAATTACTGTGCGTTCGTTTTGCTTTGTTGTTTTTGTGAAAGAGCATTTTTTTAAACTAATGTGTCAATACACCTTAGTAAATTGGCATGCATGATATAAAGTAGAACTGGAGGCGATATTCAATCCAACATTTTCTGTAATGTAGTAGGGTTTATATTCTGGCAGTTTCCTGTTAAACTAAAGCTCTCCACTTCCTAAAAACATTTTAAACACTTACTGCTGCTTCAGTGGACAATGTCACCTGGCTACTGCAGATTTGTCTCTAAGCACTGCTGATGCTGGGGAAAGTTATGAGTATTCAGAGTCGTGTTATGCACCTGCTTAAGTCGATTTTCTAGGCTCCTCATTCAGAGTATGCAAATTATCTGCTTGTAGTTCTCACCTCCGAGGGTTCCAGATTTTTTTTTTTTTTTTTTTTTTTGAGTAGAAGCATCTGCATTAGGGTTTTTGAATGACATCTAGACCACGATCTTGCCTTTAAACCCAAAATAATATCAGTTAGACTTTTTTTTATAGTCAAATGTACCTATCTAGTATCTCTGTCTAACTATCCAGTAAAGAAATTGCATTATAAACAACTTCATTAGGCACATTTTCCTGTACTGAAGAAGGAATTTCATCAGGTTGCAATGCCTTCTGGGTAAATTTCTGCTCCTGAAGTCACAGTGATGTTGACTCAGGACCTCAAGCCTCTAAGGGCACATATAATGAGCTTCACTTGAGCTAATAAAGTATTGGAACAGGGTTTACGACGGCAACTGGGAATCCCCCAAAGGGGAAACGGCGAGGGGAAGTCAATTAGGTCAAGTGAGAACAATACTGGAACGCAGCCATAGTCATGTAAACTCTTAGGTCATGATGCTAATGATGAAAATAGGTTTTCTCTCTTCTGTGTTTAGCATGGCAACAGCCAACAGGGGGCAGTAGCATCTTTTTGTTTTACCATCAGAAGCCACGGCAGTTAAATGTTTGCTAAGAAAAATGTCCTGCTGAAATTTAGATTCATGACTAGTCCATTCTCGCAGTGTCTCAATGCACGTGCACGTCTCACTCCACGCCGTTGTTTGTACCAGTCATCCTGCGTCCTCTGATCTCACCGATTGTAAGATGTCCCCTTCTGTCTCCCAAACCCACCTCGTCATATAATCTGTCTTCATTCTTTTGTTTAACAGTTGAATCATTCCTGACAGACAACGTGAAGTCACCGGGGCACCATTATCGCTAACGTAAAGTAATGTAACATCAAATGAATTGTGATCCCGTCCTGTTTAATTTACTCCCAACATTTAGGATGCAATGCATTTCATTTACGACGTCTAATGATGGCCATATTTCACCCGATTAAGATGTTATGAGCAGAGGTTTAATGGCTTAATCATGCACAATCACACCGTTGCGCGAGGCCTCAATTATTCTTAGCAGTTTTTTAATTGGCAGGCATCGATTGTTTATTAATCGGCGCGATCGTGCATTTCCTGTGGGAAAGGCTTGTAATGAGAATGAAAGTGACATTCACAGGACTCATCAAAGCTCGCTCTCTCACACACATACACACACACTCCTACCTCCATCCCTAACCATCTGACTCTTTCCTTCCCTTTCACACCACATTTGTGTGTGTGTGTTAGAAAGCAAGGTGAGCTTCCTGTGTCTTTCGCTGCCATTTATCTGTCGTTTTTTAAGCCTAAGGCAGTGACATCACTAATCAATAGCTTGCTCTGTGAAAAAGTCCACAGAAAAAGGCCCTGATTAAATAAACAGCCACTACCCTTCAAGGTTGAAGCCGGATTTGGAGCGAGCGATCATCATCTCAGAGTTCTAATCTGATCTGGGTGACGCACATAAACAGCACTGATGGGAGGACTCCAAATCCCATAATGATTTGCACCTGTTGAACAACTGCTGTCTCTTCTCTTCTTTTCATTTCTCTTCTCTTCAACACTGACTATAATACAGTTTAATTCAGTTCCAGCTACTGCACACTCCAGGGAAAACACCATTAAATATTAGCAAGAGGGCAAGCAGACCAAGCACATATTTGTCATTTGGGTCTTCCAAGCTAAAATGGAGGCTGCAAATTAACTTCTTTTCGAATCGACCTTAAAATAGATCAAGCCACACCAGAGTTGTACAATCATCCAACATAACTCCCCACCTTAGGGGAAACATCTGGCACTGTGGAAACCTCAGCAAAAAAGTATGTCACATTCTCAGACTCTGAGCAACCCCTGTCGTCCAGCTCAAAATCTCTACCTATCAAGCAAAATGTGTGTAGCTAGTGCTGTATGGTCAGATCGTGTGTACGAAGAATGAGCAAATTGATACTAGTGAGTTCAGTACAGTTATTTCCAATGACCCAAGGTTGGATGGAAGCCATTAGGCTCTCAAGCTCCCGAATATTCTAAATGATACCAAAGGAATGGTTTGGAGGAGCTCTGCAATTTGGGAGCGTCCTTGGAGTAGAGTCACTGCTTCTTCAAATTGAGAGGAGGCAGATGAGAATGGAGGCTCTGGGGTAGACCCAGGACCCACTGGAGAGATTCTCAGGCGTGTCCCACTGGACAGAGACCCCGGGGTAAAACCAGGACCCACTGGAGAGATTATCAGGCGTGTCCCACTGGACAGAGACCCCAGGGTAGACCCAGTACTTGATGTAGAGATTATATCTCACAGATTGGATAGCAATGTCTGGGGAGCCCCCAGAAGGAGCTAGAATCTGTGGTTGGTGATAGAAGTCTGGGCTGATCTCTTCATCCTGTTGCCACCAGGAAAAATGGAAGAAAAATCACTGAATAAATGAATGAATGAATATGGTGGTAATGGGACAGTGGGGTTGAGGTTGACAACTACAGGGTGTTTTGTGGGGGACCCAGTGTGAAAATTTGCTTAAATCCTCCAAAAGACCAGATGCTGTCTAAGGTTATGACACTGGGCTACTGATCAGACGGTCGTGAGTGCAAATCCCAACACCACCAAGCTGCCAAGCTGCCAACGACCCTTGAGCATGACTCTTAACCCGGCTCAAATGTGAGTCACTTTGGATAAAAACATTAGCCAAATGAGTAAAATGCAAATCTAAAGGCCAGTCTCATGCTCAAATGAAGCATTTATGATTTTTGTCCCCTTTCTACAGCGATACGTGAAACACCTGAAAACCTCTGCTTTTCCAGGTACAACAGTGGTCAGAACAAATGCAGATAAAATTCACCTAGCAGAATAGTCAATTCACCGAAGAGGAAAGGACGTAGAATGTGAAAGACGTTTATTTCCTCCTGGTAGTGTCTACTTTTTCTTCATGCTGACTTTATCTAGATGACATGTGAATTCACAAGTCTCGATCTTGTCTGAGCCAGCAGAAGACAAGATAGTGGAATTGTCATCTGTTTTTACAATACAAAAAATGGAAGAACTGCTTATTATTAAGTAGTGGCCACACCAGACTTTTGTCTTATTGTGCTCTTACTGTTGCCTGGTGCACATCTGGAAAATTAGCCTTCTTGTCCACTGACATCGGACAGGGTTTTTTTTTTGGTAAAATTCATTTTTTCGCTCTGCTAGCTAGAAATTTAAAGGATAGCAACGTTGGCAGCTCTGTGTAAAATCACTGATCCATTGGTAATAAGCTTCCAGGCCTGTCCATGTCGTATTCCTTCACACGGACAAAAGCAATCAGAAAATGGATTATTATCCTAAAGGTCATGGGCTCAGTCCTAGTTATCGTTGTGTCCTTGGTTTCATGTCACTGCAGGTTTTTGTGTAGTGATCACAGGCCAGAAATGTCCTATGAAAAAAGACTCACATTATTCAGACACGTTGGATGTCAAGTTTGAGTCCAAAAGTCAATCTCAAAGAGACATACGAGGCATTAGCTCCAAATTGGCTATCACTCCTAAGACGAGCTCATATGATCGGTGTCGAGTGAACGCTTCATTTGCGTCCTCATGAGTTCAAGATCGCAGCCGTACGTCTTTACGGAGAGAATATGGGCATCGCAGAGAGGCTTTGTATAACATCATCGATTTATAATTCCATCTGAAGGCCCCAGAGGTGAAAGGAACGATTGATCTGAGGACACAGATGAACTGGCGTGTGGTCAGTGCGCAAATTAATTCATTTTCTACGTCTGTTATTCTATTATTATTGCTTTTGATAACCATTTTGTCTGGTGTAATGTATCTAACCGTTTGGCAGCCACAGCGGTGGTCAATAGCAGGAAGTGTAGACTTACAATGGCCTGGTGGACTAAACCTCTTCCAGTCGAGACTTAATTACTCATCACACTTCAGACTGTGTGTGTTTCACAGATTCACAGTGGAATCCATGTCATGTACGATGTTTATGATAATTATTACACAAAATCATTCGAATTGTCAACTCAATATAGAAAAATTTCTCTAATGAAAAATGTCATGAGTACGTCTTGTTAACATAATAGTATTTTAAAAAATGTGAAAAAAGTCTACAAAAGTTGGAAAACTGCCAAAAGTGTGTAAAAATTATTTATTTAAAATGATGACGATAAAGAGTTGTTTCAAAAGCCTAGAACAGTTGGAATATTTGCTAAAATGTTGGCTAAATTATTTATTTAAGAAATCTAGAACAGTTCAATAATTCTCCAAAAAAAAGTCAAAATTATTTCTTTAAAATAATGGGGGGCACACAACCTCACCACAACATATAATGCATCATACACTTTACATTGCTGTATTCTGTAAAGAGAGTTCTGGTCCCTGAAAAAGGATGTGTGTGGTTCAAGAATACTCATCCCAGTTTAAAAAAGAAGCATTTTAATTTGAGATCCTTGTCCTTCTCTATGCAATATCTGATATAACTCCTGAAGCAGTACGAGCTTGTACACTTGGCGATTTAACTGAAATTCTCAATGTTCACTCTCCAAAGTAGCAGAAAGATTTTAGGAATGCTAAAATTGCATGTGTGTGTGTCTTGTTTATTAGCAAAACTGACCATGTAAAAAGCTAATCCGGTATAAAGCTCTGTATATGAATATGTTTTAAAGGTATAGCAAATATTTTGACTCTTACAGTGTGATGATTCAGAGAACATCATCTGGACGCTTACACACACACAGACACACACACACACACCCCCCCCACCTTCACCTTTAAACTGCACGTGGTCGCCCCCTGCTGGTCATCGCAAAGCATTGTGACACGTCTCATGACTAATATAGCACTGCTGCAAGTCACAGTGTGTCCTCACCCGTGCTTACTTAGAGCTGAATTAATTGGTTGCCTCACACACACACACACACACCCTAAAAAGTGTCCTCTTCACGAAGCCGGTGGCTTTAAATAGATTAATTAAACCACAGGGAGTTTTAGTTAAGCAGAGGAAGCGTCGTGAAAGCGGCTGCTGTGGCCGTTTTTGGGGGAGAGCCTGAGCTTTTCTCTGACGGCTCCTTTATGTAAAACACAATTTCACGGATGGCTGAACGGAGAAATGCTATATTTCTAGTTGCAGTGGTAACCGAAATGCAGGGTGTGAACTGGATATATTAGTGCTGGGTATTAAGATTCTTTAAAACGTCCATACATAGGAGATTTGCATGTAGTTCTTACGTAAGATAAATAAAACATGCCTCCATTTTACACGAATACGTTCTTCATCCCATTGTGACATTACCTGCACGACTCGGTTACCTTGTAGAGGTGGCACAGCAAAGCACATTAGACTAAACACTTCATGTTGTGTGTAGCTGCTCTCCTGGTATGATCGCTCGAGCCTGACTGCCAATGACAAATCCAGAGAGTGAGAAAATCCCACTGTGGCATAGAGGGAACTGTTGATCTTGGTTTGTTAACTCGCAGCAAGCCATGCATTCAGACATCAAACCCTGGTTTATCTGGAGGGAAACATGTCACCAGGTTGCATATGATTTGTGTTGCGTATTAACATTGTCATGACTGAGAGGGAAAAAAAATGCACAGACGTCTCATTTGCTGACTGGATTCATGCTTGCGTGATTCTCAAATGTCAACTCTGGTCTATATATAATATGAGATTACAGAACGAGAGAGAGAGAGAGAAATGCTGTTTTAAACATGTCCCCATTTGACATAGCCTCAAATGCATCAAATGTGCACTTATAGTATGAGGAAAGTATTTTTCAGAACACAAACATGTAGTTCCTTAGCAATTACGCAGTATATAGAGTCATATACACTTGCTAGGCTAGTTAACTGGCTCACTAACTAGCTAGCATGCTGATTCTGAATAGCCAGATTTCCTTTTTTTTTCTTGGACATTTTTGAGCTTAAATTATTGGTCGGAGGGAAAATCTATATAAAATTATATTATATCTTATAAAATAAAATTCACAACATTGTTTGGGGTTTTTGCTCTACTCCTTACACTGAGTTGATGCTAGCAAGTGATATTGTGTAAGATCACTTCAGGTTGTTGTTTTCAGGTTGTTGTTTTCCTCTAAATAAAAGATTCAGAGAAAGATTTAGAGGCTTGTAAAAAAACAAAACAAAACAAAACACACACACATTTTCACCCTAGCTAATTTGCTACGTAGCAAAATAGCTGGTCTTTAACTACGTAGCTAGTAGGCTAATTAACTAGCAGAATAAAGCAGCAACATTACAGCAGTTAATCACAGACAAATAAAGTAGCTCTCTACACAGCACTAAACAGCTCTCCCTGCTTAAATTTTGCAAATTTGAGATGATATTTTTAAATAATACGCATTGTATTGCTCTTGTTTACATTTTATAAACAGATTCTTTGTCCCTTTTTTGCTGTTTTAAGGGTTTGGCTAACAGATTTGCCTTGAGGTAATGGAAGCCATTTTGTTTCCCACTGATATTACATTTGCAAATATGTATGTAAAATAAAGGTAAAAGACAAATTAAAAACAGGTAAAGTGTCCTTCACAACAACGTATACACTTGTTTTAGACAAATAACTTAACATATTAATTAAAAAAACAGCATTTACGCCTCCCAGCCCGGTACATGTTGCCTTAAAATATAACCAGTAAAATACTTCAAAAATCTTACTTTCTTACAATAATGTTTGAATCTGTTTAACATCTTATGCTTGAAACATCCTTTTCCATGAATCCATATCATTCGCTTAACCCTGTTACCTCTGAAATATTTGGATTATTTGACAAGTCACATATTCAACAGGAAGTTGTGTCATCTGAACTTCTTGAAGATCATGACGAAGAAAATGAAGTTCTTTTTTCTGTTTTATTATCTTTATTTAAATTGTAGACATTTTTAATATACTTTTCTTAGATTTAATGTTGAAAAATGGTTAAAAAATAAATTAAAATGTATTACATGGCACTGCAGATGTTGAATCCCCCTAATAACTGCTTCTAAAACGGTGATGGAGATTCCCTTAAGAGGAAATTATAAGGTCAACAAACCAATAGTGCAGCTGGGAAGGGAGTTTGAGATTTATGTACTCATGGGACTGTTTTTTTTTTTATATAAAAGCGTTTCCAGCAAGACTGCTGACTTAGAATCAAATTTCTTGCTATATTAAAGACATGCATCAGTTTTTAGCTAATCGTCATTCAGACCCTGCTGATCTAGGGGACTTTTGCAAGGTGGTTCTTCCTAATAACTAGTCCATGTAGTAGGTATAAAAGCTTCCAAGACACTTCACCTTCTCTCTGTAGCTTTCATCTGCCTGGTCAGCACTGTCTCGAGGATGAGAGAGAGAGAGAGAGAGAGAGGCGAAGTCCCAATCCTGCTATCTCCACAGGTTCTGAAACTAATGAGGGGCCTATTACTTGGCCCTGCCTGACACCTTGTGCATCTCCAGCCCATTGCCTTCTTGCCTTAGATTGAAACTGGACTAGTGCATGAGAAAGAAAATTGCTCGGCATCATCAATCGGGCTTGGGCAGTTCAGCAGCATGCAATCAGCGCTTATAGCATTCGAATTACAGTACAGGCAGTCCGGTGCGAGAAAATAAGCTCCTATAATGCACCTCCCAGCTGTGAACACTCAAGGCGAGGGAGTCAAGCCGCTGGCAGGAGAACGAGGCAGCCGTGGCCATGCCATTGGTTATTAGGCCTGGCACTTTGTTTCCTTCGCAGGAGGCAGGAGCGCTGCTGGGCTCTGTGGCCAGCATCATTACCACGCTTCCCTCTTGGGGACGTTTCATGGTGGAAAAGCTCTGTGAATACAATGAAATGGTTTGTGAAATCGTCTTATACAGTAAAAACCGGTGTGTCTAGTGGCTGTTATTTAGGTTGTTTGTATAGAACTACTGTGGTACCATGAAATAGCGTACAAGCTATAGCAGGAAAAATCCATAAGACTAGAGAGACTAGTCACACTGGCAGCACTTATTCACATTTTCTTACAAGTTGTATTAAAAAGGGATGCATAGCATCTAAACAGCAATTTTTTCAGACTGTGTATTGGGGTTTGCCATTTTAAACACACTAGATACTAATACTAATACTAGAATCGATATATTTAACTCTGTAAGAAATCTACATATCTATATATTTCATTATGTAAGGAATAAAACAGGGTGAGCAGTTATAGGAAAATCATATATATATATATATATATATATATATATATATATATATATATATATAACAGAATGACATTATTTTATCAGTTTATACATTATTTACATTTAATGTTGTGGAACATCCATGAAACAAGCTAGTTCCTTTTAACAATTACATGTAGCAACTATAATCAGTTGCTCCTTTCTCAACCTCTCTCGAGGTTAATAAAACCAAAATTGCAGCATGTCAACTTTAGCACTGACTGTTACGATGCACTGACACTGGAGACTCCTTCCATAAATGATAAACGTCTCCTCACAGAAAACGTTGATAAATAACAACATAAAAAAAATTATTACTGTTTATTATTAGCCTTAGATTATGTGGAGTATCTTCTATACAAGTCATTTTGTAAGTTGTTACTCTAGAAATTATAACGTATTAGAACAAGCATATTAATATAAAACTGTAATTTGAATTACAGTCTGTTAGAGCTGCTGTTATTGAAAATTAATCAACAACTTTTGACCAAACAGAATCAACAGTTCAACAGTGCTGTGGTATAAACCATTCTTCCAACCAACTTCTTCCAAACACTGTGTATTTAATCCATTAATTTTATTTATTTATTTATTTAAAAAAAACAAAAAAAAAAAAACAACTTTTTTTTGGAAACGAGGTCACTGGCTATTAACGAGTCCGCTCTCTTTGATACTGTCCTTGGACTAAAAAATAGAACATCTGGCCTGTTTAATGGTGTTATGTGGCTTCTGTGAAATGAATGTACCTAAATGAGCGCCTTCATTTGTTTTTAATAGTATGCAGTGTGCTTGTGGTGGGAGTTAAATAACACTGCATTATCTGCTTGGTGTTAACTCTGCTTTTTCATACATCGAAACCACACACACACACACACACACACACAGAAATTTGTAGGTTGACTTTTTAAATTTTTGTGTAAATATTTTAAATATTTTATGTTCTTTAATTGAAACCAAGTAAAGTATCTTGAGGCTTAATATACTACATTTTTAAAGTGGCTTGCTAAATATTGCTTCTGATGTCTGTGCAGGGTCGGAAAAGTACAGAAAATAAATATACTGTACTTAAATGAATGTTCAAGCATATTCCATACGACTCCACAAAAGTCCCATTTTCACATTGCTAAAACTCTTATAGCAGCTCTGTTAAAATGTACACACACTCCGACGAGGCGCCAGTTTGTAAGGACAAACCATAAGATAAAACTGACAAATATGGAAATTGTTGGTTCCATTTTGCTTTGAACTCTTTTTCATGCATTTCACTGCCTTTAATTGGTTCCCATCTTTGCCTCGAACATATCATTTGTATCTACATTAGCTAGTAATTTGTCCTCCAGCCCTTAGGATGGAACTGTAGAGCTCTAATTGTGTCAAGTGTCTACAAACATGTATCTTATGGCGCTAAATGAAAATTTAGGAGGTTTTAGGACCTTTATGTTGAACATGTAAGACGTTTGAAGGCCTCTCGAGCAGCTCGACACAATACAATTTCTAATTTCATCAATTTCATGCACAGCATATTCGTCAAAAAAGAAATCCAGCACACGCCAGCTTTCAATAACCGCTGTAAATCACTGTTCCCATACCAACACACAGCTCTCCTCCAGTCCAACTGGCATTTCGGAGCGACATCATTTTTTCCCTCTAATACGGTCAATATTGTTCTAAATGAATGATATGGCCAGACTTATAATTGCAGCAGCCCACACACACACATTGGCAGTAATTTGCTCTTTATTTTCAACCTGAATACCAATTAACTGACAGATCTGTCTTCTTGAGAACTTAGTAATATGGGGTTGATGAACATTTGTTTGCCTATGGAGAGTCGCAGGAATGGCTCATGAAAAGGAAAACCAAACCTCATCCACTAGTTGGTTAGAGCCGAATTCTATCGATCGTGCCTTTGGCTAATGGTCTCTATAATTAACAACGTCGATATTCGAGCGCATGTGCTGCTGAGTGTACAGTATGCTGGAGCTGGACTGGAGCTTGACATTTCTCAAATTGTGTTTGATTGATCTTCCTGTGTGTGTTCAAAGCATGAAACGCGATGAGGAGGAAGTGTACGGAGGGAATTCTGTGCCAAAAAGCATTCACTAAAATTAGAAGATATGCAAGCAAGACATTATTTAAATTTAAAATACCTGTTGGATATAAATAACTGATGCTATAACACACACTCTAGGAACAGGAACCAGGAAGTACAATGAAACGTAGAGAACAAGACCCTGAAACATATCAAATACTGCATTTTTATACTGAAATATTTCTGAGTGATTCTGGTGCTATATTTTCATTATTCCTGTGAGAGTTATTTCCTGGTGTCACAGATTTAATAGGAGAAAACAATTTCAACAATCTCAAACATAAGTGATGCTTGTCAAGTTTCATTGTTAGCGCCTTTTACACGAGAGCAAAAGCGTCTTCTCTCACTCGCCAGTTTCCAGCGACGTTCATCATCATGCTAATGAGAAACCTAGCGTAGAAATAGTGGAGACAACAAACATTGGATTCAGTCAGGATTATTTCCAGTACTCTCCCTATCATTTATATTTACAGCACATACAGGCACTCTTGCCAGATGCTAGCTAACATGCTATAGCAAATGGGATGCTAGCAAGAGCTAATCTAGATACCAAACACTGTGAACCGTTAATTGAGGCAAAATAGTGAAAGGATGCGAACGTTTATACAATACTCGAAAAGGAAACTGGCTAAGTTATTTACTATCTTAGCTGGTTAGCCGGCTACTTGCTAGCTTTAGCTAATCATAAAATAGAAACTAATCATATTTCTATTTGAGATTGCTTGTGTAATGTTACGTACATTAGCTAGCTACAGTTTTACAATAGCGATATTTGCTCTGTGTAGAACGTGCCGTAGGATCAGATGACTCATCGCTCAGAATTTCTAGTTTGCTAACAGATAATTAGAAGAACCAGATTTGTTTTTAAGGCTGATTTAATTGCTACTATTTTATTCATTATAAACCTGCAGATGTTCTAACATTGGCTACCTTTACATGCACAGCAAATTCCACCTATGCAAAGTCTATATACGGGTTGCAGCTATATTCCGAACGCGATGTTTATATGCGTACAGGCATCGGGACATTTAGGAGTTCCATTCCTAAATATCTAGCCTACGGCTAAGCATCTGTTAGCACCCACAGTTCCTTGCGCATATAATCTCCTTTCTCTGGATGTTCTGAATAAGGTGTTTACATGCAACAAATTTCTGATTAAAGCAGGCATACTCCAGGGGTGGGAATTTGAATTTTCCGGAATCAGACGGTGTGTCCGAAATTGGTAACTTGTTCATTCAGAATTCGGACACCCCTAAAAAAAAATGGCCGACACCCGATATAGTGCACTATGTAGGAGATAGGGAGTGGTTTCGGACACAGGAGAATATTGTCTTAATTTGAATCGGGCAATAGGATTGCAGCATTTACGTGATACGTGAATACTAATTCGAATATTGCCAAATTCTGATTAATATCGAAATATTGATGCACATGTAAACGTAGCCATTGTTTAATATTGTTCAGTTTGGGTTTGCTTAACGTTAATGCACTGAAATCCTTCTTTAGTCCTGTATGTTTGAGTTGACATTTTCCACATAAAATCTCACCTAAATTTATGAGAACATTTACCAGATGTTAAATTTAGTAACACACCTCCACTTGTTCTATAGTCAATGCCTTAAAATGATATTGCCACACTTTTATGGTGCTACTTCACAGAAATGGGTGGAACAGATTTCATAAAGGAAAACAAGTAAACGGCCACAGAAGAGCAATCATGATTTAGTGTATAACATCTTTATATCATTCTGCAAACCTCAGGGCTTACTGATATGACTAGCTATACTTATTGTATTTTATTAGTGCGGAAGCTTTTATTCTGTTTTGCAGCATTTTAGTAATGGACTTTTTTTTGCATTATACATTCTATTATGCTTGATGATGCAAGTAAAAGAAAAAAGGGTGAACCACTGACTCAAGGGGGATCAAGAAGACAGAGAGAGAGAGAGAGAGAGGGAGAGATCAACATAAAATTTAAATTGCACACGCCCGAAGCTAAGCACAATGTTCTTTCGTACTTTTGACACAAAAGTTCCAGACGTACTACTTCATCATAGTACCAATCAAACTACTAGTATTTTTCCACCAGATACTGAGGTACGGTACTAGATGTGTGATTAAAAACTTGCCGGTACTTCTGATCAATTTGGTTTCCCTTCTTGCCAGGGTACCAAGATAGAAACAGCTAGAATTGGTCAAATGCAGTCATTACATAATTGTCACTTGAGACAGGAAACGTCCATAAAAAAAAAAAAAAAACAGCGCTACGTCTCAAATTGCATACTACCATCCTGAAAAATACAGGATAACCTAATTTCTCTGCTCATTAGTTAGCCTAATTCCTATTGTCACTAGTTAGCCTAATTTCTGTTCTTGCTAGTTAGCCTAATTTCCCTTCTCGCTAGTAAACCTAATTTTGTTGCTTGCTAGTTAGCCTAATTTCTCAGTTCGCTAGTTAGCCTAATTTCTCTGCTCGCTTGTTAGCCTAATTACTTTGCTTGCTAAGTAGCCTAATTCCTATGCTCACTGATTAGCCTAATTTCTATGCTCACTAATTAGCCTAATTTCTTTTCTTGCTAGTTAGCCTAATTTCACTGCCCGCTAGTTATCCTAATGTATGCTTGCTAGTTAGCCTCTTTTCTCTGCTCTCTTGTTAGCCTAATTTCTATTCTCGCTAGTCAGCCTAATTTCTTTGCTTGCTAGTTAGCCTCATATCTATTCTCGCTAGTTAGCCTCATTTCTCTTCTCGCTAGTTAGCCTAATTTCTCTGCTCACTAGTTAGCCTAATTTCTGTGCTCATATACATGGCTGGATGTCAGTATGATTGGATAAAACCAGCCATTTTTTATTCTTTTGCTTGTCTTTCCTTTCCTTTTTTACTCTTAACTGTTGACATCTAAGTAAATCCATACCATTAACCTTGCTGCTCATTTTCAGTTCTTCTCATTTTCAGATAATAATGTTGAACTCTGCAGCAGAAATGCAAGGATTAAAATTTGGGAATGTGCTAGAATAATCTTTTTCTACGGCTCACTCTTAGCCTATTGCTGTTTATTACAGCAATATAGAAATAGCACTTTCTTTGAATTTCAGTTCTACTGATTTATTTTTGATTATTGATTTATTTTTCCACCTGAAGGGAATGGGATGTATCAAATGAGTACTGCACTGTCAATTAACAGCCACAGTTAACATATAGGATGTGTATCTTTGAAATAAAAAATATACAGCGTGTCTCATTTCATAGATTTAGCTTTAATAGTGACACACATATGAAAACCATTTAAAGAAAATATAATAATATAATAATTATTTGAATGAATGATATCTCCATTGATCCATCTCTCAAGCACTCATAACAAAACATAAATCGGGTGTATTACAGAGTGACTGCGTCTGTTCCTTATTTATTTATTTATTTATTAGCTCTGGTTTCAGCCTCCAGCTACATCAATTTGCCCATTAACATCCCAAATAAACACAGACGAGCAAAGTGGGCTTCTGCATTCCGCCTCATTAAAAAAGGACGTAATAAAAACATCTCCGCTAATAAGGTGGTGAAGCCTTTAGAACAGCCTCCCTCCCGTACGCTTAATGAGAGGCGCAAATACCAAACGGTGGCCTGGCAGTTGCCTGGCAGAGAACATGCGACTGGCAGGAACAAAAAAGGCCTGGAGTCATTACAAAGGGCAGGAATATAAGAAACACCCTTACAGTAAATTACAGGTCCGTGCCACAGAGAGCTGTGGAAATACGCGAGAATTCACACAAACGAAGTTACCGATCAGAAAGGGCTGATTAATATTCTATAACAGCAAATTAGACAGGTTTATATTAATTCACTCGTTCTAATACGTTATCGTTTCTATAGTAACAACTCATTCACACGGACTTGTATATAAGCAATGTTTTCTGTTTTAACATTTATGTAAGGAGTCTCCAGTGTCAGCTCTGCGTAACGGTCAGTACGTTTTCAGGACAGAGGGTTTTACGCTTTGTGGTTTCTCGGTAACATGACAAGCTGTGTTTTTTTTCCTATTAACTTCAAGAGGGAGATGAAAAAAAGAGAGACTGGTGAGGGAACGATGTTTTGCGGACGTTCCACAACAATAAATATAACAATAAATGGTTGTAAAGTAGGTGTCGTTCTTTAATCCATAAAAATTGAAATCGTTTGCAAATTGCTGTGGTATAAGAGGAAACAAACACATCAAAACATGTTGTTACTGGAAAATAATCAACTTTGCTAAGAGTATTAACTTTGGTAATAGTAAATCTAATTCATATCAGACTAAAACACACCGGGTCATGTTACCAAGAAACTAAAAAGTGTAAACTCCTCTGTCCTGAAGAATGTCCTGGAAAATTTCAAGTTACAGCTTTAGCTCTGACTGTAACAAGGTTTTGACACTGGAGACTCCTTCCAAAAATGAGCCCTTCCTTTCTTAAAGGAATAATACACTTCCTACAAAAGGCCTCCAGAGCCTCTCCAATGCCAGTTGTCTGTTGGAGAATTAATGTGAAATAAGGCACTAAGTATCTACGAAATCTCTAAAATAACCCTCTGTTGGCCCCATGACTTTCCCTGTGATGCCTGCGTGTGCTCATTTGTGTGCGTGTTCGGCTAAGCATGATGCTGAACAATAAAAAAAAGGCAGATTCCATTACGACAGGCCGCCATAATCACCTGTCTTCAACGAGCCTCCACTGAAAGGTTGCAATCTATCGGCTGGTGAATGCCAATTATCCCCCTAAATGAAGTTTTGCACAGTGATTCCGTCAGCCAGCCGGTTGCGCTGCTCGAGATGCTTTGTGAAGTTGTCATATTTTTCATCATCGCCTGTAATGCCGTGCGAAAGACGTTCTCCGGCAACGTCCAGACTAAAATGAGGCTGCTTGTACAAGCTTTATGGGGAGAAGAAAACGAATAGCAAAGGCATGTCAGTGCAGATCTTGGAGTAATCGCATGCTAATTGTGAAGTGCAGAGTGACTTATATAGTCACACATTCAGGATGATAAACAGGCAGTCTTTCGTAATCAAAAGATTCGCTGATTTTAATTGGAGCACTGACATTAATATTTTCAATACACTACATCCCCAATTTAGGGATGGATCCAGTCTGATAACAGGGATTATTAAATAAAAATATTTAAAAAATACTTATAGTTAAAATGTGGTCTTTGTGCCTGTCAGTCCCAGTAAAGGAGGTGTGGCCTAAGCCTACATGTCTGTCAGTCCCAGTAAAGGAGGTGTGGCCTAAGCC
>CM075015.1:21011474-21023023 GCA_037576675.1 Pangasius sanitwongsei | reverse complement strand
CTGTCAGTCCCAGTAAAGGAGGTGTGGCCTAAGCCTACATGTCTGTCAGTCCCAGTAAAGGAGGTGTGGCCTAAGCCTACATGTCTCAGTCCCAGTAAAGGAGGTGTGGCCTAAGCCTACGTGTCTGTCAGTCCCAGTAAAAGAGGTGTGGCCTAAGCCTACGTGCCTGTCAGTCCCAGTAAAGGAGGTGTGGCCTAAGCCTACATGTCTGTCAGTCCCAGTAAAGGAGGTGTGGCCTAAGCCTACATGTCTGTCAGTCCCAGTAAAAGAGGTGTGGCCTAGGCTTTTGTGGCTATCAGACCCAGTAAAGTAGGTGTGGCCAAAACTTATGTGCCTGTCAGTTCCAGTAATGGCGGTATGACCTAGGCCTATGTGCCCATCAGTCCCAGTAAAGGAGGTGTGGCCTAGGCCTGTATGCCTGTCAGTCCCAGTAAAGGAGGTGTGGCCAAAACTTATGTGCCTGTTATTCCTAGAAAAGGAGGTGTGGTCTGGGTCTATGTGTCTGTTGGCCCAGTAAAGAAGGTGTGGCCTAAGCCTCAGGAGGCATGGCCTAGGCCTCTATACCTGTTGGTCTGAGTAAAGGAGGTGTGGCCTAGGCCTCTGCACCTGTCAGTCTTCTTAAAGGAGGAAGGTAATGTTGATTTAATGTGACTAAATGAAGGAGGTGTGGCCTCTGTACCTGCTAATCCCAGCAAAGTGTCTGTGAGTTACAGTGAATAAGGCGTGGCCTCCGTGCCTTCCAGTAAATTAATTGTTTCCCATGTGCCTGTCATTTTGACAGTAAAGGAGGCCTGATCACTGTGACTAAGCAAAGGAGGTGTGGCCTCTGTAGCTCTCATCCCTAGTAAAAAAAAAGCATGGACAAGGCCTATATGTGTGTCAATTACAGAGGCATAGGCTTCACTGAATCTCACAAGATACACACACTTAACCTGATGTCCACTGTATTTCTGTAATGCGGACGTCTGAGCTGTGAACTCCAGTCTGGGAGTGCTGACAGAAACATAAAGAGCTATGGAGTTTGGACTCGCACTGAGTTGAGTTTAGCTGTTATAATGGGCGATGGTTGTCTGCTCCTCTTCAACAACAAACACGCTGGACGTTTTCATCTCGGATCATCTCATCTACAAAGGTCATTTTTATTCTCACCGAAGGCCTTTTCTGCTGGAGCAAAACAGACAAGCACTA
Source organism: Pangasius sanitwongsei (assembly GCA_037576675.1). Taxonomy (NCBI): domain Eukaryota; kingdom Metazoa; phylum Chordata; class Actinopteri; order Siluriformes; family Pangasiidae; genus Pangasius; species Pangasius sanitwongsei. The sequence goes on along the minus strand of CM075015.1, from coordinate 21,021,835 downwards.
ATGCTCATGAAATCAATTCAGCCTTCCCCCAAAAAAATAAAACAGCAAGCGTGTTTTTGCAAATATGACTTTTATTAGGTAGAATGATGTTTTAATGCTTTTTATAGGAAAGCAATGTCACCAGTGTCATTGCTCTCATTAGAAGATTTTCACATTGGGATCAGGCCAGTGGTTGATTTAATGTTGGCTAAATAATGCAGCACATCGTTCTCACCAATTACCAAGCCAGCCCGATGCAGAGGTCTTTCAGAGCTTCCAATGTACCGTGTGCTGCATCCTGTGGATTGATTTTCTAAAAATATGATTTCAATCCGCAGATTTTCCCCCCGCTTTGTTTCCTTGACGACACGTCCAAACAAGGAGCCGTTTCCCGGACAACAGGCCTGAAAAACAAGGCTTACGACTGTCAGCAGTTAGATGGGTTCTTGTGTGTGTGTGTGTGTGTGTGAGAGAGAGAGAGAGCGCATGGGAGCACCTGGAGTCCCAGAATTAGATGAATTAGCAGAATCACAGTCCAATCAGTCAATTATGCCAACAAAGGCACATCAGATCTGACTTCTTTCATTTTTAAAAGCATGTTCTGCCCTTTTTAACCTCCAGTGACGTACAGTTCAATCTGCACATTCAAAACTGTCTTTTCCCAGAGCTATAAATTAATGGCTGATAAAATAAAATGTTTTACAGGTCTTAGTCACCCAGCAGGGTTTAAAAAAATAATCAATGTTATAAACTAGCTAGATTGCTTGTTCTATCTATCTATCTATCTGTCTATCTGTCTATCTGTCTGTTTTCCTTTCTTTTTGTATTTAACTATAAATAAAATGAATCGATAAATTATGAATTCATAATGAATCTATCTATCTATCTATCTATCTATGTTTTCATTCTGTCTTTTTGTATTTAACTATGAATAAAAATGAATCAGTGAATCAACAAAACACTGAATGAAACACTATCTAGCTATCTTTTTTTGTTTTTGTTTTTTTCTTTTTATATTTAACTATGAATAAAAAAATTAATCAGTGAATCAAAAAAAAATCCATCCATCCACCCATCTCCGTTTTCTGGACGACCTCCACAGCATACTGTTTTTCCTGCTCAAACACACCTGATTTGACTCGTTGGCTAATGAGCAAGTGTGTGCTGAGCTGAAACAGGTGTGTTAGAGCAGGAACAACACCAACATGCACTTGTGTGCTCTGAGCTCCATCTTCACTTCAGTTTAAAATTCATAATGGAAAAACTGCCAATCACTTTTTGGCCCTTTCCCCCCAAACACGTGAAACTTTTGCAAACTATGTGGGCTCGGCTGCTACCGATGCATGATTTATGGCTGGACTGGTTAAACTGTGACAGGCTGTTGTTGGAGGCTTATAATGCCGGTGACATGCTAAAGCTTTAACACCGGAGCAGGAGAGGCAGGTGACAGGCCAAGCCTTCTGTAAAACACAGGGGCTAGAGGCGAGAGTCCTTCAATTAGCCAAGTCCTTTAATTTTGGGGATTTATTCCATGACAGAAAATGTCATAAAGGGCAAATTCATAAGCTAGAAGACAATGCAGTACAGCAATCAAAAGTTCTGGAACAACTGAAGTTCCTTATGTCTTATTACAATCTACAAAATCTGAGGCTAACAATAAACAGATCATATAAATCATGTTATTTAAGAAAGAAAAAGAGATATTCATTGATATGATGAAGTTTTTTTTAAGGAGTCTCCAGTGTCAGTGCTTTGTTATGGTCAGTATATTTTCCAGATTTGTACTTTCTTGCTAACATTACAAGCTATGATTTTTCTTTAAAAAACAAACAAATAGGCATACAGCTGTTATAACATAAGTGATAATGGGAGATAACTTGTTTTGTGGACGTTCCACAACAGTAAATGTAACTATAAACAGATAAAAAGCATGACATTTCATTCTTTAGTCAATTACACACTGTAATTGTTGACAAATCACTGTAGTATAAGAGGAATAAACCAGGTACAGTAACTCTTTGTATCAGGCTGCATCTCACCATCCTCTCATTGATTATTTTATTAAGATAGCATGCACCCATGTGTTTTAGTCCTTACTTCCTTAAAGGCTGGTAAGCTTATAGATAAACAACCATGATCAGGATTTCTGTCTTAAAAATAAATTCTTGAACATTTTTCGTTGCTCTTATACATATCCCGTACTTAGATTTCATAATTTCTGATATCTGATGTGACACCTAGACATAACATGATCAAGTGGCATGGACAAGGTTGGAGCTAATAAACATTAATGGAGCTTGCAAATTTATATGAAGCAAACAACTGCCTTTTTTTTTTTTTAAACAGCGGTCACCCTGTGAAATTTATTCCACCTCCTTGCTTACACAGTGGCTGAATGAATTTTGCAGAATATCCATCACTACTATGATTTTTTTTCCCAATATTTTGGAGACAAGGCCTGGTGTAAATCCAGCTCTGCTTTCTGCATTCTTCAATTATATGGTAATACTTACTGCTAGAAGGTTTGACAGCCAGTGTTTAATTAAACATGATACATTTTGGGCCAGCTGTACATATTGTTGTTGTCAGAAGAAAAATATTGCTAGAAGAAGCAGTAAGGAGAAAGATTTTGCAGAAACTTTTTGTGGCTCTTAGGGCTGTGAGGTGTTATTGCAACAGCGGCAACATGTTGCATAAACTGAACTTTTAGCTAGATTTCAGTTTGGGTACATGCACAATAAATCATAACACCATTATGAGATGTACTAATCTCACCACAGTGCGGTGCATTTGTGATTTGCGCTGGAGAATTGCACTTGAGATTTGTGTTTGAGATTTGCACTTGAGACCAGGAACGTTAGTCCCTCTGAGAAAAAGTCGGGAAACAATGAGAGTATAATGTATTTGGGTGAGCAGTTGTAAAGAACCAGGCTCAGCAGTCTAGTTTCCATCCATGTGCAGAGTTTTAAACTGAAAATCATAATTGTTAAACTTGTAGTGGTCCAACATAGTAATGGCATCAAACATCAAACCAACAGGGAGAATCCAAAAGAATGGGCAAACAAGTCATAAAAAAATAGTCAAAGCATGCATAAGGCAAACAGGAAAACTTGAGAGACGGGCAAGGCTTCACATTGTACCCTTGCAATACATGTGCTTTATAGTGTGAATGAACCAGAAAGTAGACATGAAAAAACAGGGCTCCTCATTGATTCTTTGGATGGTTCAGGATTTTATCTTGCTTCAAGAGGTTCGACTTGGTGCCTTTTTGAATGGAAAACTCTCTGTTCCACATAGAACCTTTAGAGGGACAAATCAAAGAACACTTTTTGTTGAAAGAGAGAATCTTTTTTTTCCAAAGAGCCAGGGGTATGAACAATGAATTGCCCATGGAATATGTGGAGGCAAAAATGCAGAAATAAAACAAGAACTACTAGTTTGGGATTACATGGTTTTCACTGGAGGAAAACCATTACTGTGCTGAGAATGATCCATCACCCAAATGTTATCTGCCCAGTTGTTGTCCCTTTCAATTGATGGATGAGGTAGATGGGGGCCAATGCATTGTCCAAAGCCAAGGATGAACCACAGGCCATAATTGTATTGCACTATTCTGGTAGGTACATCCACTAAAGATCAGCCCGTCCTGGCTCCTTAAAACCATCCAATAGCTAATCAAAAACTATCCTAGAGACTGTTGCTGTATATTTCTGGTGTACGCCATTGGAGGGTTCCTTCCTTGCATGCTACATTGGTCATGTTGACTTACTGAGGCCTTTGTTTGGTCAATTCTTCATTTCCTTCATTTCCACCAATGCTGAATCATTGTACTGTAACAGCAGCTATCAGACGAGGCTGGTCACAGTGCCCGGTTTGCAGGAAATGGCCATTTCCTCTTTGATTGTGCCTGTTGTTTGCAATTTAGATGGCAGCCATGAAGTGGAACACTTCTCGGAACTGAGATTGCTGGAGAAAGATACTGGTGTGGGTTGGCTTGGCAGTCGGATGTCGGTTTCAAATGAATTTTAAATTTCTAAAGAGAAGCCATTTGCAAGAGTAGGCTTTTAGTTCTGAATTGCTCACATGGGTTTAATTATTTATTTTATTTATTCCGTCTAAGTGGATTAATGCAGGTATGCAATATCTTAGAGGTCTGTTTTTGCCTGAGCATTCTTATTTTATTTGTTATTCCCCCATATTGCTCTTTAAGAATGCTTCCTGTTTAACCTTGGCCTTGCTCGTTTTCCAGCTCACTGGTCCTTATTTGTTTCTGCTAGAATAAAGAGTTTTGTTCTCTTTGTGAAAGTGCACAACCTACAAGCTGTCTTTTGTGTGCGAGAATTGCTTATTACTTTCTTGAGGGAAGAAAATTAATTCAGCTGAGACCAATATTTAATATTAATGTCATAAAAAATGGATAGATGGTGTGGTGGAGGTGGAACGTGTTTCTCCCACTGACTAATTCAAGGATATTAGAGCGACTTGTTTGTTTTCATGGTGTCCCGTCGTGAAGGCAGGGTCAGGATGAATTAAACAGCACTGCACTACAGAGAGACAGAGAGAGAGAGAGATAGAGAGAGAGCGAAAAAGCGAAAGAGATAAAAAGGGTTTTAACAAACATCCCCTCAAAACGCAGGAAAGATGAAGTGAAGCGTAACCAGTCATGCAAACAGGACCTTAGGAGGGCTATTTTTTTTTAATATAGCTGTTCCATATTTATCATCACCCTAGGTGTGTTTGTTTTGATATGATGAGCATTCGGAAGATATCAGAAGCTTTTTAGGTTGGGATATTAAACAACAAATTGCACTTGATCTATACTCAAGAACACTTCTCTTTGAGTTTACATTGGCTTTCCAAGGTTAAAGCATGAGTGGAAAAGTCACTTTCTGGCTCAGCACTGGTTTCTAGAAAAAAAAAGTTCGTACTAGTGGTTGGTATTGGGTGAACATTGTGAACACTGCGAGAGTTTTGATTTAAAATCTCTGGCTTAATTTAAACTATAAACACTTACATTTATAAACAAATGACCCATGTTTCTGGTCATATTTTGGCAGAATTTTGGTAGGGTTGCCTTTTCCTGGCTCAGAAAGGGTAACAGTGTTCCTGCACCACAGATAAGAACCACATGGTCCCAAATTTGGTTCTTGTTTTATCTCTGGATTTTGCACTCGAGATTCCAGGAACTGGAACAGATTTTTTTTTTCTTTTGGTTCACTTGAGTATGAATGGTGAGCCAGGAATGGGGAACCCATGAGTCTCAACACAATCCATGAGGAAAGTCAGCAAATTTGACATTCAATTTATGGAACAGAGATAAAGCAGATAGTGGAAGTGCATGGAACTGGGTGAACCTCCAATACTGTTGTCTATAAACAGCTACATTTACAAAAGGTAAGCCATTTTCCAAGTTGTATTGTGGCAGAATTTATAGCTTGCCACTTCCTGTCTTAGAAAGGGTACTGAACTAAACCAAATAATTTCTGGACATTTCACTGACCCTGGAATTTCTAGGGAAAAAACAAAAGAACAAAAACGAGGGGAGATAACCCAAGAACCAAACCTAGTCTGAGACCACAGGGTGTTCACTGGTTCTGGAGGAAAACCATCATTTTCAGAGGTTTGCTATCAACTGTTGACTAGAAAACAGCTACATTTACAAAGATTTATCGGTTTCCTAGTCGTATTGTGGCATAATTGAGGGTTGTTACAACATGCAATGTGTTTTCCCAGAACTTGCAAATCATGGTGGATCCTGAGCTTACAGAAGGGAATAGACCCTGGTTGGGACACCAGTCCATCGCGGGGAACCACACAAACACACACACATTCACACCTATTCACACCTAATTTAATGTAGCCAATCCACTGTAGAACTTGGAGGAAACCCACACAAACATGGGGATAACATGAGAACCTTCACTCAGACAGTAACCCATGGTCAGGATCAATCCGGGGACTCTGAAGCTGCGAGGCAGCAACGCTAACTTAAACATACATAATTTTTCATTATAGTTAGCTTCAATTCTTATGAACTTACAATCTTGAGATGGTGTTGATGGACATTAAATCCATGACTGATCAAGACTGATCAGCTCGTTTTCCTTGACAGATTATAGGAGAATTGATGGGTCACTGTTAAATGCCAAAGCGAGAATCAGTTTCTGGGAGCTTCACAGCCCAAAGACAGCTGAGATATCTCACTCTATTGATGCCTGAGGTGGCTACAGCTCACTAAAGAGGGCTGTAACTCTTGAAGTGAACTCAAAATGAGAATAGATGGTAGGTGTCCATTGTGCAGGGAGAAACTGGTCGACCATAAAGGGAAAGATGTATGATGGTGTAAGGATGAGTAATTCCATACCAGAGGGGGAAAAAAATCGCATCACCCACACTGGCTCCAGTGCTCTGTGACGGCACCACAAAGTTTCCTCCCGGCTGTTGTTGTGTCTTCTAGGTCATGAGTTACAGGCACTTCAAAAAGAGGCCTGGGACTTTTTTATGTCTTAATGTTATAGCCACTTCATGTCTTCTGGAGTGGTTTGATGAGTTTTGTGAGTTGTTTCTTTTTTAATAGCAAGCGCACATGCATGACATCTGTGACGCTGCCGATAATCAGTTATATAATATATTTGCGATATAATATTATTGACACTTCAAATGAATAACTTTCAGTGCTCAAGGATTCCTTTTGAATCCAGAATGCCACCTAGGCAGGCAGCATTTTTGGACGGCGTTTGTTCTCCTGAGGTGAAGCCTATCCAATTTAGGTGGCATATAAGCTGCTCTATTCAAAAGTTTTCTTACTTTGGACAAGTCTCAAGGCATTATGTGGCCTTCTTGACAAGATGAGAGTTCTATAAAAATTTTGAAAAACATGAAGGAAAAAACTATATACAATACCCCCCAAAAGTATTAGAACAGCAAGGCCAATTGTTTTGTTTTTGCTATACACTGAAGACATTTGGGTTTGAGATCAAAAGATGAATATGAGACAATAGATCAGAATTTCAGCTTTCAGTTCCTGATATTTACAGCTAGATGTACAACTCAGAGCATGGCATCTTTTGTTTGAACCCACCTATTTGTTCAAGTGATCAAAAAATATTGGAACACCTTGTTGCCCAGGTGTGCCCTGTTAGATTGATTGAGCATTTTATAGCTCTCAATGTCTACTCTTGGTTTGAGCCTTGGGTTTTGCCTGTGAAGACTGCATTTGTTGTTAAAAAGGATAAAGCAACATGAAGACCGGAGAGTTGTGTCTATGGGAGAAAAGCAAGCCATTTTGAAGTTGAGAAAAGAGGGAAAATTGATCCGAGCCTTTGTACAAACATCGGGCATAGCCAATACAACAATTTGGAATGATCTGAAAAAGAAAGAAACCACGGGTGTCCTAACAACCAGACATAGTTGAAAACAGCAGTGAAGAAAAACCGAAAAACTGAAAAACAACAGTCAGTGACATCACCAGAAGTGTTGGCCAAAGTGTGGACAAAGAAAGGATCCTTATAAATAATGTAAGTAAATTTAACTAGCAGTTTTCTTTTTTTATAAGTACATTTTACTCAAATTTGAGTTAAATGAGCTACATAGAGTAAATCCGTAAAACACTGTAATAAGTACACATAAACTAAACTAAACATTTTCATTACTATTTAATCATCTCCTTTAATGGTTCCAACCAGAAGAATCACACCAATGAGTAAATGCACTTACCTCAGCCTAAATAAAAACTGAACTGGCAGAACCCAGAATGACTCCTTAACTTTTAAAGTTTTAGCAGTTTAGTAATACAATATAAAAGGTTAGGCAATGATGGCAAATTGTTTATGTAAAGCTAAAAGGCATATTAACACTAATGTTGCAGTATTTATCCAGCAGATAAAATACAAGAGTTTTGTTTGTATTTTTGTTTTTCTTTTCATTTCTATTTTTGGTTTTTGTTCCGATGCTTGTTCTTATTTTTAAATTATTTATTTTTTTGTTTCTAGTTTTGTTTTTATTTTCACTTCTATTTTTGCTTTAAGAAGACCGACCTAAATTCATTTCATCAGCGTCCCATTAGACTGAGATCTGAAAAAGGCACATCATATGCAGTTTAGCTCTAAAAATCCTTTCACGCATAGCTTCTGCTTGTACATCATGTGTAATTTAGAAGTAACGAGAGCAGAATGAAAGTTCTTCATCATATCATACGGCACCAGTCAAACGTTCACACGCCTGATTGAATGTATGTTCTTAAAGACATGTTGATCTACATTCTTGCTATTATAAGTAGTGACGGTGCAGAGAAAATGCAGCAGCTAAAGCCTTCCACTTTACTCTTGATTAGATATGTATTGAATATTGTACATTATTGCTTACAAACTGGCATAGAGTTCTGAGGACAAACAGCCATGATTTATATTTTATTAGCATTATAGAACCACTTCCAATCTTCCATTCCTCAGCAAAGCACTTATAACTATTTTTCACAAACAATTACATGTTTTTCATTACATATGTTGTACAATCTGTACCAGTCTCAGTGTCATGGTACCTAATAACCAAAGAGTTAAAAAAAAAAACTCTTTATTTAAGTGGTATTGAGTGGTACTGAGTTTATTTCTTTTGAAGTACCTCATGTATGTGTAATTTCAAACCTTGCTAGTTTTTTTTTGTCCTACAAACATCTCTACCCCCTTACCACTTGTTCACCTGCTATCCTTGAATAGCTTGCCAGCTAATTAACCAATAGCATACTAGCTTGCATGTCACATCTTGATCTGCACTGTCATTACTAACATTAGCTAGCTAGTTTTGTATGTTGTTGATTTTAGCTAAACTTTTTGGTTACCACATTTTAATGCTTTAATAATTTGAATACAAAGCGTGAATTAAAAAAAATAGAATTTAGGACAACTATTTCCCCAGACACCAATCTATATATTTGAAAATCAATGATACCAAATTACCAGATTGATGTTTGTAGGTTTTACTCATTTTTAAGAGACAGAACCTCTTTTTCTGAGAGTAATTTAAATCTAACAAATTGAATATTTTATGTGGAGTCCCCCAAGGCTCCATTTTAGGTCCACTGCTCTTCAGTTTGTATATACGCTTCTGCTTGTTTCCATCAAACGCAAGTAAAAATATAAATCCTATGCTGATGATATACTACTATACACCTAGACATACTGATGAGATACAAATTCCTTTATAGAATCAGTATGAATGTGTCAAGTAATTTTCAAATAAACAAACGAAAGAAAAAACAAATCTGAGCTACTAGTAGTGGGTGCAAAGGCAAGGTGGCAGCTCAGCATGTGTGAACATCTTTAAGAGTGTTGAGAAAAGTGTCCCAGGCGGCTCCTCGTGAAGCTGCTGAGGGAGCGCCAAGTGTTGCAAAGCTGTCATCCTGGCATCTTTGAAGGATCTGAAATATAAGAACATTTTGATCTCTGCTATTTCATAGTTTTGCTATCTTTATTTTGAAATATCATTATTCTACAATGTGGGAAATAGTAAAAAATTAAGACGCTTCCAATTTCTGAGTAGGTGTATCCAAACTTGGCAGACTATTTTGGGAGACTGAATGCTGCTTTGTTTAATTCAGTGCTACCAGTACAATCTGTACTCATGTACCTAGAGATAACAGGGTATGAGATCATGATTTATCTTAAATAATGGCTGACTCTGAGGTCAGGAAGCAAATCCCACAGTGATGATGTCGCCAGAAGTGGACTTTAATTCTGCACTAGGAACTTATTATCCCGAGAAGCATTCAGCTCCTTTCTAAAGAATACTACACAATTACAACACAGAGCCCAATAATAGGAGTGAATTGAATTATATAACATTGAAATATAACAAAAGATATCAACGCACATGAGAACTGATCACTGAATATTTAACCTGGCATAAAGTGAAGCTTCAAAGTCTGTCTGGGATCTCTATCACTGAGCTGATGTAAACTAATCCACCACAATAAACTAAAATAAAAAGTAATGACTATTTCATGATTATTTTTTAAAGCACCTGACTTACTAGGACTTAAAGCTGGCTTATACTTCTGTATTGAAGCATGTCACAACACACAGGGAGGTTTATGGGTAAGCGTAGCACACAGAGGTGCACTGATGGGCGAATATAATTCTTTCATCTGACTTCAAACGTGGCTGTTTCGCTGTACACAGCACTAGAATAAGCAAGTATCCAGAAAGTGCTGATGTGGAGCAGGGAGACAGATTTGTCGCGAGCACCGCTTGTCAGTCTGGGAAATAAACATACTGTAACTATACTTCATATAGAACTATAACGATACATGTGTGTGTGTGTGTGTGTGTGTGTATATATACAGTCAGGTCCATAAATATTGGGACATCGACACAATTCTAACATTT
>CM075015.1:20976273-21011374 GCA_037576675.1 Pangasius sanitwongsei | reverse complement strand
TGTGTCGATGTCCCAATATTTATGGACCTGACTGTGTGTGTATGTATATATATATATATATATATATATATATATATATATATATATACACACAGTATGAAACTAATAATAATATTTATGTTCATTTTAGTTAGCTAGCTAAACTGGTGTAGTTAGCATGAACAGTAGGTGAAGGTTTATTAGTAAAAACAAAATGTATTTCATAGACAGTCTGCAGTATTATGTTTTCTCTTTTAAGTAAGAAATAATGGGGTGGTGTGATGCAGCCTGATGCAAAGCAGAGTGAAGTTTTATTAGAGAATGACATCATTTTTTTCTGCCAAGAGTTTAATTTAATGCTGAGGACCATTTGTGAAATAAGTTCGTTCCTCTTATAACTACCTGTTTTTTTTTCTTTCTTGTAGATTTCAAGATAAAAAAAAACATAGTATGTAAGTGAAAAACTGACCCTACTGACAGAGTTGCTACTCTAGAAAATTAATCAACACCATCTGACCAATCAGAATCGAGAATTCAGTAGTGCTGTGGTATATGTGATATCCATGCTCTTCGAGAGGAGAGAATTTAAAAAAATCCCAAACCATCCCCTAATAATACTGTATAGAATTTATTTCCTAATATTGGTGACTCAGACCATTTTGTAATGAAATGTGAATCGTTTCTAGTGGAAATGTTCATGTTATGTAGCGTCGTCATTGGATTGTGTCATTTATTTCCATTTTTTCCCACTGTAAAATCATTTTTTTTAAACTAAAAAAACAACAAGACCAACATCATAAACACTGTGCACTACCACCCAAAGTTCTCTCTTTCTTAACTTTTTTAAGGTCAGTCTGCCTAGAAAAGATAGTCATCATTACACCAGGATGAATATCTCAGTCCATCAAACGCCGTTTACAAATTGCTGTAATGAGAGTTTAGTTCTCGCATGCTGTTTTGAGACTCGGAGACTCGCCACGTATGCCAATTGGGCTGAACCAAAATACAGAGACTAGCACTTTGAACACAAATGAAGAGAGAACTGCGAATCGGTCCGACTCTGAATCCTCTCTCGACATGGTAACGAAAAATACCGGGCAAAGCTGAGGAATGAAGAATGAAGAGATAAATCCAAGGAAATATTTTGCAGAAAAGTGAAAAGCAAAAGTGGTGCAGTGCATAAAATAAAATTGTAATGCATCACTTGGAAATTACACATGAATAAAGCATAAAGCATTTCAGAGCTGCCACAAGGCCAAGGAGTCCTGCAAAGATAAACTGATATTAATTACAAAATATTGCGGGAGAAAAACTGAAACTGTGTTTAAACAAATGGGAAAGCAGAATAGATCACTGGAGTATAGGACAGTTAGGTCATTGGCAATGGGCATTGCTTTGATTTAAGACTTTATCTGCTTATTGTGTAATAAATCTCTTGGATACAGGGCCTGAAGCAGGAAAAAAAGACAAGCTGAAGGAAATATGCACAGAGACAATCTGAAAAATGCACTTGCCCTGCCTAACCTTTACATAATAACTCAGCGACTACTGTCGAGTTTTCCTAAATAGGTTAATACAATCATCAACTTTTTCCTCCTTTGAGCTTAAAAAAGCCAGTCGATTGCCGTGCACCCTGGCAATGGTGTGGCGATCAGATTAATCACTGCAGAGTGGGCTTTAATGTCAGGGGGGTGGGTTATGATAAAGAATATCACACCTTCGCATTCCCAAACGACCTATTTTCAATCATCTTGGCCTGGGTAAACAAGAAAATAATGCCTCAACGCCAAAACAAAACAGCCATGGACAGAAGAACGATTGCCACAGTGGAGAGTTTGAACAGTAACAGGAATGAGTAATGAGCGAATTCAGGATGGGGGTAAAAGTCTTATTCAAAGCGATCCCATGTTATTTTATATCCTCCCTCACATCAATATTGCAGCAGTCAATAAAAGCACTCTGTCCTTAGTGATTTTTAACCAGTATTAAGCATAGGCGATCGATAGCACGGAGGCGTTTCCGACTCGAAGAGAAAGGTGCATGAGCATAAATGTGTTTGTATTTAGGGACGGACATTTTTTTTTTTTTTTTACAAACCGCTGTGGGTGTATTGTTATGACGAGATATATGTTATGGCTCTGTATTCAAAAAATAAACACAACTTTCACTCAGTTTTTTCCACAGGTGGAAAAAGTGCAGAGAAACTGAGCTTAAGTAAAAGTATAGGTACTGTCTCAGTCTCACTCAAAGTTCTACTTGAGTGAAATTCAAATGGTATCTACATTTAACCCTACTCAAGTATTCAAGAGTAAACTGTAAATATTTTTAACTGATCAAGTTCTTCGTGCCTCATGCTGCATGAATTAGCTAGCTTGCTAAGCAATCATAAGGAAAATATTCTGCTAACTCAGACAGACCTAGATTTTGTCTAACCCTTTTAGAATGAATGCTAAGGCATATTAGCAACAAAATGTAACTATCTAGAAAATTTAACACACTAATTTACAAAATGTATTGAACTATCTAATTTAACACACCAATTTACAAAACCTAGCAAGCTAATTTAACAAATTTACAAAACTAAATTACAAAACTAGCTAGCAAATTTAGCAATGTACTTTGCAAAACATAACTAACTAGCTAATCTAACACACTGACTTACAAAACATGACTAGCTAGCTAATTTAACACAGTAATTTACAAACGTTAATTTATCAAGCTAATTTAAAAAACTGAATTAGCTGGCAAATTTAACAATTTACAAAATGTAACTCACTAGCTGTTTTAACAAGCTAATTTACAAAATGCAACAAGCTAGCTAATTTAACACATTAATTTACAAAATATAACATACCTAATTTAACAGTTGCATTTACAGACTGTACCTAGCTGGCAAAACACATTAACTTAAAACATAACACATAACACACTAACTTACAAATATTAACAAGCTAGCTATTTAACAAACGTAACTTTAGTTTTGTTAAATTGATAGTTAATGTAACATACTTTGTTAGACATGATGGCAAATTGTAAAGAAAGATATTTCATTTTTACATGGGAGGCAAACGACATGCGTCATCCTGTATGAACCAATAACTCCAGCAAAATACAACATCTTATGAAGAAAAAAAGGGGAAAAATTAGGGGGAAAATTGGGGGAAAAAAAAGATAAACATCTCATGGTGTTTCAGAGTTGTAATAAATACTTAAATCAAAATGAAAATATAAGATGTAAAAAGTATAAAATTTTTCAGATTTATTTCAATAATACTTGAGTAAAGTACAAATCTTTTAAAAAATAATATTTAAGTACACAAGTATTATGCAAGGATTTTCCACTTTTTTTTTTTAAATGAATAAAAACTGTTTTTGCTAATACACTCTGATCTGGAATTTACTGTATTACAGTAACCTTTTTGTTACTACATTACTATAATAACTTTTTTTTTTTTAAAAATCCAAAATGTAAGACATAATGCTCAATAAGGTAATCAAATATTGGAAATGAACTAAAACGAGGTGAGTAGAGACAGGATGCAAACACGTAAACTCTGTATGAAATAATCAGAAACTAGGAAAACAAGCAAGGGCCTTAACCAGGAAAATACAGAACCAGGAATCTTGGAAACAAGTCTCAGCCTTAACAACAACACTTCACAATGAACAAAACTTCACAATGAACAGACACACAATATAAAAAGGCAAACTAATCAGAACTAACACAGAACAGGTGAACACAATCAGGGAACAAACCAATGTATTGTATTTTTTCCTGCCCATGGTATAAACCTTAACACAAGTCACTGACCACAATATTTCCTGACCAACATCACACACTTGTGTATCTGTGAAGGTTTTTAATCATCCAGATTGTTTAGAATGGCTCGCAGTAACACATCTAGGCAACCTGGACAAATGGTAGTCTTTTGACAAAAACAAGGCTGGACAGAGAGGACAATACGTTCAAAACAGGATTGAAGGAGGCCATCTATGTCAAGCTTTATTAGTTTTTGATAAACAGCAGAACGAAAAGTGTTTGGCAGCAGACTCTGGTTTTTGGATCCAACTTTAAAGCTCAAACGACTACCTTGCCTTTGCCACATCTGCTTACTTTTGACAATGGAGAAAATTAGATGAATAAAAATGACGACAGGGAGTTGAAAATGAACACAGGCTGATCGCTTTCTCTGTCCAAGCCAGCTATCATAGCAAGGCCCTCAGGACAGAACGTGGTCAAATGTAGCCAATCAATCTCCAAAACTTCCTCCCTCGCAGAACTAATGAAAACTAATGGCTGGCTCATGAAGGGACTCATCCATCCTGCTTGTTTTCTCCGACCAACTACATGTTGGACATGACCGCTGAGATTTGTGTTGCTTTTTGGAGGTCTGGGAAAATATAAACCGTGGCTGGAACAAACACTCATATCTAGATTACCCTGATTGTTTGAACTCATGCTCACACAGATCCTGGATTGTAAAGATGGACGTTATGGTGCTTCTGAAAGCTCCTGAAATTCCATCACTTCTGATGGGAATTCAAGGATTCCTTGTGATCTGGGTGGTGAAATTGCATTTCCGGGCCAATTCGATATGGTCAAGATTAGTCGTGAATTATTTGTGGCTTGTTGCTCCTGGTGATGCCAATCGAAAGTGGCCCAAGGCAATATTGGGGCCAATCCCAGACCTGAATAGAAAGTGACTTTGATTTTTCACTTCATTTCATTTCTCGTCTGTCAAATTCGTTTCTCTCCATCGACGGCTCTTTTGCTACATTTCCGATGCGGCTGCCGTCATCACGGGGAAGGAAGTGGAATGGGACTGAGATGGAACAGCTGTTGCCCCAGTAAGCCAACCACACACTGTAATCACCACCACACACACGCGCACATAGACTTGTTCCATTGTAAAATGATTCATCGACAAAAACAATAGCAGGCCGCGCAAATCCCCGAGTCCGTCCTGCCGTGACCGCAGGCTTTGCCTGTCTGAGGTTATTGTTTTTCGAGAATATGACTCACTCGTTACTTTGTACATAATGTCACGTAGCATCATCACATTTCCATTTTGAAGTTTCTTTCCTACTTCAGACGGCATGTTTTTTTTTTTGTTTTTTTTTTGCGAATGTCATGCATAATGTGTGACTTATATTTAGCCTTTCAGGCATACAGCATATTTGGGAGCTCATCCCTCACACTGAGCTGAGTTCAAGAGCCATTTTGGCTCAGACAGATTTATATCTGGGTGACTGGAGCCCTATTTACCCCTCTTGGAGGTGTCCAGTTGTCTGGCTTGCTATGTCCCTCCTGTGGGCAACTAAAAAAAAAAAACAGTGCTTCTGGGTGACCTCAAGTCTCAGTGGAGATTCATCACATGAATAAGAAATGGAGCTCGTAACTGCATCTCGTTGTCTTGCCGTATCGAGTCCTGCGGGGATGCTTGGGGGGACATCAACTGCAGGACGGAGCCACGCTGACCAGAGTCCAGAGAAATCCAAGCTTTTGTAAGAAGTGCTGTCTCAGAGCAGAGATTTATTAGCCATCAGGGATGTTTAGTTGCTTCCTCTGTATTGTGTGTCCATCCAGACCTTCGTGCCACCGTCTTTGTGGGGATTTATTTAAGGCCCGAGTCATAGATGGTATATCAACTCTCATTCTCTCCATTCTCACACACTCCTTTTATCGTCCACTTATCCACATACTGTTCTGTCTTCTAGCCACTTCACTTTTTCTCTCTCTCTGTGTGTGTGTGTGTGTGTATGTGTGTGTGCGAGACCTCTGTAATATATTTTCTGTCTTCTGCTGTATGGATTAGTGAAGAATAATCAAATGCACAGGTAGGCATTGATATTTAAACACATATTGATTAGATAATTCGTGGATATTAACACTTGTGGGGAAAAAACTGAGCTGGACCATAAACATTGGCCCTTATTAATCTTTTAGAAATGTTTTCTGTGTCAATGTTTTTATAGGCCAAAGAAAACTAAAAAAAACTCCACCAAATGTACTTCATACTCGTGCGTATGTTGACACTCTCTTACAGAGAGCTGAAAGCAGAAAATCTTCTAGTAATGCAGCTCAGCCACTGCAGCAACTACCATACACACAAACTACTTTTGTCTAATTGAATGGCTTGTCTTATTTGGCTTAATTTATGGATTTGTTTACAGTACATTAATATGAAATGATTTGTGTGGGCAATTGAAATAAATAAGCGCTTTAAAACTCATATCGTAATTCGTGTATAAAATCATAGTAACTCATTGCAAATTATGTGATAACGTCTCCTTATAATTAAATTTAAACTCGGGAGAACGTTTTCTTTCCGAACTAATTGGATTTTCATGAACACTGCATTTCTTGTGTGAATGCTCCTGCAAACAATTTATGAATAAGACCACACTAACTGCTCCCCAGTTGTTTATTGTAACCATGGTAGTGGTTTAGACTGACAGAATGCTAACATGCTAGCATTGTGTTTCTCACACAAGCCAAGATCCTGTCAAGGAAAATCTGGCAACCTTATACGTAATTTGCATCATCTGATTGTTCAGAATTCAGAAAATCAACAAAAGAAGGTGCGTAACCTGATTCTGAATATGTGTAACTTTCTCCATGTAAATACTGACATGTAAGTACTTTTGGAGTTAAGTCACTGACTATGTATACTACCCCAGATTGAAAGATAGAAAATAGATAGAAAAATTTCTACTACAGGATTAAATCTCTCACTGACACACGGTTCCATTATTTACTGTGGATTATCTTGTAACAATTCTTGCTTGACTCTTGTTGCAGCCTCATCTGCTTCGCAAGTTGCAGCAATATCTGATCAGGGATTTGAAAAAAAAGAAGAAATTGCAAAAGCAAACATTCTCTGACACGCGTTTACCCGACTGCAGAGCGCCTTCATTAGTGTGTGAGCGCTTTATGTAAATACCAGTCATCTGTTGGTATATTTGGATTATTTGAGCAGCAGACGAGTCAGTAAACTCTGAAAGGCATCCCACGCAGGAATTCGTTAAAGTGGGAGCGTAAGAGAAAAACTCATAAAAAATCCCTTTTCAATAATTCAGAAGGCAAATATTACATTAGCAGACTTTGTTTATAAACCGGTCGCCCTGTGTGTATGTGCTTTTCACCTCTGGGCATTGAGGATCAAAGTGGAGGAATGGTGAAAGGAGACGGAGATGACGGAGAAGGCCGCCTGCAGCACATCTAATGTCTCCAGTGTTTCAATTTGGGGATTTTTTTGTTAAAGAATCTGGTGGCTGAATATTGGAAAAATCCCTGCCTTTGAAATACATAGGGAGTGCTGATTGGTTCTGCGGTCATGGTGAAGTGAAATTGGGTGTGCATTTGTTCCATTTCAGATGGATTTTTCATACAAAACAACAGTGACTAGGTGTAAAAACACAGTACGGCATTTCCTTCTGTAACAGCTCACTCTCAATCCTGAAAAAAAACCCCAAAAAGCCCAAAACATTGATTCAGTGCTTCAGAGATGCACTGTGAAGTGTGATTTGATAGAAAACAGGATGTAAATGTATTGGACAGCGAGCATTTCATCTTTTTCATGCCGCACTGCTCCTCTGATGGAAGTTGGTGCGAGTCACGATGGCAGAAAAAAACACGGGACGGGATTTCCCATTACATCCGACACGTTTTAAATAAAGCAGGTCTCGCCGCACACCCAGAGATAATGTATCATAGTGATAGCATACTAACTAAACCTGATATTACCCTCTGCGTCCATACATTACACCGCTGCCTGCTTAATGAACGCCTCGCTTTTATTTATGACCCTTTTGTAGTGCTGAGAAATTAACATAATCACCTACGGAATAATTAATCGGATCATAAATACTCTTCAATTCTCTCATTAGTTTCTTACATTCAGGTTTAACACTTTCATTTCAGACATTAAGATTGACAAAAGAACCTAAATTTTCGATTTTACAATCTACAAAAGGATTTAGATTGATCAAAGATGCTACTAGAATAATTAGGAAAAGTGAATGCAGTACACAGACACATATACTGTGTGTGTGTGTGTGTGTGTTTGTATCTGCTTTTTTTTGCTGCATTTTTCCGCCCAAACTCCAGTGCAGTATTGATGGCATTATAACCTTATTTTGACAGAATGAGCCATGTGAATGATAAATCAGACGTGCTCCAACCTGCTCCCACAGAGTTATGAGCTCAATTCATGTCAATTTTGATCACCATCCCGTCCACATATACAGAGTAATAAAGTCTCCGAGATCACGGTGCAACACATGAGGCAATACTGAGGGCAAATAATAGAAGAGTGTCAGACAGGAGCAATGCTCAAAACTACAGTAGTTTCGTAGAAGTTCAGTGCAGTGCAAGAAAATCTATCTGAAAGGATAGACATTTGTAGGTTTGTTTATTTATCTATTTATTTACACACAGAACTGTTATCTTTTTACAGATATTTAGCTTGATTAAAAATTTTCACGTTAAATTCGACCATCTTTAATGACCGTAGCATGACTTCGATATAGCAATGACATATAATCTCGCTTTTCCGACACATACCATGTTTGTGTGTAAATTTATTACAATCAGTTAAGTAAATTAGTTAAAAAAATACACAGGGGATAAAACACTTCAGTGCAGTGTTGTACTGTTATAGGAAAATAATCAACGGTGGGGCATTTTGTTAAAGCCAAGTTACTGTTACTAAGTTACTATTACCATCCTGAAATAGATTATATTTACTAACAGCATGTCCCTCATATATATATATATATATATATACGTGGCAAATTTGCCAGTGAAAATGAAACGTCGTACCTTTTATCCATTTATAGTTACGTTTAATGTTGTGGAATGTCCAAGAAACAAGTTAGTTCCTGTTCTCATTTGTTATAGCAGCTATAAACAGTCATTTCCTCACCAACATCTCGTTTTTTTCCTTCAAGTTAATAAACAAAAAAGGAGCTCGTCATGTTACCGAGAAACCACAAAGCATAAGCTAGCATAAACCTAGCGTAAGCCTAAACGTCCTATTACAAAGTGCTGACACTGGAGACTCCTTCCGTAAATATTAAATAAACCCTCCCTTGCAGGAAACTTCACCATGTCCATGTGTTTTTCTTGTTAAATAACACTTTTTTTTTTTAAATTTACGCTTAGACATGGATCATGTGACGTGTCCCCCATGCAAGTCCCTAAGAATTAGCTGTTACTATAGCAACGATAATGTATTAGAATGAGCAAATTTCAGCCAGAGGTGATGTTATAGAAAATTATGCACCTTCTGACCAACCAGAAATGAGACTCCAACTAATTGAGGCAGCTATTGAATAAATCCGTAATATCTCACACACAAACACACACACAAAGACTTCTAGAAAAATGTGAATGTGTGACTCCTGGAGTCTGACGGTCATGGTGTCATTTCTCAAAGCCGTGTCGCTGACTTAGCGTGCTTTATGTGTCTTTAAAGATTCCAATCCACCGGCCGTAATCTCGGTTTTGCTTGGTTTATCTTCAGCTCGTGCACTTTTTCCAGCACGTTCGTTTCAGTAAATGAGCTGCTATGAAGAATGAGGCTCGATCCGGTTCACGTGCGTGTAGAAGCAGCTCTGAATCAGCAGGGCCGCAGTTCGACTCCTCCAGTTCGCTCAATTATCGCCTTGGTGGAAATCCCTGGCTAATTGCTGCAGTGTTTGTGCGAGTTGAATTTAACAAGAGGAACACTAAAGGTCACTCAGCTGTAAACAAATTGCAGGGAGACGGCACTCGCTTGCAATTAAGACCCTAACCCGTTCAGAACAGAAGCCTCTCTTAAGGAGCGTGAGAGCACAGTTTCTGCTCGTCATGATGTAATAAGGCAAGCAGAGATGCTGTATGCAAATTAAAGACCTAATTAGCTTGACGTCACGAGCCACCAGACAGCTGCTTCCTCGCTGCACCGTTTTCGAGAAGAACGCACGTGTTGAAGTGTGCAGCGTTTTTCTGTAACTGCGCCCCCCCCCCCCCCCGCCCCCCATCTGATTAACTTCAAAGAGAGGGGGAAAAAAAGAGAGGCTGGTGAAGGAATGAGTGTTTGTAGCTGCTATAGCATAAGTGAGAATAGGAATGAACTTGTTTCATGAACATTACTCAACATTAAATGTAGCTATAAATGGATAAAAAGTACAATGTGTTGTTCTATAATTAAAAAAAAAAAAAAGTATTCATGGGCAAATTACTGTGGTATAAAATAGTTTGGGATCAACTTCAGGGTGGTAGTAGTAGTAGTAAAGCTGCTTCATCACACCATTCTGTGGTTGATTATTTTCCTATCACAGCACAACATGAGTATTGTACTTCTTCCATACACACAAAAAAGTGCATGCTAATCCAAGTACTGGATTATAAGTTGTTGTGCAGTTGTTGTCATATTGCAGGATACAGTCACATTTCTTTAACTAAAATTTTCTGTTTGTACATAAAAAAAAATAAAACACAGCTTCTGTTTCATTTGTTCCATTCCAAAACCACAGGAGACGCAAATTTTTGCCCTCAGCTGCCCAGGATCCTGTGATGTACTGTAGCAGCTGTTGAATGTGTGAGAAAGCAAAGAAAGTATGTGTTTAGGAGATATTGTATGTGTGTGTGTGTGTGTGTGTGACTGGAGGGCACGAGCAGGATGAAGAGTGTGACTGAGCTCGGCAGGCTTTTGAAAACATCAGCAGTTGGGAGATTGAAACAGGTGTGACGCTCTATTAGGTCCTGAGGGGAACGGCGCTTTGATGTGCTCAAAAGGAACCATCGTTGGCTGTAAATGTATCTCTATATCGTCTTTTCTCCCTTTGAGAGTGAATCAATCTCAGCACAGTCCAGCCCGCGGTCTCCTGTTTAAGATTCAGGTCAGATTCTGATTAATGGAAGAGAACTTTTTTTTTTTTTTAAGATAGAGAAAGGATCGATCAAAGGAGACTCAGCAGAGAATTGCTCTGAGAAATGATTCATTTGTAAATTCCAATTTGGGGAAGGCGATGTGTCTTGATACTTTTTTTTCAAACAGAGATCCCATGCACATTAATTTGGATTGGTGACATTTTAGCAGAGACTTGCTTTATATGTAGATGTGAAATGAATTTGGATTGTGTGTAAATTTAGAATGGTTGAGTTATGGTTTTTAAGGAGAGATCATTTGAGTTTCATATTTTAGTGCAGAGTGCATTATTGTTATTATTATATTTTGCAATAATAGTAATATTGTTTGAATTTAATAGTTATATTGGTGATTTTGGAGTGTTTGTGCAAAAGTTGGTTGAAAAGTGTTTGTAGATGTCTATATGGTTCGAAGTATATTTTAATTCTAATTTCCCTCTTACCTTATCTAAAATGTGAAAAACTAGACTTTTTGTAATTTTGCTGTAGTTAGACTTTTCCTAAAACTTTTTTTTTTCTGGATGACACTTTTTCAGTGAGAAATCTGCAGTTGAAACTTTCCATGAGCCAGCCAATAGTGAAAAAAATGATCTAACAGTTTCATAAGAAAGGGGTGAGAAATCTGCAATTGAACAGTTTGGTGAGCCAGCCGGAGTGAGAAATCTGTGATTTAGCAGTTTGATGAGCTAGGGGAGCTAAATTGAACAGTTTGGTGAGCCAGCCAGGAGCGAGAAATCTGTGATCTAGCAGTCTGGTGAACCAGGAGAGCAGAATGGATTAGTTTTGCAAGCTAGCCAGGAGCAAAAAATTGCAATCTAGCAATTTGGCAAATCAGGATGATGAATCTCCAAGCAACCAGTTTGTCAAAACAGCCAGGACAGAAAAATCTGTGAGCTAACGGTTTGGCAAGCTAGTCAGATGCAAGAAATCTGTGACCTAACAATTTAGTGAGCCAGCCAGGACCAACAAATCTGCAGTCAAACAGTCTGGTGAGCCATGAGTGATACATACGTGATTTAACCAATTTGGTGAGCCAGCCAGGAGCAATAAATCTGAAATGTAACAGTTTGGCAAGCCAGTCAGAGGTAAGAAATCTGTGATCTAATGGTTTATCGAGGAAGCCAGTTAATTGAACAAGCCAGGAGAGAGAAATCTGTAATCTAATAGTTTGGTAGTCTAATGCTGTATATGATGCAAATTCCAATTTAGGACTACTGGGTTTCACAATACAGATTGTGGTTAAAATCCAATATAAATATTTCTTATTGAAATCTAAAGTCAGCATCTTTTAGATGGTCTATTTTCTATATGTCTATTTTCAAGGGAAAATAGACATGCAGTTCACACAATGCCATGCATCTCCAGTCCAAAACTAAAGAAACACCAAAGACTGATATTTCACTCAAAGAGAAAATTGTGCACATTCAATTTTTATAAGAAATGTGGGAAATCTCAGAGTTTTTATGATCAATTGAAGAGTAAGTGCTATTGAAAAAAATCTGAACCATTTCCATGTTCAAACCACTGGACCCTAATTCACACAGTCACATGACTTCTGAGTAAATTCTTCATTTTGCAATAAGCAACTTCCAGTCCCAGGTGTTAAAAGTGTGTTTCATAGGAATAAAAGAAGAATGAGCTGTTAGATAAACCAAACTGACATTTTGTGTTGTGCTTTTCTGTGTTTAAAGCACAACCATGTCTCCCCCAAGGCAATTGACAGTTTGCTGTAATCTCACCCACTCAAACGACTCTGCTTGAATGCATTAGTGCAGCACATACACACACACACACACACACACAAATACACAATGTAATACCCCTCCTCTCTGTCACACACTCAACAGCACATCTGTCTTCAAAATTACTGTACGTGTCAGCTGGAGAAACTTTTCATTTGCAGAAGCACTCTGTTGTCTTCTGTATTACACCGCTACACATTCCATTTACGGGACACGTGGAGCGACATCAATTCCATAAATTGACTTGTCGAGCACTGTAAAGTAAAATGCAACGTTTGTTCTTTTGTAAAATGAAAGGTTTCCTTGGCGTAGATTAAAGTAGTCGTGCATTACAAAGAACATGAAAGGTAGAACAGCAAATCATTTACACACACAGACACACACACACACATGCAGTATAATAAGCTGGAAAACAGATGGTTTGGAAAATATATGACAAAAAGAAAGGAATGCACATCTTAATTGCGCTTACCAATTGAAACACATTAATCTTTAATTAGCCATTATTTTGGTCTTGTGCTTTGATTTGGAAACGGCTAAAAATGAGGTTTTAAATAGTTAATTACGATGTGTTTTGGAATTTTAAAAAAATGTGCTGGTGCAAACAAACCTGATCCCATGCAAAATCCATAGGAATTGCAAAAGCAACTTTTTTATTTCATCCAAAAATCTCAATTAAAATTATTTAAAGCGATGAGACGGTATTGGAAATACATAAAACAGCCAAAATCAAAGCATATGTAAGATTAAAACCATGGATATGCATATTAGGGCAATACTAAAGCCAGCATTTCCTCACACACGCTTGCATTATTATTATTATTATTTTTTGACAATTTTTCAGTTTATAATATATATAATATTCATGACAAAATCTTCCTGAATCCTCCCACGACATGAATGCTGCGTAACACTGCTTTCATGACCAAGTAGGAAGTGTCCACCCTCTGAATAGGAGAAAAACAAAAGAAAATTGAACTACCCTCAAACCTGCAATTTCCGCTCATCAGGTTGGAAAAATTCTGCCTTATTGGAATAAAAATTCTGTGATGTCATTTCATCATTGTTGTTCTCACTGAGAACAATAAATGCTTTAAGGTGCTTTACAATCGCTACAATCTGCGATCTAACAATTTGGTGAGCCAGCCAGGAGCGAGATATCTGTGAGCTAACAATTTGACAAGTAGCCATGAGCAATAAATCTGGTATTTAACACCAAATTTTGGCGAGCCTGTCGGAAGTGAGAAATCTGCTATCTAACAATTTGGTGAGCCAGCCAGGAGCGAGAAATCTGTGAACTAATAGTTTGGAGAGACAGCCACGACTAATAAATCTGCAAGTTTTTGGCTAACGTTACAGATTGACTGAACACAGCGCTGTCACTGGAGACTTCTTCGAAAAATGATCAATATCTTAAACCAAACTTCACCATATTAACAATTATACTTGTAATTATTTATACAAATCTCTCTTTACATTATAATAATGACTAACCAATTCCTACATGCCACATCTACATTTAAAATCAATGCAGCACAAAACAAACAGATTTTCTTGGGTGTTTTTTATAAACTTACCGTATAAACTCAAACGAGCACCAGCTTACTGTTTGTCTTGTGCTAAACATTTGAAGTCATTGAAGCGCTCTAATATGGGAAAGTAGAAAGTTCCGAGATGTCATGAATGCAGCATAAAAACACCCCCAGAGGAGATGAATAGACATTGCTCTGTTTGTGAGACTCACAAGCCATGTCCAACTCATATTACTAAATTACAGCAGTGTATCGACGCTGTGCCTGTGTGCACCGCCGAGGACCCGCTCTCCTGAGCCATCAGTAACTTATATAGTAGAGGCCTGTCAGCTCAAAAGTGACTGCTACAAATATCAAGCAAGCCGGATGAAACAGTTTATCACGTTTCATTGCTTTTCAATAGAGACGAGGACGGCCTGATTTATTATTTATGTCCGCATGGCCACCCTATCCCTGTCCTCTGAGGAGCACTCTAAAAATATGCGGCTCATTTGGGACCTAGAGGAAGGATAACGACTATTCCCCATACACACACACACACACACACAGCTGTAACAAATGTTGTAAAACACTAAAACATTGGCTTTTCCACTGTAGAACTGTACATGCAGTTCTGACCTGTGTTTCAGTCTAGATGCTTGATTTATGCAGGGACTCATTAAAGGGCATAATGAATTATATTGCTGTGGGAAATCCACTTATGTGACCAAGGATGAATCGGGACTGAAAGGTCAAAGTGCAGGAAGGTCAACTAGTCACTGGCGTGTACTCACTGCACGCTTTCCCCATCCCAGTGACAATTTATAACTTCTGTTAAGAGTGTTTGATTTAAAAAAAAAAACAAAACAAAAAACTGCATTATCAGTGGTTTTCAATGTTGCAATTTGTGAGCCACGATTCGTTTGAGAACGATTCGCTCTTTCTGAACGAGTCACTAAAGTGAATCGTTCACTGCCATACAATGTATCATGACCGAGATTCATTTCTCTCATTCAGTGGATCAGCATTTGAATCAGTGAATCATTTGGTCATGACCAAGATTCGGTTCTCATGCGGTCATCAGATCAGTTTGTGAATCAGCAAATATTCTGGTCGTTACTTTTCTATACATTTTATCTACATTTATCTCTTGTGTGTTTAACATCTTTTGAATTTGTTGAATTTGAAGTTTATTTCGGTTTCGGTTACCGAGATGTTTGAGTTGATTTTGGAATGAATCAGTGGTCATTCCGAGCTGGAGATTTCCATCATTTCACTGCATGAAATAGCAATCTGTGTTGGTCTGTGTGTAAAAAATAATTCCTTTGCTAAACACAGACACACAATCACACTATAAAATAACAATGGTAATGATTATTAGCTGTTTTACATTGCTATTTTACATGATTAGTAATTTTGTAGCTCTTCTTACTTCCTACTATATCTTGCTGTTAAAAGCTTATTCTGGGTTGCAGTGTTCAAAAGTTTTGTTTTCCCACCATTCCAACTGCAACATTCTGAAAGCTGGTTGCAGAAAAGTGTACAAAAGATTTTCTTAGTGGTGGAACAACTGTTTATCTCTGCTAATATCTGCTATACAGTGATAACAGGAATTAAGTACTACACAATCCAAACAAAGCAGTTACGTCAGACGAAGTCTAAAAGTAATCAGATTACACTTCTAAAGCAATCTAAAAGATTACATTGCTGATTACACCTTCAGTCATGTAATTTGTAATCAGTAATCCAGTACTGCTCATTATGTATTTTTTTTTTTTTTTTTGGTAAGAAGGAGAATAAGAAAATGAAACCGAAGCCTCGTCATGTCCTGTCATAACTGTCTCGCGCTGCTGGATGGTGATTTATTTGCAGCCCCTTTAATTTGGAGGCTCTGGTTGGCAGTAATAGGCCGGCGTACGGGACAAGGTTACCTTGTGCGGCTGCTTATCATGGGGAAAGTGGCCCAGCAGGACGAGGCAATACTGCATTTTATTATCATTCAAATGAGAACATATAGAGGGCTTCTCTCAGATTGGGCCGAAATAATGGGAGCCATTTATCTTGCTCACGCCGACCTTTCATATCCCATTCATGTCTTACTAGAGATTAGAGGGGAATGCATCATCATCTGGGTGTAATTAAAAAAAATTAGATATGTGTGTATGAATGCAGTCGATTTGGACAAAAGGTGTCAGTACTACTAGTTTTTGTGCAGCTCTCATTCTCTTTCTCTCTCTCTCTCTCTCTCTCTCTCTCTCTCTATGAGAACGGTTATGCCTCCTGTGTTGACTTTTCCCACTGTTTCCTTTTAGTGTTGGGAAAAACCCCGGCATCCCGGAGCGACAGCTACCCTTATCAGGCTCCGGAGGTGTTTATGAGATGCCAGTTAAAGCCTAACCTAATCACAACCTATCGCATTAATGGGCTCTGCATCCAGCGAGTCGAGGCGTCTCTGCGGCAGTTCATCCGTTTTTATGATGGATGGGGGGGATATGGGGTGGGGTGGTGTTGGTGTTAGGTGGCTGTAAATGCCGGGAGTAGTATACAGTAACTGTGCAATGTTTGGAAGAAGCGGGAGAAAGCTTCATTGTGGACTTTTGTGTCTGCTTGTACGAATGGGAATCTCATGGACTGCCAAAGTTTTTCACCAAAGTTTATAAGTACTGATACATTTATTGGAATCTGTTACTCCATGATTAGTGCACAGGTTTCCCCAATGACACATAATGCATGCTGGGTAATTTAGATATTAAATTTATATATTAGATATCTTTAGATATTACAGAGATAGACATAAATTCGACAACGATACAAAACACTGAGCAGGTAAAAACGCAACACTGCCCAGTAGAATATGGCATAACATAACAAACAGTGTATTAAAACTAGTTTTATGTCAGAATGCTCCAATTAAAAGCTAAAAAATTATGCCTGAATGTTCAAATGAATTTTTTATATCGACCTCAGGGGTTACATTGGCATTTAACCAGCTCTACTTCCCTTTCAATTAAGTTAAGTTCTCAACATGAAATGAAAATGAATTAAAATAAAAATTTAGGGCTTGCAAATAAATAAGTAAGTAAGTAAGTAAGTAAGTAAGTAAATAAATAAATAAATAAATGAGTAAACCTTAAGTTTGCAAGCAAAATATCTTCTAAATATGTTCGGATTTCTTCATATATTTAAATTATATTAACTAGCAAATTGAACACATTGTACTACAGTTCAGTGATCAAACGCATATACACGCAGTTAACAGTAGAGAAACATTTTAGCATTTTTCAAAATAGCAGTGTAAAATATAATGTAGTACATTACGATTATTATTATTATTAGGAGGCCAAGCACCAGGTGCTTGGAACGCTTTGGCTTTCATTTGACTTTTTCTTTTGCCATTTATGATTTCCATCAACTTCTAGTCATTTTTGGGGCCGTTCACATAAACACAATTAGGGAGAAATAAATGCCTCTGACCTCCGACTAGGAAAAACCAAAGAAAACGCCTACTCAGGAACTCGGGACGGTCTCGTCAACTCGAACTCAGTAAACTTACCATTAAATGAGTTATACAATACTACTATAGTAAATACAAGAATTTGCTTTAGATCAGTCAACATACAGACATATTAACTTGCTAAATCTGTAATATACAGTTTCGCTGTTTTGAAGATGCAAATATACACCACTCATCACGATTAGCTGCCTAGCTTGTTGCTAACGATTAGCTGCCTAGCTTGTTGCTAAAAGACGAACAAACAAGGCCATAATCTTGCGTCATGAAATAAACATAGCTTAATATAGCAATAACATAGCAAACATAGCAATTAACTTTGGGTTCACACACACACAGACACACACACACACACACACACACACACACACACACATATACATACTGGATACTATATGTTCCACACTATAAGAAGCACCTTTTTGCCCTGGGGTGTTCTGACATTTACTGTATATTTGGAACTATGTTTTCTTGTCACCTTTTTTTTTTTGTCCTGCATTAAAACCGACTGATGCATGAAGTGAAATCACACACTCGAATAATTATCTCACTGTGTTATGGTGGTTTTGTCATTTTGATGTGTTTTTTCTGCATCATCTGTGTAATGCTTTTTATGCCGTCTCCAGAGAAACATGGTGAGTGAGAGGCGGCGAGAGTTACAATCTGGAAAATGTGTCCTGTTTCAGTAATGGTCTGATAATCACTGAAGAAAAAAAAAAAAAAATTGTTTTTTTTAGTTTCTGAATTAATTTTTAGAATTTGATCTTTCAGTGGAATGAAATTCAGTTTAGTTTTTAGTTTAAACTTCTTTCAGTAACATGTTGGTGTATTTTTACTTTGGTTAGACATGACATTACCCACAATGCCCCCTAATAGTGGTGCAGTAGGATTTAGCCCTCGCTTCATCTCTACTTAAAAAGATGATGCAGCGGCGCTTTAGTGCTTTAGTCTATCCAGCTCTCTCGCTTCCTCACCTGTACAGTCTGCTCGAACAGATCAGCTCCTAAAGCTTCAACTTTCATGCTAATGCCATAATCCGTGACATCACGCTAGTCTTCATAGTCACATAGATCGCTAGATAGCTGGGCTGTAACTCAGAGTCGTATAGCTGCACTGAAGTCTGGAATTTGTAGTCCAACTTTTGTGCCAACGTCGCTGGAAAATGGCAAGTGAGAAAAGATGTGTTTTCTAGAGCTAACAGTAAAATATTAATAAATATTACAGATAAACATTATTAGTGTGTTTTGGGGGTACAGTTTCCTTTAATTTGTCTTTTAAAATATACAGCATTTCTATAAATAGTGTGAGCTATTTTGCATTATTACACATCAGTGTAATGATTCTTCTCAGTGTGTATGTGTGTGTGTGTGTGTGTGTGTGTGTGTTTCTGCTGAGAGTGAAGGCCACCTGGGCAGGCAGAGCAGATGATGATGAATGAGTGAGCGTTCCCTCCCTCCAGCGTTCCCTAATGAGTGCACGCCGGGTAACCCTCCTATTTCATCAGTCCTGAAAGAGCGAAGCCGTTCCCTCCGAAGCCCTCTTAAACACTAATTGAATGGTAAAACGTCGCCGCAGGCCGCTTGTTGTAAGCTCATTTGGCCCGCCATTCATCTCCATCCTTCACTTTTTTTGTTTGTTTATTTATTTATTTATTTAGTTAGTTACTTCGTCAAACGCACGGAGGTAGCTCAAGTGACTTTCAGCGAGCGATTGTGTTCCGAAGCCCAGACCAACGCACGTGTTTCCTCTCACAAGCTCCCTCGATAAACATTTATTAGACCTGTCATGGACTCGTCAATGCCTTTCACCTGCATTTCAGTCACTCCAGGTGCCTGTGTGTGTTGCCCCAACCCCGTTTACACACACTGATTCATTTAAAAACGTTGATATGGTGCAAATGGAGTCCCCGGAACAATAAACTGAGTCTTATCTCAGCAGCGTCCTAATAAATGTGATGGATGGCGTCGCTCAGAGACAAACGGAGACAATTGGGTTTGGCCCACGTTTCTGTAATTCAAACAGCACAGCGAGGGCGAGCGTCAGCTCAGGTTCCTCTCATCCTCCTGTCAGAGATCTGCAATTATTAAGAGCTTGAAAATATGGCTGTGACATGACATGGGGGGGGAGGGGGGGGGGAGAGAGAGAAAGGAACAAAGAGGAAGCTGAGGAATCTGATTGGTCAGTTGTTGATTAAGAATATGTTACCGTTTCTATAGCAACACATCTTTTACTTCACATAACCTGAACCTTATTATAAAACGTGTTATTATTTAACAACGAAAAACTTATAATCGTGGCTAAGGGGACATTTTCTACGTATTTATACAAAGTATTTAAAGATGGACGTCGAGATCCACACTATATTACTGTACCTGAAATACACAAGTGTTAAAAACCAAGACATATAGGTCATTGTGTACAATGATTTTTGCACATAAAACAGGTCAAATAAAAATAAAATCTGATTCATTTCTTGTAGAAGGAACCTTAAGATACTTAAAAAACTTGTTACTGATGCCCAGACATACCCTGAATATATAATGCATATACTGTGTGGACATTTATAGTTTATTCTAATCTTGAAAATAAACAACAAATGTGAGAAATGTGGATAAAATTAGATGGAACAGCCCTTAAGATGGTGACCCTCAAGGTACAGAGTTGAGGGGAAGTCAACAAGGGCATATTGAACAGTATTGAACAGTATTGAAACAGGGAACTGGTTTTACATCAGGATCTACACGCAAGATCTATAAGTTAGTCCAGCCTTTGTATAATTAACAAAGCCTCTCTTTCTCTTTCTCTCTCACTCACACACACACACACACATTCTCACACACAGATATTTGTGTGTGATATCTCACACACAGTGTTTAGTCCCTTCTCTCCTTTACTGGATTGGTGCCATCTGTGATATATATATATATATTTTTTTTTCCTCAAGTGAATCAGAATTTAAGATTACAAAACTATCGCATTTCACCAGAAGGTTTTGGATTCTGAAAACAGACTACATCAGACAGAGTATAGATTTTCGAACCATTCCCCAAAGTTTTGCGATTACGGCTCACTTCACTGATTCAATTCTTTCAAACAAACTCTTCTAACTGAATCATAACTTTTATGTTGTTTGAGTCAAAACTTAGATTACAAACCATACCAGAGATACAGAATAGTGTACAGCTACAGTTAAGTGTATAACGTACAACCTGTATAACGTTTGGGGGACAAAAGTAGCTTACGTTTACAACTGACGTGTTTTATTGATATTATATAGCAGCACTGTTGAATTCTCTATTCTGATTGGTCAGAAGGTGGTGATAAATTATCTACAACAGTCGCTCTGACAGTAGTTCTGGCTGCATGGCAAATCACAGGTTTATATTAATACACTCATTGGAATATGTTATCTTTTCTATTATTTTACACCATACATTTTCAGATCTTTTATTATTACTTGTCACATTTTAATAGATGATCCCAATAAAATCTCAGCCAAACTCTGTAACAGACTGTACAATAACATTTTCTCCACGTCAGATTGTACAACAAAGCTCATCTAACAGTAGACCTTTTATTACTAACTTGTGTGTAGTTTACGTCATCAACCAACGCAATCCGGGATAGTGTAGAAAACAGCCGTAAACATTAACATTCTTCAACAACAGTGAGCTTGAGGTAATAAGGATTTTGTTCTCTCAGTTAGAATGTTTTGTCTACGTTTTGCCAGCGCCACTACTGTATTTGTAGCTATAACAAGTTTTGCATAATCCTATGCTGTCCTCCTATTGGTGGATTTTGCCCCGCATCGTAACAGCACTCACATTAATCAAAATTTTCTGACACCGCCAGAACCTTGTTTTGCATGTCATATCATGCATTCCAAATCTCAACTAACGACCAGCTAATTCTTTTACGATGTGCGATTTTTTTTTTTTCTGTGAAAAACGCACAATGTAAATGCGGCTTAATTCAAATTAACCTGAATGGCAGACGCTCCACATAATCTAAGGGTACTAATAAATGGATTAATAACATGTTATTTAACAAAGAATAATGTATAATTATTGATATGAAGGAGATGTTTATTTAACATTTATGGAAGGAGTCTCCAGTGTCAGCTGCAACTTTGCGACAAGGGGAAAAAGCTTGCATTTTCCGATTTTTGTAATCGATCCTGAATTACCGTAACATGTTTCCATAGTATGTTACAAAAGTAAAGTTAACAATGTCTTACAACTTACTTATAATGAGGAATTTTTTTACGTCATTCACACAATGATAACATTTTGAATGATTATAATATTTTTTATAATTATTAATAAATGTTAGAGCTGCTTTAAAGTTGTATAATTACAGGTCTTTATTAGTCATAAAGGTTGTAAAGTACAGCATATGGTACTGTAATAAAGAGTGACACTTTACAGCATGATTATAGCACATACATTACAGCTTTATGAGACATTTTTAGAGAATGCTTACAAGGAATCATTAGCAAATTACAAAGAACATGGATATAATGATTTATGAATATGGGCTTCATAGAAAGTGTTAGTCTTAAGACATGCTAACTTGGTCAAACAATATTGAATGCAGGGTGCAATTGTCCAAAAGAATTTTTTTCAATTATAATATATAGTTATAGATATAATTCACTTGTTTCAGTTTAGTTTAAATATCTTAGAATACTTAGAATACTGAACATATTGACAGTCAGTAATTTCATGACTTTCATACAAGAAATGAGTTATTATTAGTCATATATTTGTGGAAAATGCATCAACCCACTACTCTGTAGCAAAGACAAAAGGCTGTTAAAATGATTTCTGCTTCTGTATCTTCTTCTCCTATGGCTTAAATGTTAGTTCTTGCATGTTGAGAGGAATTCTGGCGAAACATTAGATGGCATACAGATATACAGCGTTTGATAAGCTTATAAATGCATTAAGTGGTATATGCTAAGGCTAAACCAATGACACACATACACACATCTACCACCTGCTGTACATGTGGAGCATGGTGGACATCAAAGCAGCACCTTACCACCTCATTAAAAAGGGTAGAAGCTAATTATAACATGTGCCATATCTCAATCTGTCTGTTTCTGGCATGCTGATTATCATTCTCCACCTCTTCCTGTGACAAATATCTCGCTCTGCGATTTACTCTGTCGCGGCAGAGACAGACGCTCTTTCGCTTTTAGATCACAGAGCGAAAGAGGTGCCTCGCTGTCTGACTCATGCCTTCATCCGAATATTTCACTGTCACTCACTTTAAAGTGCTGGTTTAAACAGGTGGAGGCCCGAGTCTGCCTAAACAGTGCGGATTAGAACCAGTGTATGTGTGTATGCATGTGTGTGTTTGTGCTGGAAGCGTGGGGCATTGGAGGGTGTGACCTGAGGGAGATGCCAGTCGCTGCGTCGTCCCTTGCCCTCGGCCAGCGCCAGTCTTCCTGCTGCTTTCCTGTGATAACCGCATTTGGAAAACGTGGCAATTAAAACAGCAGTGCTTCTGCAGACGATTGTGCTGGCGCTGCAGTCCATTCCAGGCAGCACTTAAAAACACCAAGGGGAGAGAAAACATCCGTTGTAGCTCAGAGATGGCTTTTTTTTAGAACATCTAGTGAGCAAAATGGTGCTATGTTCCCTGTTTCCTACATTCTAGAGCAATCTGTAGCATAGTCACGAATACAGGGAAAGCAGTTGCTTTCAATTGCAAATGATGCAAAAAAACAAAAAACATCCCGTGAGCGGTGGTTGTGCAGTTGATAAGAAAGGTCAATGGAAAATAGGCAGTCTGGTTCAAGCTGTAAGAAAGGCTATGGTAAATCAAATAACCGCTCTTAATAACCATGGTGAGCAGAAAAGCATCTCTGAGTGCAGAACCTTGAGGCAGAAGGGCTTCAAGAGCAGAAGACCACTTCAGCCAAGGACAGGAATCTGAGGCTTCAGTGGACAGAGGCTCACCGAAACTGGACAGTTGAAAATTGGAAAACGATCAGGTGATGTCTTTTTCTTGAAATGGCAAACTTGTACACAAGTACATACTTCTGTACTACATGATATTTGTAGTAGTATGCAGCACAAAACGTAGTATGCCTGGATCACCATGTTAGAATGGATTTGATGTGATAAAAATGCCTTCAAATGGCTAACCATCTAGTAAGAACACTATCTAGGCAGCCTTTCTAGCACATTCCCTAAACCGATTAAGAATTCATGTCTATAAAATCTTTGCCTATTTTACAAACGACACTCCCTGGTTTAAAGTCTTAAAGTCGCTTTCTGAAACAACCAGAAGAACCTTCATTGCCTTTGGCAGAAAACGACAGTCAGCAGCTTCTGTTTAACAACATCGTTGGATTTATCCGGTTCTCGTAATGTTATTTAAACCCAAATGTCCTAAACCTCTGCGCCTTTCTCAAGGTTGAAGTGTGTAAAAATGATGTCATTGTTATAATTGACGCAGCGTAATTGAAAATTTATGTCTTTTATGGTCCACGGCCGAGTGATTTCAGAGTATATGGGCAATAATGTTGCACAGAGAGAGAGGGAAAGGTTGAGGAAGATGTACCGAGCTTGAGTTGTAGATCATCTTGCTGTGGAACGCAGCAGTTCTCGTAATGTTTAATGGAGTGGGTTATTGCAGCGGTGCAGCTCTCGTTCGCTTCACACTTCTGCACAGCATTGAAGGAAATGCCCGAATCCTATTAGCAGCACTGTTAATTCACAAGTCCTTCCCTGCAACCTGGGATTAATCTTCATCAGACCTTAATATGCTACAGTACTGTGCAGAAGTCTCGGGCCACATGAGAAAATGATGTGCGAAGCAATTAATCTTGATAGCAACTGTTTATTTGCTTGAAATAACACCATATATCATTAGAATGAATAAACTTAATATTAAGACAATGATAATTACAAATATATCTGGTGTATTTTTGGTATTAAAAAAACAACTTATTTATCTGGCATCCAACTGGAAGTACAACTGAAATAGTGCTATGTTAAATTCTTCCAGACTTAATAGACTTGGCTCCATTTCTCTGGTTTAATGTCCCACATGTCTTAAATCACGTTAAACATGGCTTACTTAGTACTAAAAATAAACAGTTCCCATCCTGGAGAAACCCTGACCCTGAGGTTCTGCCTCTTCTAAACATCTGATCCAACTAATCAGCTAATTAATAATCTCTTCCATCGATGTGCAGTGATAAATGTGACAGGCTTTTTAAATAACCATCAGGTTCTAGATTGAACCTTTTTCCTAAACTTTTTTTCTCCATGATGAGGGTTGGTGTAAGCTGGCTTACCTTTGAAGGTTCTTTGGATAGTCAAAGACTCTTAGGTTCCTAAACAGGTTCTTGGAAACATATTGTTATAAGTTTGTACACAGAATCGTCATGGGCCCTTCCAGTGAGACCAACCAAGAAAACCTTCTAGGTTCTACATTTTCAGTAATGGTTTCCAACCCTCGTGGTTAAGTACACTCTTTAAAAAAAAAAAAAAAAAAAAAAAAGGTTCATTAAAAGAATGACCTTTACCACCAGGGTTGGAAACCATTGCTGAACCATTTCCCATTGGGTATCCAATTTGAATAAATTGAAGAAATACTCTTAGAAAAAAAAAAAGTTCAGGATTCTTTGGATAGGTAAGAGTTCTTAGCTTCTCAAAGGTGTACTTGGAAACTTGTTTGAAAGGGAAACTCTCTACATCAAATTTTTCAGGGTTCTCCCAAATGACAAACCAATCAGTATTTAGTCTTAGAGGTTTAACCTTCTTTTTTTTCCCCCTAAGACTGTACTCCATGACCAAGGTTAGGCTTCCATCTCAAAATACTAACACGTTTCCAGACAGGTTCTGTTTTTCCATACAGGTCACATATGTAAGAGTTCTTAAGAATTATGGGCTCTTAAAGGATTAATAGAATCTTTCAGTAGAATCAAATTCAATAGAGCCAGTAGAATACACAGAATCATTTGCCTGTTCCTACAGTGGGACACCATGAATAAAACGATTTGGGGTTATAGATTTAACTTTTTTTTTGGAGTGTCCACTCTATAACCAGGTTTGGGCTTACATTTCAAGAATACAAGTTAAAAAAAAGACTTCCATAAAGGGTCTTTCAGGTTAAAGGGTTCTACATGATATCCTTTCTAATAGGGAAACGATACATGCTGACTTGATGAATTAAAACCATTTATATCTGATAGCATTCATCATTCCTTTGTTTTTGATCAGATTGTCTACATCATTGGCTGAAATTCCCCCAGCAACCTGGCACCATGTTCTTCTCACCAGCTCTTTCTGAGAAACACCTTTACCTTTAAGAAGAGAACATTTTTAAATTGTGACTTTATTATTCTATTGGACTTTCTGCCTCTTACTCTCAACCCCTGCTTCATAGTCTTCAGCATCCTTAATCACTTCTGCTTTGCCTTTCTGCAAAAATGATTTCTTAGCTGCAGTCAACCTCACAGACCATTTTTAATAAGACTTCCCCTGCGAGTCAAGGTGTTGACTTTGGTGCCAGATGACTCTGCCAGATGCTGAGCAAGCATTTGACTGGATTTCTTTCTGTCCTTTATAGAAATGACCTTTAAAATGCAGTCAGTATTTCTGGATATTCCACTGCATGTTTTCCTTTAAAGTGTGCAGTTTATTCAGATTCCTCAGAAACTTTAGGAACTTTTGAACATAAAATTTGTGAAAATTCAGTTTGGTGGAATGTTTCTTGCTGGCGATATCCTTGTTGATGCAAAACTACGACAATGTCTGTCATTGAATCAGGCCTCTACAATCCTCTGGAGGTACTACGGTATTTGTGATTACAATCCAGTGAACCTAGTCTTGCTAATCAATGGTAAATGAAAGCAATAGTTTAGCAATTTCCTCTTATCCCAAATGTCAAATAATCATCAAAAATAAGCAGCAAAACACTCCCAAATAGTCCTCCAAATACTCATAAATAATCTGCAAAATAACCCCAAATAACAGCCAAATAATCCCAAAGTATCCAGCAAATAATCTCAAATATTTGTCACCAAAGAATCATCAAAATAATCCCAAATATTCACCAGTTTCAAAGAATCTGACAAATAATCCCAGATAATTACTAAATAATATAATTGCCAAGTAGCACTGAATAAGATGTCAAATTATTTCAAGTAATCACCATTTTTATTGCCAATTAACTGAATAATTGCCAAAGAATCTCCCAATAGTCGCCAAAGAATCCCAAAGAATTCGCCAAATAATCTCAAAGAAATGCCAAAGAAGCCGCCAAATAATCTCAAAGAATCGCCAAAGAATCCTCAAAATAACCTCAAAATAATCCCAAATATTTGCCAATTTCAAAGAATCCACCAAATGATCCCAAATAATCACCAAATAATTGCCAGGTAACACCAAATAATCTCAAGTAATCGACATTTAATTTCCAAATAACCACAGAATCATCACTAAAAAGAATCCCCCAAATATCCCCAAATAATCGCCATAGAATTGCCAATGAATTTGACAAATAATCCCATACACTCCCTCACACATCCCATCCCCCTTTCACTAATCCCAAACTCTCCCTCACACATCCCATCCCTCTTTCACTAATCCCAAACTCTCCCTCACACATCCCATCCCTCTTTCACTA
This sequence comes from Pangasius sanitwongsei, assembly GCA_037576675.1. Classification (NCBI taxonomy): domain Eukaryota; kingdom Metazoa; phylum Chordata; class Actinopteri; order Siluriformes; family Pangasiidae; genus Pangasius; species Pangasius sanitwongsei. The sequence continues at coordinate 20,984,068 of CM075015.1, read as the reverse complement.
ATCCCAAACTCTCCCTCATACATCCTATCCCTCTTTCAGTAATCCCAAACTCTCCCTCGTACATCCCATCCCTCTTTCACTAATCCCAAACTCTCCCTCATACATCCCATCCCTCTTTCACTAATCCCAAACACTCCCTCACACATCCCATCCCCCTTTCACTAATCCCAAACTCTCCCTCACACATTCCATCCCTCTTTCACTAATCCCAAACTGTCCCTTACACATCCCATCCCTCATTCACTAATCCCAAACTCTCCCTCACACATTCCATCCCTCTTTCACTAAGCACAAACTCTCACTCCCATCCCATCCCTCTTTCACTAATCACAAACTCTGCCTCCCATCCCATCCCTCTTTCACTAATCCTAAACCCTGCCTCACACATCCCATCCCTCTTTCACTAATCCCAAACTGTCCCTCACACATCCCATCCCTCATTCACTAATCCCAAACTCTCCCTCACACATCCCATCTCTCTTTCACTAATCACAAACTCTCACTCACACATCCCATCTTTCTTCTCTCAGCTCACTCTCCCTCACACATCCCATTCCTCTTCTCTGTGTCAATGAATTAAGTCAATCGAGAACTGAATATCTCAGATAATGCACGGAAATCATATGAATGAAAAAAGCCTATCAATTCATGGCCATTATTAGTAATTATGAATCAATTATTAAGTGGTCCCATCTGGTTGGGATTAGATGTCTAATGCAGGAGTTCTCAGACTTTTTGTTCAAATGATCCCAAATGGTCATTATCGATATTCTGCGACTTCAAGCCTTTTACCACCCTACATTTTTTTTAAATTCCAGATTTATAATTTAAGACTAGAGTAACCTTTTTTTATGACATTGTGATGTAATACATTTGTGTAACGTAAGTGACTAAAAACAAAGGCAATATTCCTAGCACTGGCCTACCAGTCTAGTGGGAAGTGTGAGTTTACATTTCTTGATACAGCTTTTCGTGAAGTCAGGAGGTCTGTTTGAAAGGGTGCATCCTGTTAGTGTTAGTACTCAATAACGATTTAGAAAAGCAGATACACTAAGTATGCAGTTTGAGACAAAACACAAATTTGTTTAGTTGAGGTAGACAGATGGAGAAATTTGTCCATTTTTATTGCTGAATTCCTACACTACTGCAGCATGTCAAGATGACTAAAATAGCACATACACCCTGCATTTAAATGTAGCTTGTTTGAATGTGACTTCCAGTGACATTTCAAAATAGTAGCCCATAGTTAAATAGTTAGAATATTTCTAATATTAGTTATTAAAATAAATCAATAAAATGAAAGAAGAGATTGTAAGTTTCTCTCATGACCCCATTTGTAAATCAAGCAACCCATCAGGGGTCATGACCTCTAGTTTGGGAACCCCTGATCTCATGTAAAGCAGAAGCTACCTAGAACTCCAGTCCAGGTCCAGAGGAGTACTTCCTCCTCTTTCAGCATTCCACAATCATTCCGCATGATCAAGAGATATAACATACAAAATGTTTTGTTACTCTGTGCATGAGATTTTCCTCTCCATGTTTTTCCAGTCAGGCAAAACCAGAAGAGTCAACTCCTGTTAGACAAAGCATAAAAGGTTTGTTCATTTACAACATGCAGCCGTGTTTTATTCTTTATATCACATTACTGCTATTAAATTGATTGCTGGTTTCATCATGTCATTTTACATTATAATTACATTACATTTTTACATTATATACCAGTTATTTTAAGTTCATTTTTGTTTGTTTATTTGTTTGTTTGTTTTTCAGGTTACCCAGTGAGGCCAGTCCGTCCCAAGCTGCCTTTTGTACTTTCACGTTGGAGACAGTTCTGGTACGCACCGGTCACTGCCTTCCTTGGCAACATGCTGATGTACTTCCTCTTCCTGCTTCTGTTTGCGTATGTGCTGTTGATGGACTTCAAGCCTCCACCCCCAAGGGGCCCGGCCTTCTGGGAGCTCCTGCTGTATTTCTGGGTATTCACCATAGTGTGCGAGGAGATTCGAGAGGTAAACACTACCCCTCTCGTCAGTCCAGTAATAATCCACAAGCAGGAATATTCTTCATAAAAACATATGGAGCAAAGGAAGATATAACTGCATTTAAAATGCCTTAACCGGTAGCTGGAAGTGAATATTTATAGGATTATCAAACTAAAGTTTAGAAAGATTGGGAAGTAGTGTTGAATGTTTGACCTTAAAAAGGGCAGCATCCTGAATGCAATAATAAGTATGCACATTAAAGTGTTAATTAGCTCACGTTCAGTTCATTGTTGTTGTTTATATGCAGTGGATCATCATTTTGGTATTACTGATAATAATGTTAGTACAAACAGTAAAACCAGAGATTATGCTTTATTAATTATTAATTTTTTTTTCCAGAAGTTTATTTTTCTACTGTAGCTTCATAGTTTCCTACAATGTAAGCTAGCTTGTTGGGGAATTTTTTTTTTAGCCTTGCTGGCTGCTGTGTATGATTAACCTCTGAGAATAACCTTGGATACTCACACTTTAGTCAATGTATTTGTTACATGTGTTATTGTTGTGGGGGGTTATATAAATGTCTGTGAGAGAGAGGAAAATACCTGTATTCTTCTTTCTCATCTATGTCTTTTCCCCTCTATCTCGCTCTCTTTCTCATTTAGACGTTCTTTGTAGGCAGCATGACTTTTAAGCAGAGGATACGACAGTATGCTCAGGATGTGTGGCACAAGTGTGACCTCATTGCCATTACCCTCTTCCTTATTGGCGTGTGCTGCAGGTGAAGCTGTTTCATTGCATTTGCATTTCATTTGGTTCTAACTAATTTAACATTTTCAAGTAGCAAAGGGATATACTTTTAAAATCAAGTAACTTGTCATTTTACCAACCACTTAGTGAGATATCACTGACACTGACCCTTTTTTCATTTACCTAGATAGTGTATCGATTGTAATATACCAGTTACATAGCTGCTTCTTGTTGTCTTGGTTGAAAACAAGACAAATAACTCACAAGACCCTATTTTTGTGATAATAAGTGCAAATGCAAAATAAAGCATGGCACATGTGGCAGATAGAGTTGGTTGACAAATTAAAGGGAGAGAAAAAAAAACAAAACACGGTGGCTCTTTTATGCTTTGTGGGGAATTTTGCTGGCATTGATTGGGTCCTGATAACCTTTACCCCAACCTCTATCCTAAACGGAGTGTTCTCTTATGGGATGATAATGCCCCCTTCCACATGTTGACTTCATTCACAACTAATTAAACTCCTAGGGAGTGCAATCCTACACATTACTGGTTTTAAACTAACTCTGTGTATAGGCTTTACAGGCTGACTTATGACCAATCTCAGTTTCAGCTGGTACAGCTGGCTGCAGAACTGATCTAAAATACATTATAAATGGCAGAATATAGATTTTTTTTTAACTATTGTGTTGGTGGTAAAAGGAATGTCTGTGCATGTTCCTCACGTGATTGGTGTTTTGCTGGCTTTTCTACCTCAGGATGTTCGAGGAAACGTTTTGGTTAGGCCGTGCCGCCTTGTGTTTCGACTACATGGTGTTCACCCTCAGACTTATCCACATCTTCGCCATTCATAAGCAACTTGGGCCAAAAATCATCATAGTGGGCAAAATGGTAAGTTACAGAAGGAACCAAATAATGTGTTGTAGGTCTAAGATTAATCGAAAGCATTCTAAAGCATGTGCATGCCTGGGTTTTCTCAGAGTGTTGGATAGTCTGGCATTTCAACAATTTGTGCTTGAGGACATTGACGGCACTGCCGAGAATGCACCACCCAAATAACATCCTGTCAGCTGTGGTCCTACGGTGGTCACTTTGCTTTGATGGAAGGGGTAGAGATGGCTTATTGGCTTGACCACAAAATGTTTTTAAAAAAAGCCTCCTGTTGGAGTATTAGCACACTGAAACAGCAGATGAAACAAATGAAAATTTCAGGAAATTCAGGAGCTCTAAGTTGTGATGTCAGATCAGCAGCCACTTTCTAATAGCAATGTTAGGATAGTGGCATTATTTTGTGCCACTGTGCCATTGCCCAAAAATGCATTCTTCTGTTGTGTTTAAAGGACAACCTATCAAATCTCTTTCTCTGGCTATGTCCTTCCAGATGAAAGATGTCTTTTTCTTTCTGTTCTTCCTTGCTGTGTGGTTGTTGGCATATGGAGTGGCCAATCAGGCTCTGATCTACCCCTACGACTCAAGTGTTGATAGGATACTTCGCCGTGTATTCTACAGGCCATACTTACACATATTTGGACAAATTCCTGTGGAGAAAATAGACTGTATGTTCTCACTCATCATCATGATCTTGTATACTATCACAGTTAATGACTAATTCACTGTTCGGTGTTTGATTCATTGTTTCTGTGTGTGTTCAGCTGGATATAGTTGGGATATAAATTGCACAGACAATGCAACACTAGTTAATGCAGGTGCAGAGCCATGTAGGGAAGCACATCATAACTGGCTTGTGGTCATCTTACTCATCATCTACCTTCTGGTCACCAACATCCTGCTCATTAACCTACTCATCGCCATGTTCAGGTAGTCAACTACTCATCCACTCATTCACCCATCCATCTGTCCATATAGCCCTTCAAACTTCCATTCATTGTTCTTATTATCACAGCTTAAATGCTGCTGTTACAGACTAATGCCCCTTTGTGGCATGGGTGTTTTGATCCCGGGTCCTCCTCTCTCTTCCTCCTTTTATCAAGTTACACCTTCACCAAGGTGCAAGATCGGAGTGACACATACTGGAAGTTCCAGCGCTATAACGTAATTGTGGGGTATCATTCTCGGCCATGCCTCGCTCCACCCTTCATCATCATCTCCCACTTCCACCTCTTCATCAAGCGGAACATCCGCAAGGTGCCTTCTGAGAAGGTGCACCAATTTGGTGAGTGTGTTTAATTTTCGTTGCTCATCATTACAGGCAAATGCCTTTAAGCTTTTCCAAATCTAATGTAATAGAGGAAACACACCTACACATATGAGAGGTAAAGATGTGGTCATTATTTTGCATAAGTTGAATTTGATCTGGAGCCAATTGCAATTTTTCAGCAGAATACCAGAATGATTTTTACAAACTCAAGGCTGCTTTTACTTTCTTTCGTTAGTTGTGGACTTAAAGGATAAAGCTAACAACCGGCTAATGACTTGGGAGAGCGTTCAGAAGGAGAACTTCTTGTCTGCTGAGGGAAAGAAGTTAAGAGGAAGTGACACGGAGAGGCTAAAGCGCATGTCTGTCAAGTGAGTGCTCTGATCTTTCTTCCATATATACTACACACAATCATTATGCTGCATGTAGAAGCAATCTTTAAATTACCTCATGGCTTTGGCTTACAACAAACTCCACTGACTCACTCACTCAAGCTGATGATTCTTCACAAGAGCAGGCTGTTCTTTCTTAGTTTGCGCTTGTGCATCAGTGGTGAAAATTAGGGAACTGGCATGACCTTGGTCCTGCAGAATCTGATGAATGTACGTATGTTTACACTCACTCTTTGTATGTTTATGAAGCAAAAGCCCAGAAAGACGCACTGATATCAGCAGTGCTCACTCATTCAGAGTAGAGTAATAGTCAAACTATTATCCAAGCTATTTGTGGTATGTTGGGCCTAATAAACATTTGTTATCTGCCTGACATTTACTGTAATTATTAACCAAATGCCTACAGTCAGGATAGTTTCTTGCATTATAACTACAGAACTGCCAGTCATCGATTTAAAAATTGAATTTATTCTAATAGTTTCACTTTTATAATTTCCACATTGTTCTTAGGAAGAGAACCAAACAAGAATAGAGTTCAGTTTTGTAATCTAGAAATATTCCGCTAAGCCATCCAAATATTCAGCCCAGGTCTAGGTAGAGGAGGCGTTGTGTTTTCGGGGTGTCCGCCTATCTGTACATCCATCCAAGATTCTGATTAGAACAAACTCTCAAGAACGAGTGGCTGAATGTTTGTAGGATTTATATGGAATTATTATTGCAACCAGCAAATGAACTGAATAGATTTTGAAATTGATCCAAAGAGGGTCAAGGTCACAGTAAGGTCAAATGTCTGAAATTGTTATTTATTTATTTTTTTAACCCTTTCTTGCAGTACACTGATGTTGACTTATCAGACATTTTCAGTCAGTATAGACAAATGAATTATTTTATCACCGCAAGTCTGTGATAAGACTAGTCAGGACACTGTTGGGTTTCTGTGTGTAGAGTATCGTGACTCTGTGTTTAGCTGCTGGTGAGCAGGGTGATGGGAAATGGGAGGGGTGTGAGCCCCCTGCTGGCCAAACAATTCACACCTCTTCACAGAAATATTGGTACAGAGACAAAACGGACAGCACAACTAAAGCTTTTTTGATAGTAAAACACTGTATACAACTGCCACGATAAACCTAGTAGGCTAGGTAAAAAAAAAAGAAATACTTAAGAAACACTGCAAATTCTCAAAGCCCTGAGTGTCTAATTTCATATGAGCCATTACCCATCATCACAAATGAATTCAATGCTGAACACGGGCAGCCCCAAAATAGTTTGTTAAAAATGTTTTTGGAAAAAAAGAAAAAACTTCCAATAACCTGGTTGCATCAGTATGCGCACCCTTTTATAATGGAGCGTGTGACTGTGCTCAGAATTAACCAATCACATTAAAACTCATGTTAAATGTAATTATCATACATCCGTCGTCAACGAAGTGATTCTATTTAACCCCGAATAAAGATCAGCTGTTTCTGTAGGATCTTCTAGACACCTTGGTTTCAACTGCCGATGCCATGGTTCTCAAAGAACTTACAAAGCATGGATGGGATCTCATTGTCGAAAAGGAGTAGTGGTTTCATTTTTTTTTTTACATCAAAAAATCTTGTTAACAATTTAAGCAGGGGTGTGTAGACTTTTTATATCCACTGTACATTATATATATGTGTGTGTGTGTGTTTGCGTTTATAGAGTGGATGGTGTTCTCAAACAGACAGCTGAGATCAGGGATGTGGATCGCAGGTTAAGAGCACTTGAGTCTGAGGTTAGTGGTCTGCCTGGATTTAGTTCAACAGAACCTCATAATTCATTCAGAAAACCTCTTGAAGTGCCTATCTTTGTGCCAACCCCTTTCTTATTCACTGTCCCTCTCCTCCAGATGGAATTCTGTTCATCTACACTTCTCTGGATGGCTGAGGCTCTCTCTCAGAGCGGTGTGCTTAAATCCAGTAAACCTCCTCCTACACGTAAAGGTGACTTTATTTTCAACATTATTAATTCATTTGTTTGTATTGTTGCAAGTATAATGATTGCATTTTTAGTGCCAAATCTTGGCTGAGTTGTGTAATGTAATCCCTCAGTGTAACTTTAATTTCTTTCTTTTTCTTTTCTTTTTTTTTTTTTAGTAAAGCCATCCACACCGGAGATGTGAGAACGGTTCCCTCACCTTTCATCTCTCTTTTGCCCTCTTTCTCTTCGTCTCCTACACATAGACACACAGTAGTGTGAAAGGCAACATGTTCCTGTTGTTCAGTCTATTTTATGAGAGTGTGGTAAAGTTGCTTCTGATATTTAAAGTGGCCATCTTTGTCCTCTTCCTTGCATCTGTATTTATTAGTCCAAAGAAAAAGGTAAGATTGCAGAATAAGAGAATGGGCTCAAACTTAGGCAAAAGGACAGCAGAATAAAAGTTTCTGATTTCATATGTATATATATATATATATATATACACACATTTAGGTCCGGAAGTAATTGGACAATGACAGAGTTTTTGTGATTTTGCCTTTATACACCACCACAATGGATTTGAAAT
>CM075015.1:20940074-20976173 GCA_037576675.1 Pangasius sanitwongsei | reverse complement strand
TATATATATATATATATATATATATATAGCTACCAGGCTAATGCTGCCAAAAAAAAGCAAAGGTTAATGTATTAGAGCTAAGGTTCTTATATCTCGCAAAACACTGTAATTTTTTACAAAGTGGTGCTTGCTTTTTTTAGGTATATTTGGACTGATGTAGATCTGGAGTTTCCAGATTAACAAAGTATCTATTAGAAATATCCATGCAGGAATCCTTTCTTTGATAGTATTTTGTTATCATTTCTCATGTCCTTTTTTAAAAATATTTTGTGGTACCTTGGCTAAATCTGTGCTGTCAAACTTGTAAATCTTAATTAATCATGTTCAGGGCTGTTGAGGGTCCAGCTGCTACACACAATTACCTTAAAAAACTTGAAATATGATGACAATTTCATCTAGACATCTTTAGCAAGGCGTGCTTTAAGTCAAACAGCAAAGGAAATTACATATCATGCTTTATTTAATCTTTATAAAGTCTTAGTTCAGGATAAAGTTCATAGTAAACCATTAAGAATAAAGTCAATGTAGGCCAGTGATTGGCTAAACCTTCAGAAAATGCAATGCGATCTCTTCCTTCCTTTTTTTTTCCTGCACATTTTAGTGTGTCAGTCAATTCTGAAAAGAGGAAGCTTCTTCACTTTCACTTGATAGTGGTTTAGACGCTGGAGTCTGACTTTCCTAATCATTACCTATTTGTTTTCCTCTTGAATTGTGTTGGAATTGTGTTCTAGGTCACATTAAACATGGAAAATTGTGATTTTATCATGACTTCTGGCTTTTCACCACTAAAACCTGTGATTTCAATAAAGTGTAGACTTTATATCCGACGTACGCCATTCTTATGTTAACCATTAAAATATAGCACTTTTTCCTCTAACCATAAAAACATGCATTGTTTTAAAACTTTATATTAGAAATACATCACAAATCATTTTTTAAACCATAAGATATATTATTCTTTACAACCATATGTATTGGCTGTTGTGTGTGAAATCCCAGAAGATTAGACGTTTCTGAAATACTCAAACCACCCTGTCTGGTACAAAAAAAAAACCCATGCCATGGTCAGTGTCACTGAGATCCTGATTTCCATTTGATTTGAAGTAAACCGGAGCTTTTGACCTGTATCTGTGCAATTTTATGCATTGCACTACAACCACGTGATTTGGCTGATTGGATAATTGCACGAATGTGAAGTGAAGTGAAGTGACGTGTGGCCAAGTACGATGACCCATACTCAGAATTTGTGCTTTGCATTTAACCCATCCAAGTGCAGGTGTCCAGGCAAGGTGACTCATGTTTATATATATATATATATATATATATATATATATATATATATATATAATATTTTTGCAGTTAGATAATTTTGTAAATGTAAAATAGTGCTAAGTGGGCACAGGGTGGTCGTGAATTGTGATTAGTCAGCAAATGTTTCATTTTAATAATGTTTAATAATGTAGACTATTTTTAAACACATGCCACTCTTAAAGATTGGGCCATGGCAGATTTAATAAATTGACAAAATTAAAAATCTAAATGAATAAGTACAGATCCAACCTTTGAGGCGTTTTTGGGGCCCCGGAGTGCGGCACGGCCTCCAGTTTGAGAGCCTCTGCTGCAGATGTATAAAATTTTATGATACAGTAAAGATGGTTGAAGGATATTGGATATTATAAATCGGTTAGATATTACTTTAGATAAAATGATATTAGGAATAGGATATTAGCACATTAAGGAGAATTAAAGCCGTTTTCCACGGCTTGGTTATCGAGTAAACACATCTGATATTCCCACTGGTCCTGTGTGCTGGGTTTAATAATTGCAAGCCTGATATTGATTGTGCATATTACAGGTCTAAGAAGACTGACAGGATGTAAATGAATTTCCTGGACTTCACTGAAGTGGAGTGAATTTTGAGTCTGGACTTAAACTGTGTATTAAATCTCTTGTATTACACAGTGAGACTGAATGGAAGAAAGGAAGGAAGAAATGAAAAACTCACCGGGGGGGTGGGGTGGGGGGGCTGTTATAGGAAAACGATCAACGACAGGGTGATGTGATTCAGCCCGATGCAAAGCGAAGTTACCCCACAGTTGATTATTTTCCTATAACAGCATGTTCCGAAGTGTTTTTTTTTTTCTCTTATACGTTAGCACCATGACACGTCATACTTTTTTATCCATTTTTGACTACGTTCAATGTTGCTGAACATTCAGAAAATCCCATGACTGTTCCAGTCTCGCAGTTATTTTTCTTTTTAATTTTTTTTTTTTTATTGAACACAAAAAACTCAGACATTTAGGCTCTAACAGGCCAGATGGAGTGAAAAAAAAAAAAAAGCGACTGGAAAAGGAACTCCAATGGAAAAGGATGTGGGAATGTTAAAATTAAATAAATTCAATTAAAATTTTTTTTTAAATAGATAAACGAAAGAATGAATGAATGCATGAATGAATGAATGAATGAATAAATAAATAAATAAACAAGCATAAGTAAATTTTTTTTTTGCTTTTTTGGTAGTGGTTCATTTTGTTTTAAGGCCATCTAGGGAGGAAAAAAAATTCTTTTGTTAGTTTTTGTTACATTAACTGATCACCCTTGAGTTTCACCCCTGACGTTCATCGATCATGTGATGCATCTACTAAACGTACTAAACATTTCTGTTCATTTCTTCAGCTTTGTCACCGGATGAGTTCAGAGTTTGAAGGAAAAAAAATAAACATGGCAGAAGTGTCACTGCCGTAAAGCTTTACAGTAGGAAAGTGTAATATCTGCTCACGCCCACTGCTGAGGGACGTGTCACGGTGCTTAAATCACTCATAACACACTGACAGGAAGCGTGGAGGATGGCATGATGCATGAAGGCATGATCTCTCTTTCTCTTTTCCTCCTGTTTTCATGTTTTCATCTCTCCTGCAGACACACTGTGGGAATCTCAACATACAGTGCCTTCAGTATGAACATGTGCTCAGGGAGAGTGTGTAACTAACACACACACACACACACACACACACACACACACACAAACTGAATATTTTCCCTTATCTTTCCTCTCTGCTATCTGACTCCACATTTCGCTTGCTGTCTCCCTCTTGAATCATTCCCTTTCTCTCTTTCCCCCTTTCACTTTCTTTCTTTCCAACCGAATCCCTGTATCTTTCTCTCTCACTGTTTACATCTCTTTCCCTTCTTCTCTCATTCACCCCCTCTCTCTTCTCACTAGCTGACACTCCATTCCTGTCTGTCTCACTATCTGACTCTTTTTTTTTCCCTCTCTCTTTCTCTCCTCCGCTTGCTTTTGCTTATTGATTCTCCCTCTGCTCCTCTCCTCTCACTCTTTCTCTAACGCTGTCTCTTTTCCTCACTTTTGGAGTCTCTAACTTTCATTGTCCCTCTTTTTCTTTCCTGATCTTAGTCTATCACTCACTCACTTAGTCGTTCATTCATTCACTCATCTATTCACTCACTCACTCATTCATCATTTCACTCATTCATTATTTGCTCATTCATTCACTTGCTCATTTATTTGTTTACTCACTCATTATTCACTAACTCACTCATGCATTCATTCATTCATTCACTCACTCACTGACTATCTCTCTGTTTCCCTATTTCTCTCTCTCTCTCTCACTCACTCACTCATTCATTCATTCATTCATTAACTTACTCGTTATTCACTCATGTATTCATTCATTCATTCACTCACTGACTATCTCTCTGTTTCCCTATTTCTCTCTCTCTCTCTCTCTCACTCACTCACTCACTCATTCATTCAGTCACTCACTTAAGCTTCTGCTCTCATCTCTCACTGAGATCCTTTTTCCATTTCTTTCTCTCTCCCTCCCTCCCTCTCTCCATTCCTCTGCACTTTGGGCATCAGGTAACCTTCTGCCATGAGCCGCGTGGCAGGTAGAGATGTTTGCTATTTTAAGCATCTCCTAACAAGCCTCGTCAGACAGACCGCAGAGGCTGTGGAAAAACATACACACACACACATACACACACACACACACACACACACACACACTGCAGACCCACTGCTGGCAAATCTCAAACAGCACAGCCAGAGGGCTTACCGAGAGCTCGCACCACCTGCCACCCCATCCCCCCGCCCCTGCACCCCCCGCCTGCCGCCCGCCCCTCTCCAGTGTGTCCTGATCGATATGAACCCCATTCGAATGCCTTTGGGGACACGGGTTCTTGGATGAGGAGGTTAATTTGGTGCTGCTGGATTCTATCACTACAGATCCAGAGTAAATACACGTCTCCTCCCTCTCTCCCTCTGCTGCCTGCCTGAATGCAGATTGAGACGCAGCCCAGGCCTCATGCAGCGGCTTCGATTTCTCTCCACTGCGATAGCAAGTAAAAGGGTGTTGAGTTTGGATGTTACACCGGCACTCTTATGCTCACTACGGAGGATCATAGTTCTATGCAAAAGTTTGGGCACCCTTGCAACTATGAATGCACAGTTGCTTTGTATTTGATGAACTTAGAATAATATAATAAAATAGTAAATTCTTTTAGTTTGCTTTGGTAGACCATAATACTGAGGCTTGCAACCTGGCACTAAAGAATTTGTTATTTATGTGGGTTTACTGTAGTGTGCACTTGTTTCCGAGGGAACGCAGACCTCAGTTCCCCTGAGAACTGAAGTGTTTATTCAACACAGTGTGGAGAAACAGGAATATGATATACACATTATGGGAGTGCATGTTCATTTTAAAATATCATGCAAGGAACCATGGCCTTTGTGCTCATCAGTAATAATGAAGGAGGCATGACCTGTGTGCTCCTCAGTAATAACGAAGGAGGCGTGGCCTTTGTGCTAATAAGTAAGAATAAAGGAGGTGTGGCCTTTGTGCTAATAAGTAACAATAATGGAGGCGTGGTGCTTTTCCATATCAGCACCAATAAAGGAGGTGTGGCCTCTGTGTTTATCAGTATTAATAAAGATGTGGCTTTTTGCTTATGACTACTAATAAAAGAGGTGTGACCTTTATGTTTATCAGTATTAATAAAGGAAGCATGGCCTTTGTGGTTATCATTATTAATAAAGGAGGTGTGGCCTTTGTGCTTAATAGTAGCAATGAAGGAGCTGTGGCTTATATACCTGTTAGTTACGATAAAGGAGGCATGGCCTTTGTGTTTAGCAGTATTAATAAAGGAGGTGTGTCCTTTTGCTCATGAATACTAACAAAGGAGGTTTGGCCTTTGTGTTTAATAGTATTAATAAAAGAGGCGTGACCTTTTGGTCAGGAGTACTAATAAAGGAAGTGTTGCCTTTGTATTTATCAGTACTAATGAAGGAGGCATGGCTTATATACCTGTCAGTAACAATAAAGGAGGCGTGTCCTTCTGCTTACCAGAACCAATAAAGGGGGTGTGGTCTTTGTGCTTATTAGTACTAATAAAGAAGGCATGGGCTTTGTGTTTATCAGTACCAGTGACGGAGGTGTGGCTTCTTTGCCTGTCATTAACAGCGAAGGAGGTGTGGCCTGATTAAAATCTGTTTGAACAGTGAGTTATAAAAACGAGATACAGATTATACACATGTACTGTATCATTTTAGCGCAGATATTTGTAATTGCAGAGTACATGGTGGACTATTGTTCTCTCCACGGGCATGAAACTTAATGTGCATTTCAAACTAGATTAATAAATAAATAAATAAATGACTCGGTTATTAGGTTGTGCCATTATTAGCAGAGCTTCCCGAGGCGATTTCCCCACAGCAGGATAAACAGGAAATGTCACCTGGCCCTTTATAGAGCTGTCAGGTGATTAGAAGCAAAGAAAGTTCATCTTTGCAGGCTCATTAAGAAGGTAGAATAAATTAAGCATCGTAGTAAAAAAATTAAGTGTTGTACACAAAAGTTTCCCGAGAAACGGGACGTTTCGTCAGCCTTGAAAGCAAAGTGCTTTTAAGGCTGTAGGAGGTGAAATGTTTTGTTTCTATGGAATATTTGTGTACTACGCTTAGTTTTTACTACACTACCCCACCTCACTAATAACTCCCTTAGCATAAAAGTGTCTGCCAAATAAACAAATATACACTCTAGTGCTGTATATTTTTGAGGAGAGCTCAGTGGTGTAGCCAGGAATTAATTTCAGGAATGGTGAGGAAATATACTAAATAAAATCACTGTGTATGGGGGCACGGTGGCTTAGTGGTTAGCACTGTTGCTTCGCACCTCCAGGGTTGGGGGTTCCTGCCTCCTGCCTCCGCCTTGTGTGCGTGGAGTTTGCATGTTCTCCCTGTGCTTCGGGGGTTTCCTCCAGGTACTCTGGTTTCCTCCCCAGTCCAAAGACACACGCTGTAGGCTGACTGGCATCTCTAAACTGTCCGTAGTGAGTGAATGTGTGTGTGAGTGCATGTGCCCTGCGATGGGTTGGCACCCTGTCCAGGAGATCCCCTGCCTTGTGCCCTGAGACCCCCTTGATAGGCTCCATGCTTCCCCCGACCCTGTGTACGATAAGCGGTACAGAAAATGGATGGATGGATGGATGGAAAATCACTGTGTGATCTGTAAAATGAAATTGATAAGTGTGATATGCTCGTGCAGTTTGGATGCTTGCCAGACAGTAGTAGGAGTGATGATGGCACATATTTGATATTTATTCAGTTAAGGCACAATCTAGCATCAGTCAATCTTGCCAGCAATATCGCAATAACACTGTTTTATGCCAGTTCCACCAAAAAAAAAAAGATTAAAATAAGATTCTAGTAATGGGGGAAAAAGGACATCTTATCTTGTAATAAAGCAATGGGCCACAAAAGGGCATGTGTTACAGTGATCTTATCACGTGTGTAGGTGTTCTTGGGTATGACGTGAAGTGGAGTTACCCCATTGCCTTACAAGATGATAAAATCCATTGTACAATAAATAATTTAATATATTATTATTAATATTCATCATAAACAATTTTTCCACTATGCCAGAATTCTGTTAACAGTAAGCTTTGGTTGCTAAGCAACATAGCAGGCAAAGATTAGGGTATTCTATAGATAGAACAATGGCTTATTGGTTTAGGACCTGGTGCATTAATACAGAATTGAATTAGTGTAGATTTTATAACCCAAACTATCTGTTTTATAAAAGCAGATCTACTCTACCTTTCCTTTTCTCCTCCTGCAGTAAATCTCCAGTGCTTCATCGATATCCATAAGCTCACAGTGTACTAGCAGACTAGTAGCTTTCAAACAGAAATGATAAAATCAGGAATGAACTAAAACCACAAATGGGTCGAGCTCTTCAGAAAATTGAGCAAACCGTTTCTGCATTTCCGCCACATGTCCTTTAGCTCCGAGTAGCCTTTGATCAGCCTCCGCTTGATCTCTGATTAAGTGGCCTCTGTATGTGCACTTGACATTCTAGAAACGCAGCCAGGACAAAAGGAATATCTGATAATGAAACGAGGCTCAAATAGCCTCACGGGTTGGGTGGAATTAGTCGCAAGGAAATACGAGAGACACGTGATCCGAACCACCTGGCTGTCATTCACTCATGATGATGATGATGATGAAGAATCTAAAAGCACAACAATGTCTCTGTAGATTTTATAGCGCTGTGTGACATGATGCTTCCACCACCATGCTTCACTCTTGGGATGGTGTTCTGAGAATTTAGCGTAGAATTAGCAAGAAAAGCCCCTTCCATTTTCAGGATCGTTTTCCAAGTGTATGTGCACATATAGTAATTAAGACATTAAGAAAGAAAAAAAAATGGGTGAGTGCAATGCATTATAAGAATGATGTGGGGCAAAATATGTGAAACAAGTAGACAAGTAACCAGAGCTTAGGATCGAATCCTGGACCATGGATGTGAATCTGAAATACAAAAAATGTATTTTTTATGTTCAGTGGGGCAGTTCGAGATTCATGCTGTTAAATTATTTTTATTATTGTTCTAATTTTTTTTTACAGAAAACAACAATTTAAACAAGTCATATTGACCCCAAAGAGGACGCTAGGGTTAATTAAACATTGGGCAGGAACTTGGACTTGTAGTCTTTTTTTTTGCTCTTTCAGAGGTGAATTAATGAATGAATGACCTCTGCTGTATCTGTTCAAGCTCCCACAACAATATTGATCATCACGGCCACGTTTACAATTTCCAGCAGATAGAATGAATCACAATTAAGTCGTCGGAATGGAAAAACTTGACCCGAGCGGGACCAGATGGCGGCCTCTTTACCAGAATGGACAAGATGTCTGCTTATCACTAATTAAAAATGATTAAGCACCTACTTACCTTCATCGGTGTGCATCGATCGAGCAGAATGCTGATGTGAGCTGGATGTGTTCCAGTTCTCCGTCAAACTTTTCCACTCAAAACTGAGAGGATGGGCATCGACCAAAAGCTGAGTCGTTAAAGGGTGTGTGTGAGTGCTGCTTTTGTATGGATTTGACTGATCTTCTTCGAACAGCGTGGCTGCCATTAATTTTAAAAGAAGTGGGAAAAATGAGCCTGTGCTCTATTTTAAGTTCTCAAAGAACTGAAAAAAGGCAATTAATCAGGCTTTATGATGCAGTGACTCGGCATATGCGAGTGGAGAACAGCTTCTCATGAACGAAGACAGCTCAGGTCTGTACCTTCTCTGTTTCGCAGGGGATGATTCACGGGGTTGGAGATAAATTTATTAATCACATATAGTCTAGGCGACTGCCATTGTGGTGTAATCATGATGACAGCACGCCACTGAAGATCAAGATCAAGGAAAATTTACTCCCAAGCGGCATGACTGTTTGAGGTTTCTTCTATATTATTGGGAGATTGTGAGCTCAACTCCCGGCAATGCTGCAGCCATCCATGTCCGGGAGTCCAAGAAAGCATAATTGGCCATGCTCTCTGGGTGGAAATGATGTCATATTTCCCTCTAAACTGGAAGAAAATTGGGTTGACATTATTGGCGAGGTGAAATGAGTGCAGAACAGAACTAAATGTAGTAATACAGTGCAATAAAGTGCAATACAGTATGCAAGTGAACATTATAAAACAAGATGTATTGATCAAGGTACAATGGGAATTGTGCTACATATTGTCAGTGTACACAATATTACAAAATAAAACACAAATACAGTACAACATAGTACAGAAAAATCAATTGGCAACTGTTAATTGGTTTGGCCACATTGTTGCAGTGGTATCTTGTTGCCCTAACTCACCAAGCCAACATTTAAAGCCAACATTTTGTTCATATATGTATGGAATATGTAAGGAATAAAACACTTGGGGGTGTGCTGTTATGGGAAATCAATCAGTGAAAGGGTGGTCATGAATTAGAGTTACTGTTACCGTAACCAATATACAATGTGATTATTTTCCAACAACAGTCATGCCTAAATGTTTTATTCCTCTTATACCATAGCACTTTGCCAACGAAAACAATTACTAATTTATTAATGATTAAATACTTGTTTTCCATTTATTGTTACATTTCATGCTGTGGAACGTCCACGAAACCTTACAGCAGCTATATGCATTCGTTCCCTCACCAGCCTTTTTTTTTCTTTTTTTTCTCTGTCTTGAAATGAAAAAAAAAAATGCAGCTCGTCATGTTACTGAGAAAGCGCTGACAGTGGAGACTCCTTCCAGAAATGTTAAATAAATGTCAACTCAAGGAAAACATTAACATATCAACAATTAGACTTTATAAAAAAAAAAACATCTTTTTTTTTTATTATTATGTGAAAGAGTTGTTACTATAGACTACTAGATAAATCTGTTGCACTACTGTCAATGCTGCTGTTATCAAAAATAAATAACCTCCTGACCAATCAGAATTGAGAATTCAAAAGCACTGTATGTGTGAGTGCTTTTATTTATTTATTTATTTAATTATTTATTTATTTATTTATTTATTTATTCATTCCTGTAGACATGACTTCCCATTCTGGCTAAATCATACCACAAATTATGATTAATATTTTATCTGTGTTAAGGATGTGGCTGCTAGACAAAAACCTCTACCTCATACATGTTTACAAGAAATCTCTCTCCCTCTCTTTCTCTCTCTCTCTCTCTTACACACACACACACACACACACACACACACACATACACACACCACACTCTGGTGAAAGATGTAACCTCGTCGGTGGTGCATGAGTGTATGAATGTTTTTAAGAGGGCTTGTCAAGAAGAGTTTACCTCAAAAAAAATTATATCCATAATTAATGAAAACTGAAGGTAAAAGGGTTACCTGCAGAGGCGATTTATTCTAGGCCAACACTCCTGGCACACGTGTATACACACACACACACACACACACACACCTGGTAAGACACAATAGGGGTGTGAAAGGCATTTGATTATAGGTTTTGGCTGTAAATTATAAAGCCTCAAACAAATTCTTTCTGACAGAAGGCTTTGATGCAATCGCAGCTAAGTTAGTGATTACAATAATCCAAGGGGACAGTTTGTTCTTTGTTCCTGTCAAGCAATGACAATGGACAAGAACCCGCTTTTATTATAATTCATGAAGACCTCTTCTTCACGGGCTCAGACTATTGCATTTATTTATTTATTTTATTTTATTTTATTTTTTTTGTTAAAAAATGAGGATTATTCACTTTTTTTTTGGAGAATAGATAGTTTATAAATCACAGGTGTCACATGCTAGTTTATTAACATTTCAGTTAGAAAAAAGCACCTTTATTTATTTATTTACTTATTTATTTATCATCACATTTTATGTGTAATTCCTATTATTCGCTCTGAGCCTCTATTTCAGTGTATGAAAGCTGCCACTATTAAGGATCAAGTTGTTATTTATCTCATTAATCCGTTATGTTATTACGAGATTGCACATAATGCTGCCGCACTTAACTGGAGATCGTATCTATGGCAACAGCAGAATCAGGAGGATCGTGGGAGATCGGTTCAGGGATTAAGGCCTACAGATTATTAGTACTATGGAAAGTAATGTTTAGCTAACCATAAACGAGGTTAAACATGGGCAGGCATTTAAACAGATCACACTAGCATGGTGGTTTTGACGTCCTTGAAGCAAATGCAGTTTAGATGGACTCAGAAATGTTCAGTAAATAATACACAGTAGATAGTAATTTGAGTTTACTTTGATTTGAGCGAATCATTTGATTAATATTACGTTGTGTTGAGTAAATAATTTGAGTTGACATTTAGTTGAATTTGTTTTCGTGAATAATTTGAGTTGATATTAATTTGAGTGAATCATTTGAGTTGATTTTTAAGTTGAAATTAAATTAGAGTGAATAATTTGAGTTAATGATTTAAGCTGAAATTAAATTTAAATGAATAATTTGAGTTGATATTGAGTTGAATTGGTTTGAGTGAATGATTGGAGTTGATATTGAGTTGAATAATTAAGATAAGTGAGCTGAGTGAACTGATTTAAGCTGAAATTAGAGTGAACAAGTAGAGTTCGCCCTGTGTGAATAATGAGTTGATTTTGAGTTGAATCAATTCAAGTTGGTATATAGATGTCTGGGTAGCAATGTGTTAGGATTTCTTGGATAGAAAGCAGAAATTCATCATAAACCGACATTAAACTGTAAGTCCTCCAGAGTAAAGACAAATTTCTGACAGGAAATCTTGACTTCTTAGCACATTGCAGTATATACATATTGTAATAGTGACATTTCAATGACCTTATTGTAGAGATGTAGTAATTTGAGAAAAATTTGGTTCATTTGTAGTCTGGCAATGAGCATAGAATGCCATATTCATTTTATAATTTAGATAATTTGAGCTAATTATTTATGTTTGTTGGAGTTATGTTGCATTGGTGGTTCTATATATTTTTGCCCAATATTTCTTTATCTGAAATATTTTTTTATCTTCCGAAACAGTAAAGTTATTGCTTGCTAGATAGAAAGGAAACATGCTAACATTAGCAGTAAATGTTCCACAATAAATCCTTTCTAACACTGAACAGCATTACACCACATTACAAAGCTGTATGTCGGATTTAGTCTCTGGCTGTAAAATGAATTTACACTTTTGGCAAATATAAATATTATAATACAGACTCCCTTAACTGTAATTTTATGAAGCGAATTTTATGGGATGGCATGAAAATCAGTGCTTCTCTAATGGCATATTTTGAATAATTCTATACCCACACAGACTGACTGAATTACCTCGTTATCCTAATAGATGCTGAATATGCAGTAGTGCATTGAATCAAGGGTAATATTCTAAAATCTTGAAGTCTTTATAGGTTACAAATGACTTTTCACCAAGGAAATATGGGTTAATAAACTTCCCTTTCCTCCAACAAGCAATAGTTCTGAACTTTATGATAACAGTACAGCTGACAACTGAAGAAACCCCATTTTGGTCATATTTCTGCTTTTGACTTTCTGTAAAATTCATTTCTACATTCTTGAAATTTGCATAAAATTCATAACACAGACTCATAACAGTTCTTTAAATATTAGTACTTTGCAGAAGTTTGCAAAATGAATCTCATTCAAGGAATTTACATTCACATATGGCCACTGCATTAATCCGTTCTTATAACAGATGCTGAATATTTAATAGTGCATTTAATTTTGTTTTAATATATTGCACCAAAATCCTTCTACAGATACAGTAAACTATTTCTCCAAAGAAACTTCAAGAAAGCCTAAGAGGATTAGCAGAGTTCAGCTAATCTCAGTAATATGTGTTGATTTGAGTTGAGCGATGTATGAGAAAATGCCACCTTGTATTGTGACAGCGTATTGTTTTAGTTCTATAAGTGAGTTATTTATTGGCAATGCGATGCCATGTGACACAAACTTACTATTATCACCTACAAGTTGCTTATTTTCCTATGACAGCAAGTCTCAAAGTGTTTTATTCCTCTAATACCACTTTGCAATTTGCCAGTGATTATATCATTTTATTATATTAAAAACTGAAAAACTCATTTTTATTTTTTCCATGTACGTCATGTTGTGGAACGTCCGTGAAACAAGTGATCAACTATTAACTTTTTTGTTTTTTTTTTTATAGCTGCTATTTTACAGACATTCCACAATATTAAATGTAACTATAATAGGAGAAAAAAAGTTGATTTTGTTGTTTAGTTATGAAAAAGATCAATCATTGGCATGTTGCTGTGGTATAGCGGAATAAAACAGTTCAGCATGTGCTACTGGAATTTAATCACTGGGATGATAACATGAACTCTGCTTCATCACACCACCACGTTGTTGATTATTTTCCTTTTATAGGCTTGTCTAAAAATACTTTTTTAATATTTCCACATAGACCTAACTGAACCTCTCTGCTATTGTAATATATGTAAAATTATATGCACACGTATATTACAATAGCAAAGATATATATAATACAATAAACACAATGGCGTGTATATATATACACATACATACACATATATACACATACATGTATACATATATAAAAACAATTAAAAGTCTTGTTTCCCCCCGTCATGGTACCAGAGGGGTGCTATGCTACATTTCCCATCAGTCCCAGCACGTTGTATGTCTGAATCACTCTCACCTGTGTCTCGTTTCACCTTGAGTAGCACCTCTATATAAGTTCTAGTTTTTCAGCGCCTCATTGTCAAGCTTTTGTTGTTGTCGTGTTTGTGTGTTGTCGTGTATGCCACAGCTTCGCTCATGGTCTGCATGTTTTTGCCCTGTATCTTCTGTTCATTTTTATGGTTCTTGTTTTCACATTTCTAGTTGTTGTGTTTGCACTTTGTATAATAAAACATCCACACTTGCATCCGCCTCCTCTCCAATTCCCTGACACCCCCAAGGAATTATGGGTAATCATATTTGGCAAAGCTTAAGAGGATTACTTATGTGTTATGGCAATTGTATTCTAGAGTTTTGAAACTTTTGTTGCTCTTTGATTACAGGCCGTGTACTTCATAGGTGGCTCGAGAAATAAGTCCTCTTAATGTCTTAAGTCTAATTAGTGCAGGGTCGTAGTTGTTTACATCTTGAGGAAAATGGGAAAATGGCCAGACTAATAGTGTAATTACAGGATTAGCCTGTCTGGGGCAATAAGGCAGTGGCGCTATGCAGGGCTAATTACCACTATTTCCACTGCCAGGTTTTGTTTGATGTACGACGTTCTGTCGAGCTCGCTGGGACAAAACACGAATGAGTCTTCTCACATCTGCACACGTGAGAAAAAGATGATTTTCTGCAATAATCACCTCTTTCGAAAAGCAAATCCAACACATTCAGACATCGGCTGCGCTTCCGGACCACGAAACTGTATACCTGACTCCCTCTGGAAGTTTGTGCCAAAACAAAAGCGCTGCTTCTGCTTGGCACTCTATTAGCGAATCAAGATCACACTTTTGATTTTTCCGTGGCAGGAGCGACAGGATGAAAAACGATTATCGTCTGGGCTTACATCTGCGGAAACCCAGAAAGCAGGATCAATTAAATCCCAACACTTAAACAAAAAAAAGTTCCTGAAACGTTTCATGTGCCAAACTTTGAAATTAAATCAAAGAAACAGCTTTACAGCTTTTATATTAAATCAAGTAATATTAATCGAACCGGAATGTTTCAAATGTGCTTATTTTCATTATTGTTACTGAGATTCAACAGCAAAATCATGTACCTGGAAGATTTTTAAATTCATTTAAGATATTTCACACCAATTTTAATGCCAGAACAGGAGACACGTGAGTTTGTGAAGAAATGAGGTTCTTAAGGGAATGGAATCGCAAAAAAAATATGCACAGTGTTTAATTTACAACTCAATCAGACGAGCTGTGACGAGCTTCTGGAGTTTTGAACTGGAGCTACAAGGCTAATGTACCTAAGAAGTAGTATCTGTCTCATCCAATTTCTTTTTCACAGTCAAGTTTAAAACCATGAATAGAAATTTAGTGAGCAGAAATGTGCAGGAAAGATTTTGGGTGAGATCAGTGACCGCTGGTGGTGGCATTAGACGGGAGGCTAAAATGTAACGTTTATCAGCAGCTCAACAATGAAATTATTAGTGATGAGTCATGCATCATATCATGATGTCTCATTAATGGTGTAATAAGAATGATGTGGGGAAAACTATCATTCACACACACACACACACACACACACACACACACACTTAAGGACAGATAGGCAGCTGCATTCATGATTCCATTTGGAAGGCCATAATTCTCTGGTGTGTTCATTTGTCTTTCCTCTGAATTTTGTTCAAACCAAAAAACACAAAACTTACAGTTCGGTCATCTGTCCTTTTGTTTAATTTGTACTTTGTTTGTGCTTTGATGTGTGCTTAGTCTATCTACTTTCTCCTCTAAAGGCATTTTTGGGGAAAATGATATGATCGAGTAAATAATCCACCTCGTTCTAGTTCATTACACGCGCAAGATACAACCTTCTCAATCAGTGCTGATGACATGTTAGAGATGAAAAATATTAGCTAAAATGGAAATCTAGGGGCCGTGTCACTCTGTGTAATCACCTGACATGACTGTCACTGACTGGCTGCATGAATCTACAGTCTGGGCTAGAAAGAAATCAGCCCCAGCTTCGCTTCTTGCTTCTTCACAACAATCTGTGTGTGTTTTTCTTACGAGCATTGGTGGTGCTCTTGTGCTTGTGTTTCCACGAAAATATGAATTAAAAAAATAATAATTTAAAAAAATAATGTAAAAAAAAATGAAACCATAAACTTTGAAAGACGCTGGGACTTCTAGCTCATTTACACCAGCCAGAGATGGCTGGTGAGAATAAAAATGTATGCAAAATCTATGTCATTACAGATGCTGGTCATAATGTACATGTGATCTTTCATGTATGAGATGTGTCTGAGGTCAGCAGATGATGTACTTTGCATCATGTATTTCTCAGTAAACCGTGGAGGAAATAGTGATGGGAAATCTGTAAACGCGGCACCTCTGCACTGGCAGCTTCCATTTTTCTTGTGTTATTTTCCCCTCAAGGCTCTAAAGGTCAGCAGTAGCGAGTGGTCAGAGTGCTAAACTGCACGCTAACAACAGATTCAGAAATTCCAGCAGTTCTGACAGGCGCAACAGCACACACCAGTGATACACAACATCAATATACACCATCACACACACTATTAATACAACATCAACACACAGCAATAATGCATAGCGTCAACACACGCCATCAAGACATCAACACACATCGTCAAGACAACACACACCATCAAGACATCAACTCATACCATTAATGCAACAACACACCATCAAAACATCAAAACACACCATTAAGACAACAACACACCATGGAAACATGAACACACACCATCAAAACAACATTAACATACACCAACAAGACATCAACACACACCATCAAAACATCCACACACTCCATCAAGACATCAACTCACACCATCAAGACAATAACACACAGCATCAATACATCAACACACCATCAAGACAACATCATCAATACAACAACACAGCATGTACACGCAACATTAATACACAGCATCAACACAACATCAACACCCAGCACCGACACACACCATGAACACAGGATAAATACACACCATGAATACAACAATAACATATGCGATGCAACATACAGTATCGTTGCCGTCAATACAAATACAAAGGCCTTAGTGTCTGTCAGTCGTGGTGAAGTGGGCGTGACCTGTGTCTGCCTGGTGAAGAAGTGGGTGTGGCCTCTGTGTCTGATCCAGCCTGAAATGGGTGTGGCCTTAGTGTCTTCCAGTTGCATTGATGGAGGTGTGGCTTCTTTGTCTGTGAGTTTCAGTGAAGGAGGTGTGGCCTCTGTGCTCCTCAGTCTCGGTTACATTAGTCAATTCTGACTGAGGAGGAGCCAGTGAAAAAGACGTGGCCTGAATCTTTTCATTTCATTCATTCATCCTTTTGCATTGAAATGCCTCTAAATTGTTTTATATTAAATTGTTGTCTTCTTACAATGTATAATTTATAGATCAAATCATTGATAACATATTAGAAGGAAAGCAACTCCTAAGACTGAAATGTCACGAGGGACAGTTCGGTTACTGGTGTAACAAAAATAACAATAACACAATCATATCAAGCAAACCAAATATCTCATAATCAAACTTTAGAAAATCTATACAAGCTACAGAAGGGTTCACTTTCCTCCATTTATAATTTTCTTCCCGCTTAACTCTCTCACCCGGAGGTAGCCGCTCGCCAAAGAAAACTCATGATATCTGTCACTGCAGTTTTGCTTTGTGTTCCTTGACGAGCATCCCATCATAGTGTTCTGCTGGAGACATACAATGCTGATCGACCTCTCAATCACACATCTCAGTCAACAGAGCGAGAGAGAGAGGGAGAGAGAAACAGAGAGACGAGGGGAAAAATGAGCAAAATTAATTAAATAGCAGAGAGACAGAGGCTCGGGCCATAAAGGTCTGCTGTTAGCATTTTTCTAGCCCATTGATTCCTTGTTACACGTCCACATTATGGCTCCCAGAGTCGCCATAAATCAACTCGGAGCCCATTGTCCCTTTTTTCCTGAGCGCTCTCCCTAACGCCGATGCTGTTCTGCAGGGGCAAACATAATCTATCGCTCGAATTTAAGGTTTGAAAAAGTGTGTGACCTCACCTAGAGGATACCGAAGTTTTGATGAGCGCCGAGTGACCCGCGTCTGTCTCTCCACATGCCTGTGCAGATGGCAAATCGCACTCTGGGTTTATCTGTCTTGACCCAAATAACAGATAGAGCGTTCACTCAGCGTCCACTTGCTTATCTGATGCTTTTGTTCCAGGCCAGATGCGCCTGAGGAGAAACCTGGGAAGGAGCTTTTAATTCTCCGTATGTAGACGTTCATGTTTGTGGAAGTACAAACGAAGGAGCTGTTCCACTTTTCTTTACAAGTTACGGGAAAGATAAGGACATTTTATACATTCTTAGGAAAAAAAAGTCTTTTCTGCTGCAATGTGAGTAACTCAAGCAGATGACACAGTGTTTCCACGTCCTCAGAATCTAGGAAAACTACAAAGCTTCATAGAAATGAATCATGCTAACCAGTTTGAGCCACTTAAATAAATTGTCTGTTTCTAAGAAGCAAATTTATAAAATGATCCACTCACTCATAGTCAATTTTCCAAGAAACCTTTGGTGTCTGAAGTTTGCTTCTGTACTTTTGCACTGCATCTACAAAATGTACTACTAATGTAGCTACACATCCAGTACTTCAGTGTCTGCACTCTTAAAGTAAATAGTTAAGACTTCTTAGCTTCATGAAATGGTTCTACTTGGGACAGGGCAACACTCAGGGAAACATTTCTGCCAAGAAAAAACACTACTGACAGGGCGTCACTACTGACAGGGCAACATTATTGATGGGAACACCACTCACAGAGCAACACTTCTGACAAGAAAAAGCTCTACTGACAGGGTAACACTACTGACAGGGAAAAGAGTGCAGAAAGGGTAACACTACTGACAGGGAAACACTTCTGACTTAAACAACTCTGACAGGGAAATACTCAGCAAAGCATTTCTGACAAGGTAACACTACTGACATGAGAAACACTACTGACAGGGTAACACTACTGACAGGGTAACACTACTGACAGGGAAAACAGTGCTGAAAGGGTAACACTACTGACAGGCAAACACTTCTGACTTAAACATCTCTGACAGGGAAATACTCAGCAAAGCATTTCTGACAGGGTAACACTACTGACAGGAAAACCACTACAGACAAGGTAACACTACTGACAGGGTAACACTACTGACAGGAAAAACACTACTGACAAGGCAACACTACTGACAGGGTAACACTACTGACAGGAAAACCACTACAGACAAGGTAACACTACTGACAGGAAAAACACTACTGACAAGGCAACACTACTGACAGGGTAACACTACTGACAGGAAAAACACTACTGACAGGGAAATATTTCTGTCCTGTTTCCAACTTTTTGATGGAAACACCTGAGAAAAATTTTTTTTTTTAGCACCCTGTAATTTAGCATTTTTACTTTAAATGACCTCATATTACATCATTTACATGTTAAAATCTAACAATGAAATAGGATATAAGTGAACTGAAAAAGTCATCAAATATTAGATGAATTTAGAAATGTTAGAAATTACTTTTTTTTTTAATTGAAACTACATCTAAAATCTTTATCATGCTAATTAGGCAAAGTTCATACTTATAGAATTATATAGCTAACAGTTAAAGGATTTTATCTACAGCTTTAACAGCTTTACCCTTTAATAAAGCACTCATTTAGAGTCGCATTATCTGAGAGTGAAACATAAGATACTCCAGGGATGCAAAAACCTTGGCAAGTAAGAGGATGCTAAACATGTCTTGGCTCATAGATTAGAGTGAAAATTATATGGATTGAAATTTTTTTTTTTTTTGCTAAAAAAAACCAAAAAACATTCCTTCAATTGTTTGCTATAAAAGAGACGTCTTTTCACTCCCATACAGAAAAGAAGAGCGAGTGCGACCCCCTCATGACACTAAACACCCATGACAAAAACCAGCACTTCCCTCCGGAAAAGCAGCACTTAATCGTCTCTCCGTCTCTCCGACTCTCCGTCTCTCCGTCTCTCCATCTCTCCTCCCCAGGGCCACCTGTGTATATAGGGCTTCTCAGTAATGGCCTTTTCACCAGAGCTGCTCCCGACTTCCTCTGGGCTTCTTCACCCTGCTCCTGCTCTCTCTCTCTCTCTCTCTCACTCTCTTTCGATCCTGAATGATTTAATTTCCTGCTTCTCAATGGCCCAGTGAGCCTTACATTCACTCAGTGCGGTGGGGACGCTCGTCTATAAACCTCCCACAGATGCAGCACCACAATTAATGCACAGTTATCACACAGATACTGTACAAATATAGGTTTTGAAAAAAAAAAAATTGCCTAACTGAGAGTTTTTAATTAGTGCAACAGCCAAAGGCGAAAAGCAACAACATACAGTTGCCTGGTATCTGTATGTTACTTAAGTTTTTCCTTTCACCTCATACTTTTGATTTTCCCTTCCTACATTTCGAAGAAAAAAAATGACCGCTAACTATATCAAGAGATATGATGACAACTTCAGAGAGAGTTGTTTTTATTAGTATGCTAGCTAAGATTTGAGAGATTAGGAAATAAAGCTGTTGTTTGTTAGCTTTAGCTCATCTTGGTTCCTTGGTGAAAGAGGCGCTAATTTACCACCGGGTACTAAAATCAGTGTGATTAATATTGAGATAGATGTCTTTTTCTTTTGTGAAGCTTTTTTTTTTCCTTCTGCATCACTATATTTCTCTATAATCATATATCGATCAACAGCTAGCTAATAGCATTCAGAGAGAGTTGTTATTATTATCATGCTAGCTAACATTTGAGAGATTAGGAATAAAGCTGTTGTTCGTTAGCTTTAGCTAATCTTGGCTCCTTGGTGAAAGAGGCGCTAGTTTACTAAAATCAGCATGATTTGAAATCGAGGTAGACGTCTTTTTCTTTTGTGAAGCTTTCTTCTACTTTTGCTTTCATACTCTTTTATCTATGAATTGACTATGAATCCAATTTTAGAGCTTCTACTTTAATTTGAAGTTTTTCTTCAAGTTAATTTAGGATTTATTTGGAAGAGTAACTCCATTTTTACTTGAGGCAGGACACATTAATGTGCAGGACACATTAATAGGAACACCTGTACACCTGCACATTCATACTACCGTCAAAGATCACATCTTTTCCACAATCTGATATTTAATGTGAGATTAACTGAAGCTTTTGACCTGTTTCTTCATGATTTTGTCCATTGCAAGTGCATGGCTAATTGGATAATATGCATGAAGTAACAGGTCTGGAGCTGTTCCTAATAAAGTGGATGGTGAGCCTATATACAAACACTTAGTTAATTTACTTTTTAATTATTCTTAAAATGGTCACAGTGTACAATTTTTCCTTGATTTTCTTTTCTTTCCTCCTCAGTTGAAGTTGTTGTCATTGCTGTTCATGTCTTTTGTCCCCCTTCTTTGGTTTATTATTGTTTTTTTTTTCTTCTTTCTCTGTTCTGTTGCAGTTTCCACATTGAATTTTAGCCCCGAGTCCTGCAATCCACTTTCATTCCTGATGTAAATGTTGCACTTCTCACTATTGCTCTTCAAGCTAGTTCATGCTAATGCTTTAACAGCTGTGTGTTGTTAAAAAAATTCAGCCGAGTGATCCGTGACTGTATTCAGCTGCAGCTGGAAATGAAGCCTATGGAGGAATTGAGACGGATGTTGGAACCATCTGCCCGTTTCTGCTGACACTCTGACTTTGTGTGCATGTGTGTGTGATGATGGAACGCAGTGATGCTTCTGCTACACAAATGGTTAGACACAAACCCATCTCAGATGGAGACTGTTTGTGATTCTAGACATGGAAGCATCACATATCGCCTCTCAGTGTGTTATTACTGCACTCGTTAAAAAAAAATGTAACTGTGATTTTTTTTTAGTTTCTTTCATCGCTGCTGCTGTGCTTTGGGATGGCCCCAGATCTCACCTGCATTCCCAGTCCTGCCTCACATCGGGGGAATTTCAATCGAGAGCGCAGCAGGACGTCTGCCTCATTTAGCAGCGGGAGGCTTTATGAACCGAGGGGAGTAAAGGACAGAAGGTTAACTGAGAAATTCACTGGCTATTGCTTTTGACTCTTTTTTTAATAGAGCCTGCTTTTTTCCTTCTTTCTTTTTTTTTTTTTTTTTTAAAAAACCTCATGTTATGTTCACTACTTGGAAAGTTGTGTCTTAGTGACTCAGGTTTTCTTATAGCAATACAAGTGTGTAAAGAAGGAATAAAAGACTTCGGGGTGTGCTCTTATAGAACAGTATTTACTGTTACCACTGCAAAGTTGATCATTTTTATTGTGTTTTATTCCTTTTTGCCAGTGATTACTTTGCCAATCATTTTTTTAATTTAAAGAACACCATACTTTTTATCCATTTATACTTACTAATAACATTTTAGTTAGTTTAGTTAGTTTTCACTATCATTATAGTAGCTGCACACAGTTGTTTCCTCACCAGGCTCTCTTTTGTTCTCTCTTGAAGTACAAAAAAAAGCAACAACAACAACGAAAAAAAACGCATCTTATCATATAACCGAAAGTCCTGCAAATTTAAAGTTACAGCTTCACCTCTGACATTGACAAAGCACTGACACTGGAGACTCCTTCCATAAATGTTAAATAAGCATCTTACAGAAAACCTCACCACATCAACAATTACACACAGCATTTGTAATCTGTTTATGTGGCGTGTCCTTGCGTAGGTTGTTACTATAGAAACAATTTTAGTGTGTTTTTAAAAAAAAAAAAAAAATTTGTATTAAGGTTAATTTGATAATGTGGCTGCACGGTTAAAAGCAGGTAGCGCCTAATGCATTCAGGGCAAAGCTCCATGCCTTTCAGGTGCTCCTGGCCGAGTGTGCCTCGTCAGCGCTTTATAATCAAATCCAATCTGTTATTAAAAGATGCTCTTGACACTTGACTCCATCAAAGAGAAAACAAAAAGTTGGCGTAATGTGATTGGGGGGGGGGGGGGGGGTCAGGGTCAAGGCTGGAGCTCTGTAGGGAATTTCATATTGCATCCTCAGCGTTCACACCACACAAAAAAAAACGTTTTCTCCAAGCTCGTGTCCGAGTGTTTTTTTTCCCTTCCTTTTTTCAGGGAAGGAGTAAATAGCTTTTTCATTTCACACCTGAAATCGCTTCTCCCCTATTAAGTTTGAATGGGCGCTAACTGCCAATTGGTGTTGTATGATCAAGAAAAACGGGGCATTGTTGGAAGCTTTGTGGGCTGGAGTGTAAAATGATCAAGCAGTCACAATTATTTAACTTTTTAACATGGCTTATGACTTTTTTTTTTTTTTTTTAAATCTGAGTGACAGTAAAATGATCATATTGTAACTAACATGTAACGTTTTTTACATTAGTTTATCATTTATTAAAAAAGTAAATATAGTCTGTAATTAGTGTGATAGTAAATTTATCTGATTGTGATAATTACCTAACTTTTTTTAATAATGATAATAATAATAATAATAATAATAATAATAATAATAATAATAAGTTCAAAATTAGTTTGTATAAAAACTGAAATTATTACAGCATAATAATTACCAAATTTTTTTAAATCAGGCAATTACTAAGGGTAATTTCTCCATATTCACCATGTTTTTCTCTCAACTTGTGAACAGAATTTTGGGATTTCATTTCTTCCTTAAAAAAAAAAAAATTCCGGTGCCTTCTGAACAGGACACTGTATTTCAGGAGTACAAAAATGTCACCTACCTCCTTGAGGACAGCGTCCCTGTGAGTGGAAGATTTTGTAAAGTGTGTTAAATATTACAATTTATATCACAGCTTTGTTGAATTCTCGATTCTGGTTGGCCAGAAGGTGTTGATTAAACAGGAGCTTGTGTGATGGACGGACACTCCACATAATCTAAGCCTAATAATGAACAGGTTAAAAAACATGTAATTGTTGATATGGTGAAGATTTCCGTATGTATGTGTTTAATTAGGTTTCATGGAAGGAGTTTCAATAGTCAGTAAGTTTTCCACCATGGGAAAGTCATTGGTTTGTCCATTTTCTCGGTAACATGACAAGCTTAGTCTTTTTTATCTTATTAATTTTAAGAGAGGAAAAAAAAGGATGATGAGGGAATGATTGTTTTTAGTGACTATAATGCAAGTGAAAAAAAAAAAACAGGAACTAGTTTCACAGATATTTCACAACATTAAATGTAGCTATAAACGGATAAAAAGTATGATGCGTGGGTCATTAGTAAAGTTTTTTTTACAAATTGTCGATTATTTTCCTACAACAGCACGTGTCTTATCAGGATTTTTCCTCGTTTCGTCTCATTGTGCTGTTTCTCCATTGTTCAGTCACCTTCTTTCCCAGTGGCATGCGTGTGTGTGTTTGTGTGTGAGCGCGTGTGCGCGTTATTCGAGAATTCACACCTCCAAAGCTGTGAACTGATGCATGTTGAAGGGCCTCGTTCTTCCACACACGTGACCAGATATAGAACAGCAGTCATGTTTACCGTCCACACAAAGAGACACGACCTTTCGGAAACCACCGTATCGACAGCCTTGACATTCATGCAGCAGTTCCATAACTCAAAAGCCCTTGAAAGAAAAGAGAGGAGTCCTCTCTGAGCATCGATCTCTCAAGAAAACCTGGAGAAGATAGCAATTTTTTTGGGGGGTTGGGGGGTTGGGGGGGGGCAGGCACCAATTTCATGCTTGCATTGCAATGCGGTGACAAAAAAGGGTGGCAAGTTATTCATCAAAAAAGGTGGAATTGTGTGTAAGAGGGAAGAATAAACCACAGATTAATTTTAGAACAAAAAAAACCAAAAACGAAATGGTGTGCCAGTGACACGTGCTGAGCACGTGGAACGCGATTTAAAATCAGCACCCGTTGCTCAGCACCCACGTCTTTCACTTTTTCATTCCCAACAAGGCGCCACCTTAAAGGGGCCAAATTGGGAGGAAAATCAATATGATAAACTGCTACTTGTTTTGTTCCCAAATTGTTTCGGTTTGGAAATCGATACAGGAGCCCGGGTCATTCGTCAGAGTATGAGGACACACGAGGTGGGGAGGTGTGTGTGTGTGCGCGTGTGTTTGTGTGTACATGGTGGGATGGGGAGTCTCATGAGGTAATATTACAGCTTCAGCATGTTCTTAAAAAAACGTGAAAGTGGTGAAACTGAAAATGGAGGTTATGTCGTGGGAGGTGGGAGACGGTGAGAGCGGGAAAGATTTGACAGAGAGGCACAGAAAGAATGAGGCTAGTGGAAAATAGAAGGAACTGATGGATGGGAGGAGGAGAGCAGGTTTATCAGCGGCTGACAGACACAATAAAAAATAACCTTCGCTGTACGGACGCTGCCCAAATTAATATGGAGCAGCCAAGCACGGAGCCATTAGGCGCACATTGACAGCGTCATTAAGTCAGTGGCCAGATTATGTTCGGTTACTGATGACACGTGGGAACGAGCGTGTTTGTCGCTTGACCTCTGGGAAAAAACCCCAGAAATCTCAAACGGGACCCCGCGACGACAGCTGACCCCCACCAGTTCCGTCTCATGTTCACGAAACAGTGTCGATCAATTCACACTCTGACATGCACTCGTTACTGCGTCGTTTTTCATCCGAGTTTTCATGTATTTTTGGAGCCGGATCTCCTCAATCAGGACAGGAGATGGGAAGGCACACGAAGACGAGGGCGCTGCTTTATCATTCGCTAGTCTCAGGGTATACGAAGGAGGCTGCCGGAATTAGCTGATTTGTCAGCCTGAGACCCAAATCCCAACGCTTATTAGCAAATCAACACCTGTTTGTTTGGTTCAAGTTTTATTTTTTGCCCCAAGCAATTAATGCTCTTTGGTGTAATTGGGACTTGGAGGATTTTAGTCATGTACTTTGAAATCGATTGGTTTAATTCTGGAGCTAACATGTTAGATCAGGGTGCCAGAGGTCAACCATGAGATCGAGTTACCATCTTTGTGGATTTCCCCAGCTTATATGCTCCTCCTGAAAACATATTTCTGAACATGTCTGTGATATCCTCTGTCTAGCAATCTTTTCCATGGTGGACAGCATTAATTTACAGCTTTACTGGCTGTTACAAAATTCTGACACTGGATACTCCTTCCATAGAATGTTAAATAAACTTCTCCTTACAGAAAATTTCACCCTTTTGCCAATTATTCATTTTTACATTATTATTATTATTATTATTATTATTATTATTAAATGGAGCATTGGTCCTACAAGTCCCCGTGAATCAGTTGTTACTAGAGAAATGACTTTTTTTTTTTAAAACAGTTTTGGAAAAATTTACAAGGAAAGCAACACTGAATAAAAAGAAGTTTTAAGAAGTTCTCACATTCCAGTTCAGTGTAGTTTAGTTTAGTAACGTGACCTTCCAGAGAATAGCAAAGGACAAAGTAAAACAAATCAGATTTTTAACCTCAGGATCCCATGCATATGTGACAAAATTCATTTTCTTGCTCTGCAGACTTCCAGATATTAGATGGCGCGATTCGGGATGGGGTGCACGGAATTACATGAACTTCAGGCAGGTGAGTATATCGAAGCAAAATTGACTATTAACACCTTCCAGTAGACTTTATTAAAAAGAGTAGATATTTGCGAAGCTACTGAGGACATTCATCTCTTGACTGTGTGGACTGTAGAAATAGTAAAGGTTACAGAGGATTTTATCCATCCTAGAGCATCAGAGCTTCACTTGTATTAGTTGCTGCTAAGGTGCAGTAAAAACGTAAAAGTAATATTTGAAAAAAAAAAAAGGAAAAAATCCTGAATGGCAGAAATGTATCAAAAAAGGTTAAATATTACACACAAGGTTTGCAATAACACTTGCAATAAGTTATACAGAACATTTTGTTGCTCCTCTTCAAGATGTTCAATGTGTCTGATGAAAATGTACGGCGATTCACACGTTATGTTACATTTTGTGAAATCTGACAAATAGATGAAGCACTCGGTCTCGCCACCGGTGGTTTCATAAGTGAGTAGTCGCGGCACTTTTTAATCGCACTTGTTTTTTTTTCCCAGAGTGAAGGGAGATGAATTCATATTCAAGTCATTTTTAGTCAAGAGCTGTTTTTCTTAACAGATGTTCACAGCAGCAGCGGCTAGCTGTCAGAGCAGCGAGGATTTTTTTTTTTCATGCTTTTCTCTCGCTGTTCACTTAAAGGTGTAATAAGCAGGATTTTTTACCTCATGCCTGTCAGTCACACTTCTTGCCTGGAGCTGGCCAAAGTGGCATATCATGAAAGATGCAGCTAGGTAAGACTGTGAAAATGTCAGTTATTTTATTATCTTTCAATTGCTGTTGTTTTTTGTTTTTTTTATTGGTGCTAACACTACTGTTCAAACAGTAGTAAACTTTTGATGAGTTGTTGCGTCTGATCTCATGAACGAGGTGGTTTGTCTGATTTCTGACGAATCATAGGTCACAAGAACAGATACAAGCACTAGCCCTGCCCACAGCCCCATCAGTATTATTAAAAAGCTTTATTTTTTACACCTCTGAATTAAAAAAAGTAATAAAATTTCCATCCACACAACATCTCCATATATTTTATGTTGGTGCCAGTTTGAGTATTTCAGAAACTGCTGATCTCCTGGGATTTTCACGCACAACAGTTTCTAAACAGAATGGTGTGAAAAACAAAAAACACCCACTGAGCGGTATTTCTGCAGGTAGAAACAGCTTGTTATTGAGGGAGGTCAGAGGAGAATGGCCAGACTGGATCGATTTGAAAGGAAGTAATTCAGCTAACCCCTCTTTATAACCGTGGTGAGGAGAAAATCATCTCAAAAGTCGAACCTTGAGGCGGACGGGCTACAGTGGCAGATGACCATGTCAGATTCTAGTACTGTCAACCAAGAATGGGAATCTGAGGCTACATGGGCACAGGCTCACCAAAACTGGACAGCTATAAATACCCCACCATTTTTCTTAATAAAAGTTGGTTCACTATGTAAAAATTGTGAAAATATCTGCATCTTTACTTCCACTGTTGGACTTCTTACTTTCTTCCAGCTGAATAATGCTACGCAACAGATTCTGCAAGAAGCACACTCTGGCCTAAACCCTAAATCCTGGATCATCAGCATGATCTGTCAGATCTGCAGGTATTTGTTCCAAGCATGCACCGCAACACTTGAATTCTCTAATTACGTTCCCTGCGTTGTTAAAGATCTGTTTAGTGAAATAAGGAGGAGTTATGCAGGGAGGCAACAAATACCCGTGGCCATGTACGGATCAAACCAAGCACCCTTGCCAGGTTTAGGCTGACTCCACGAAGCAGGCTGATAAATAAATGAATAAAGTGCACACAGTGCAGTGAGCACTAAAGCAACGTTAGCATAAATAAGACACACGGTGCGAATTTGAATGAGGGTGGAAGTCAAGTCCTGGGGAAAAAAAACCAGCTTTGATGTGAAGCAACGGCTGAGGCACTGGAGACGGACAGGTAGGCAGCTGAGGGATCAAAGTCAACAACAAACACTTCTCACCTCTCAATATTTCATAAGGCACATGACCACTAGAGCCACAGGGGCTCCTGAACACCACCTCGTGATCGATGTGTGTTGATTAGCTCGCAGTCTGTTTTTAGTGTAACCCCAGAGTGCCTGAAGTGCTTCTTATCTCTTGCACATCTCACTCTGCTGTCTTCCTGAAGCTGGCAGGGTGCTCTTGTCTTCATATTTTCGCGAAAAAAGGATGCGCGGAATACGAACCTAGCAATACAAAGACCTCCTTTCATTTTTGTCTCAAGAGCTGAGTGATGTCTACGCTAGGAAACATAACTCACACTGACTGCGATGAAATCATATCTCCATCCCTCCCTCGCTCCCTTCCCTCGCATGCGAACTCATTTTCCTCACTAAGCCACACACACTTTTTGTGTGTGATTTGCAGCGATCTCGTGATATATGGTCAGATGACTGACATATATCACCTTCGCTCCATTTTTTGACGCTTACGATGCTAGACGCATGTTACGAAACCAAATGTTTTCATTTTAATTTGAAATGAGTGCCATCACTGGTGCAGCCATCTGTACATCAGATGTAGTGTTTGGGAGTGTTTACTGCAGGGGTTCTCAACCTTTTCTGAGCAGTAATCACGTTTTAAGGGTTTAAAATTTACATGACCCCAACAACTTATGTCAACTGTTACATTTAACCAAGATTTGATTTGATAGACACAAGAGCACTGCACGCTGCCTCCCATAAATAAGTGCTAGCAAATGGGATTGTTGGTTTAGTTTACGTACTGAATTTCACATAATATGTCTATGAGTGTAAAGCCTATTTTACACCGAAAGAATCATGGCCTGCACACAACAGGGTGTGGAGCATTCATTTCTATGCTTTCTTGCACTGGTTTACTAAATATGTTGAAGCCCATCTCTGTCAGGTAGAAAAGCAGGCAGCAGCACAATGTTGAAATGTTGACTTATTATCTCAAAATTCTGACGTGTCAAAAATTCTGAATTGTTTTCTTAAACGTCTGACTTATTATCTCAAAATTCTGACTTATTATTCCAAAATATTTACTTATTATCTCAAAACCCTGACTGATTTATCTCAAAATTCTAACTCATTATGTGAGACTTGTTTTCTTAAGTTTGAGTTATCTCAAGATTATGAGATAGTATCTGAATAATTAGACATTATCTCAGAATTCCAACTTAGTACCTCAAAACTTTTTACTTATCTCAGAATATTGTCTCAAAATTATCATCCAAAAAATATGACATTGTCCCATAATTCTGAGATATTATGTCCACTTATTGTCTTAAAATGCCTTGAAAGGATGCCTTGCAATGCAATTAGTGAAAATATGATCAGAATTCTGAGGTAATGAGTCAAAATTTGGAGATAATACTGTTATACATCAGAATGTTTAGATAATAAATCAGAATTTTGACATGCTCCTGCTGCCAAAAATAAATGCATAACATTTTTTTTTCTTTTCTACCTGGTGGAAATGGGCATCCATACAAATAAAATATCTGTAAATATAGATATCACCACTGTATATGATAATTTTTGTTACTCTAATAAGAGTTTCACTCCCACTTCTGTGGCAGTTAGAACTTTCATGAAGTTCATGAAGATTTTACCCAAGGCCATGGTGTCTGCAGTTACAGAAGGCTACAGACTGAAATATCGCTCATGTGCTGTTTAGATTATATATACACAGTGCAAAATATAGCATGAACATTGTATGCTGCAATGTTTCTATGACTGCGCTGTGAAAAATATGCTTAATTTTATTTTTAAATAGCCAGTCTGCATGGTGCGAGTGTCTGGTGTAAAATGGAGGAGCTACAAACTGAATGAAGTCTATTTTTAACATTTTAATAATAATAATAATAAAGACATTTGTAATTACTGAGTTTTATTTATTATTAAAATTTCCATAAAACACATCTTTATGTACAGAGCTATGTTAAAAATAACACTTGGTAAAACATCTCCTGCAACTCCACCTGCATCTCAGATGACCCCACATGACCCCATGGTTTACTGCGTTTACCACATACAGCCACATAGTAGTGAATCTCGAAAGAAGGCGTAAGAGCGTTTTTTTTTTTTCTAAGCCTCCTTCTTTTTCCCTGCGGAAAAGCAGAAAGCACTTTGTGGCTGACCTTTCCCGGCGTGCGGTGGCTGAAATTGGATGATTGCTTGCTGTGTTAGTGGACAGGTGACAGGTGGCGGTACCTTCGAGCTCGAAGGCTGGAAATCTTTCCAATCCAGTCGCTACCTCCCGCTGCGATCAAAAAGCTTTCTGAAGCCGTAGGGCAACGTAATCATATATTTATACCATTATTTTGCCGTGTGCACTTGTGCAATTCTCACCGGGCTTTCGATCTGTGTGAAAGCAGACAGAACAGGTACATTCTGGGATATGTGGACATTTTGTCTCTATTTCTGGGAGTGTACATAGAGATGTATGAATAGACAAGATGTTTTAGATCAGCAAACACTTTGTCATACTCGCGTACACACACTTTTCCCAGAAGCCTGTGTGTTTTGCTAGTGTCACATCATTAGAAGCAAAGCGTCTTTACGGATGTTTTGCTAAATAATTGGGTCCTCTGCTCCACCTTCCCGCTGATGGCAGAAGGCCAGCATTAGCTCAATCTGTCTGATGCCTGGGCCAATATTATTTTCCCCAAAGTTACAGTGCTTGGCAAAGGTACCTTAGAAAAGCTTCATGCTGCCAAACAATATCAGAAACAGCTGTTGGTGAAACCCGTGCTCTCTAAACAAGACATTTCAGTTTATCAATTAGAAGGGGTGAATTAATGGGAATTCCCTTTGTGTCCGAGAGCGCTTTAACGTTTCTTATTTTATCGAGTAAATTCGAATAAAACTTTTGTTGAGTTAATCCAATTGCTTTCGATCCTGATCTCAGCTTACTGTCTTCTTGTGCTGTTGAATTCTCCATTCTGATTGGTCAGAAGGCGTTGGTTAATTTTCTATAACAACAGCTCAGGCAGTAGTTCCGGCCGTAAGCCAAATCACAGAATTATATTAATGCTCTCGTTCTAATATGTTATAGTTTCTATACAAACAACTTACACAGGGACTTGCAGATTTGTTGAAAATGTGAAGTTTTCTGTGAGTCTCCATAGGAAGGAGTCTCCAGTGTCAGTGCTTTGTAACAGATGTTTCTTCTGACATGGGAAAGAGTTCAGGACAGAGGAGTTTACACTTTGTGTTTTCTTGGTAACATGAAAAGCTGCATTTTTTTTTTTTTTTTTTTTTTTTTTTTTAAATCTTATTACCTTTAAAAGAGAGAACAGCAGAAGCCGGTGAGGGGACTATTGTTTATAGCTACTATAACATAAGTTATAACAGAGACTAACTTCTTTCACAGATGTTCCACAACATTAAATACAACTATAAATGGTTAAAACGTACTCTGTGATGTTCTTTAATAACTAAAAATTGTAATTCTTGGCAAATTGCCATGGTTTAAGTGGAAAAAAACACTTCTTCAAAACGTATTATTGTAAAATAATCCACTGTGGCATGGTAACAGTTTCATCACACCACCCTGTCACTGATTATTTTCTCAGCACAACATGGAGTGTTTATTCCTTAATGTGTTATACATTAAGAGACAACAATTAAATGAAATGACAAATGATATACTTGCCATTATTATGTTGTGTTTGTTTCTTTTTGGGAATACTTCCAGGAAGAACTTTACAACTTTAGATGTCAACAAATAGGGCTGTAGCCATGACTGCCACTGACAAGTCCAAGCCCATGATTGGCCCAAGATCAAGTCAAGACTGAGTCTTAAGAGGACTGAGACCAAATTATGTCCAAATGAAAATGAGACCAAGTCAAGATTGAGACTGAAAACCAACACATCCTTTTGAATCCCAAGCCTGTACTTCAAGTACTTCATTTGTGCATTGTGCCAATGTTTAGGCTGTTTCCTGTAAGAAGGAATTACTTCTTGTCAAGCTTTGTGCATGCAAAAAGAAAAGACAACACTCTGTCAAAACCAAGCCCATATCATATTTACCCAAACCAATACCCAAGACCTAGACAAATCCAAGTACAAATGCACATAATTCCGAGACAAGTCCAAGTCATTAGAGAAAAGGTCTGGAGACCAGACTTGAGTCCTACAGCCCTAGTACCAAGTAGAACCTCTTTAGAAGGTTAGAACCCCTAACTATCCAAAGAACCCTTGAAGATTTCAGGAAATCAGACAGATTTTAGTTACATACAAGGATTTTGTGAGAAAAAATGATTTTTCTCAGTTGTCAATAATGTATTATTCAACAGTAAGGTTCAACCGAGTAACATTTTGTATTACTTTTCTGACAACTGAAACAAAAAGAGTATTCGGTAGCGAATTGAGACTTTTCCTCCCCTGGGTCAGCATCGTTTGCTCAGAATCCCAGAAAAACCTCCACACTGGCTTATGAAATAAGACAGGCTTTAAGGACCACAGCGATTGGATTAACCGTGTTCTTTCTTTGATGTGCTGAGGTCAAGTGGGAACACAGCAGGTTTTATTTTTGTTGCACGCTGGTTACATAAGCGAGATTATATTATTAATGAACAAAACTGCATTCTGAAGAGAGAGTTTTTACATCTACATAATAATTTAAAAAAAAAACCTTTTTTTGTTATAATGAGGCTTATTCAAAGCTGTGATGTACAGTATGTCTTGCATGGCTAATTACAGGGATGTGAATTTTCTCTACTCCTTTGCAATTTAGTAAGGAAAATCCCCAAGGTTTTTGTTTGAAGCCCAGAAATAGGCCATATCTTCCTTATTAAATCTGACACAAGCATTAAGAGGGGGAAAAAAAAAATTAGACTTTTTTTTTTTTTTTTTTTTTTTTTTTTGAAGATTGTAAAACAACAGTGGCAAATTCTTAACATCATCACGCTTATCAGGGCATGAGTTGTTTTTTTTTTTAATAAATAAACAAACAAACAAGGAGGTTATTTCAGGTTATACCGGAGCACTGTTGAATTCTCGAATCAGAGGTGTTGATTAATTTTCTGTAACCGCATGGGTCTGTTAGTAGTTCCCAAAATAGCATAAATGACAAATTTCAATTAATGCGCTTGTTCGAATACATTATTATTTCTTTGTCTTGTTCAGGACTTGTATGCAGAACGCTCAGCACAATCCAAGGCTAATAAATAAACATATTCTAAAGAATGTGTTGTTATTTAACAAAGAAAAACAAAGAACATTTCATGACATGGTGATGCTTTTTTTTATGAGGACACGTTTATTTAACATTTATGGAAGGAGCCTCCTTTGCGCTTTCTTGTTTTTCGGTAACATGACGAGCATTTTTTTTTGTTTGTTTGATTTGTTAATTTCAAGAGAGAAAAAAAAGAGCTGCTGGTGAAGATTTATAGCTACTATAATGTAAGTGATAACAGGAACTTGTTCCATAACATTAAATGTTACTATAAATGGTTAAAAAAAAAAAGCATGACATTGTTCATCGTGGTATAAGAGAAATAACACACTGTTATAGGAAAATAATCTAATTTGGCACCGCCTATTGCACCTTATTGTAGCAAGCTGACTTGATTGACATTTGACTGATGCTTCACTTCTGTTTTTTAACTCGACGGCAACTCTCCCAGGTTTTCATTTCTCATTCTCTTCAATATGCCAATAAACCTTCCGTGTGTTTGTGTATTTTTTGGCCAGGTAAACCCAGAGCGGCCCGAGAGCACTCCAGACAGTGTGCAGTAATGTCCATTGACAAATATGTCAGGGTCACTGAAGCTCGCTGAGTGGTGATGGATGTCGTGCGGAGGATTGGGGTGGGTGTTTGGTGTGTGTGTGTGTGTAGGTGTGAGGTGGTTGGGAAGGTGTGCTACGTGAGGATTGAAGGGCACATGCTGTTCCGTTCCTCTGTTGCTGCTCTTTTTTTTGTGATTTTTTTTTTTTTCGTTTGAGATTTAAGAAATGCGCTCTATAATTTAGCACGGCTTTTCCAAATTCTTCATCACGCAGCAGCCGATATCAGCAATTATTTGGCTTTTGTTACAGAGAAAAGTGTATTAAAATTATGGAGCAAATGTACGCTCTCCTAATGGTAATTGTAGCTAGCTCCGTAGTGTTCAGATCACTGTTAATGTGCAGTCACTAGCAACCTTTGAGACCCCGTGTCTTAGCTGGTTGAGCTAATCAGCATCTAATAACAGGGTTTTTTTCGAGAACGAGAACACGAGAAGTTTGTTTTAAGAGGATTAAAACAGAATAAGCTCTTTTAAAATTTTTTGCACCAATACGATTTCAGCTATCTTTTTATTACTTGTCGATGTAGAGTCTTGGCTGAAATCTGTAACAGGCTGTGTGATAAGGTAATGTGTGTTCTCCATGTCAGATTATATAATGAACGATAGACCTGCGAGTAAAGAAAATGACTATGTTCTGCGTAGTTTACTTCATTAATTGGCGCATTCCAGGCTCTTGTAGAAAACAAGCTCACATAAACGCAAACATTCTTAAAAGTGAGTTTGAGGTAAAAAGGTTTTGTATGGTTTGGTATGGTTTACCATTGTCACTACTGCATTTGTAGCTGTAGCGTAATCCTTTTGCATAATCCTATGCCATCCTCCTATTGGTGGTGTTTAGACAGGTATTGTAGCAGAGCTAACACGCTGAGATTTTAATTAAAAATTTCTGACACTGAAACTTTGGGGTCAATTTTGGGAGGGTGGGACTTTGGTCTTATTCATCGATATTTGATTGGTTTGTGAAAAGTTGTTGTTCTTAAACAAACATGTGGAAGACAACTCACCTCCCTAAACACTGCCATTTCAGGTGGTGGACAAAATCCCAATGGAGGAAAAAGACTAAAATTTCATCCTAGGAGTGCAGCCATTTTATTTGAGCCCCTACGTCCACTCGTTAATGGAGGTGGCAACTCAACGCTTAGACTCAACCTCATGAGCAACTCAGGGGGAAGGTTGAGGTGTGACCTAACAGTATATTTTTTGTCCGGCCTCAAATTCTACCATGACATAATAATAAAAAAATCAGAGGTGGGGGAAAAAGTCACAATTTAGTGGAAGATTAAGTACAAAGAATTTTGTATTTTAAGTGATTGATGAATGATGTACAATAGGACCTGTGATACAAGTTACCAAGGTAAGATAAAGGTCAGGTTTGATTTGAGGTTGTTGATTTGAGGTTGTGTTTAAAAACCAAATAAGCTATATAGCTAAGCTATATGTCAATATAACTTCAACTGTTTGATTTATTGAGGATGAGGAGGGCACATTCTTACTAGCTCAATAACTTAAGGCTGGATATCTATAGCAAACGTGGCTGCCACCATAGAATTTTGCTGATTTGATATAGCAGCCTGTGCTAGCTAGTCATGATATTAGCACGGTAGCACATGGTAACAAAGAAAAGGACCCAAGCAGCTCTAGACCAGCTAAGCTAAGCACATTGTGTGACCCAGAATAATAGATCTGTTGTTTATTCTGAAGCACGCAGCATCCCAGATGCCAATATGAACGACTGCGTTATTTGTTACCCGCCTCTCCCTATCAATGATGCCGACAATGAAATCCATACGGTCTTACAGCATTACTGTAAAATGCAACACGAGATACAGAGCATCTAAATTATTTACGAAGGAGGGATGAGGGCATTCACAGAGAAAAGAGAGTGGATGAAAGAGGCAAGGGAACAATGAGGGTGAGCCAGTACAGATCATAACACACGCTTTAATAGGGATTTATGACTGTTAATTACCTTCTATTAAGCCACAGCACTGCTGAATTCTCCATTCTGATTGGTCCAAAAGTGTTGATTAAATTTCTATAACAGCAGCTCTGATAATAAGGCAAATCACAGGTTTATATTAATGTGATTGTTTCTATAGTAACAGCTAACAGTTAGATGGCAGAACGATGCTATGTACAGTGCCTATAAAAAGTATTCACCCCCTTGGATGTTTTACCCTTTTATTGATTTTATAAATCAGTCATGGTCAATATAATACAAAGTGATTGTAGTATAAAGACACCTGTGTCTGGAAGGTCCAGTCACTGGTTAATCAGTATTCCTGGCTACCATTACAC
>CM075015.1:20920278-20932282 GCA_037576675.1 Pangasius sanitwongsei | reverse complement strand
TCCCATGCAGATCCCAGAAGCAACATCAACTGGAACTTCTGGTTGCAGCGCCCGTCCTGTCAAGCGTGCAAAGAACTCCCGGGAGTGACTTGTCTTGAATTTGATGGCACCCAGACGTGTTCCATTTCCATTTGCCCAAAGTGAAAGGGAGGTGAAATGCTCCCCATCTTCAAATATAAACTCTGTGTGATTCCCATGAGGTTCACCAAACTGCCTGGACTGGCCATCAGTAAGCCAAACCTTCATGGCTTTCACCTGCCAGTTACCGACCCACACCCAGATCTTTTTCAACATGGTTCCATTTTCAGTGCCATTAAAATCAAAAGGCTGTCCTCCATTCCCACCAACTACAACAACATCTGCCAGGTATGACATGATCTTGCTCTTGACCTTAAAAAGGCAAACAAATATTCAGGTTTTAATAAATTAATAAAGGAAAAAAATATTCTGATAAGGAGGCATGTTTAAGAAAAATTTTGGTTAAGATATTGAAACATCAGAAGCATGAGCTACTGCCAATTTTATTTGCTGATTCAGCTTATAAAGCATTATCAACC
The DNA here is from genome assembly GCA_037576675.1 of Pangasius sanitwongsei. Taxonomy (NCBI): domain Eukaryota; kingdom Metazoa; phylum Chordata; class Actinopteri; order Siluriformes; family Pangasiidae; genus Pangasius; species Pangasius sanitwongsei. The sequence goes on along the minus strand of CM075015.1, from coordinate 20,931,725 downwards.
AATTGTATTATTAGATGACTTTATGCTTGATAATGGCCAGTGTATTCTCTTTGATAAAAAAACAGTCATTTATATAGAGTAATGCTTTACAAAAAGGTTCCCTTAACTGACATTAACTAACATGAGCAAACAATATGGAACACGGACTTTTCGCTTCCGAGCCACCAGAGGTTCTAATAATTTCTTCAGTTACTTCACCCAGTTCCTGTTTGCACCATATAAAAAGCGCATGGACTAGAGCATCAGTGTGAAGCCTTATGGTTTGCTTCATGTTTATGGAAGTTCTGAGCCGTGTTATTCTGAAAGCCTTTTCGTGTATGACACAGCCATGCCTCTTGTTACTACGTCTTTGCCTAGTCCTTATCGGTTATCTATCTGTCTTTCATACGTGGTGTTTGAACTGTGTTTACCTTCAGGACTACTCTTTCGATTGTGTTTGGATTTGTTAGCCCTCCTCGTGTTTTGAGCCTGGACTGTGTTTTGACGTTGTCTTGTGAATAAACTCTTGTCGTACGGATCTACTCCGTGTTTGAGATCCCTATGTTACGCCATGAACTTCGCCATAAATACACCATCACTAACATTTAACGTAATAGCTATCTCTGGAATCAGTTGTTGTTTTTTTAAAGTGAGGATTTAATACTGAAATTTCTCAGATCAGTATTCAGACATCAGAAGCAACTAATCAACAAGGTGTAATGTGATGAAACGGCATCCTGCAGTGCTTTATTTCTCTTATGCCACAGCAATTTACATTACCTGTGCTAACAAATTTTATTTATTAAAGATTGACGCACCATCCAAGCCATGCTGTTATAGAAAATGATCAGCATCGAGCATTCAGCAGCGCTCTGGTATAAATAGTATTAGTTAAGGAAACCTTAAAAGAAAGCATTAACATATACAGTAAAGGTAAGATTAACGTAACTTGCCATAATCTACATACATACTTAATAATCTACATCATGTGATCAAGAATAGCAGGCATACTTACAAGGAAGGAGTTAGAAGCAGGTAGCAAGAAATGCCTTCTTTAAAGAAATGCCTCCTTGTGAAGGATGCAAGCTGCATGCTGTCTTATTTATACTGGTTAAAGTGGGTGGTCTTGTACCTTACACCACACTTCCAAAGAAGTGTGTGTGTGTGCGTGTACACATGGAAGATATATTACATAGGATTTTCCCAGAGACTTATTTCCTTAAACTGTCCCTGGAACACCTAAAAAGGCACGACTGTTCTCAGTTTTTGGCAATGAAATCATAATTTACTATTATGGCACTTTGCCTTTACTCAAGATATCTGTAATTCATAAACATACTTAATATTTGTGCATAATAATTTTATAATAATTTATAGTAATTTATATATAGTTTATAATAATATATTATAATTTACTATTATGGTACTTTGCCTTTACTCAAGCTATCTGTAATTCATAAAAATACTTTTATTTGTGTGTAATACTTTTGTGTGCTGTTTAGAAACACAGAAGTATACAAAAGTCTGATTGAAGTTCAGAGAAGGGCTTTTATTCACAGTTATACTTGTTGAATTCTTGATTCTGATTAGTCAGTGGGTGTTGATTCATTTTCTATCACAGCAACTCTGACTGTAGTTCCAGCTGCCTTCAAAGCATCCTTAATTCATAAAAACATTGAAAATCTGCTTGACTATAAATAATTTTTTAAAGAAAGTGCATAATATAGATGTTTCTCAAGTTCTTTTAATATGAGACTAATTGAAGGAATTTGAGTGAAACAGAAGCAGAAACAACAGCTGAAGCATGAGGAAAGACACAGAGGGAACATTTTCACAGTGCCAACAGAAGAAGACTCAGAAGGTGTAGGTGTAGAGATCATGTAAGAAGAACAAGGTGGCTTTGAGAAACTGAGTGGAAAATTAACTAAATGTGTGTGACTGAAACTTCCCGCTAGAGTAGACAAACACAAGGTAGACATACAAAGGTCTTTTTGGCCCCTGGTTCATTTCCTGTTACTTCAAGATTTTGTGATCCTTTGGAAATTGGATTGATTTTGGATTTATAGTTGATTTTGTCTTGCTTGTTTTGATTGTTCTTTGAGTTATTTGTGATTGCTTTTGAACGACTTTTGCATTAAACTTTGGGTTACGTTTTAAACAATTCTTCATTACATTCACTGGTCATAATTACCCAAAAAAATTGTTTGGACACTCAGTAGTGACTTCATTAAAGAATACAGTTACGGTGGTTTAGTATTTAGTTTGTCATCCTTTGTTTCACAGAACTTTTTGACAACATCTGGGCTTGGAATCAGTTTCTGTAACAGTTGTGGTGGAAGTTTTCTCCAAGTTTCAACCAACAAAACTTTTAGTTCGTTCATACTAGAGCACTGAAAATCGACAATTTCTTCTCCATTGCATCCCATGGATGTGTTGTAGGGTTTAGATCAGGGCTCTGGGAAGTGTTCTATCAAAAAGTGCCTGGTTTGCTTTGGATCATTATCCTGCTGAAAAATTCACTTGAATTATGTCGCTTGAATAATTTCTTCACTGATTTCTGCAAGTTTGCATTCAAAATGCCTCGGTCTCGGAATTCATGATGCCAACAATGAACGCAACCTCAGCACCACCACCACTGTAGTAAAAAACAGCCCCAGCCATGTCTGTGCTTTATAGTACCCTTATAGTGCAGTTTGGTTGGAATTCTGTCTTTGGACAATTTTACAAGTTTTGGTGATCTGATGAATAGATTGGCCTTCTCTGTGCAATCAGATGATGCTAGACCTTTATCTTCAATTTCATTACAAGAAGAGACCCAGAAGTAAAGTTGTCATGGTTGAAACAGAAGACCCTTAGTGTAGATGGGGAGGGTGTAAGAGGAACAATGAAGAGGCTGTTAATGTACAAAAACTGCCACGATGTTCATTATTCATTTACAGAAATGAAGTGCATACTGCACTGAACTTATTGGATAGGAAATATAACTTAAGTCAGTGATTTTATATACCTTTTCCCAAAAAAAATAAGGGAAGTGAAACATTGTTAATACATTGTAATTATCTTTGATTCCCTAGTTTTATTTTTACTTTTTATTTATTTATTTATTTTATACCAAGGATACCAAGTTGAAAAAGAAGAAGGCTTTTGGTGTAGAAGTAGAGGGTATAAGAGGAACAAGGTGATTTCAAGGAAGTTAGTGAAAAGTTAACTAACTGTGTGTACCTGACTGAATCTTCCTGCTAGAGTAGACAAATACAAGGTAGACATACAAAGGTCTTTGCGCTCCTGGATCATTTGTTATTAATCAAAGATGGATGTGATTGGTCAGGTGTCCACATACTTTTGGCAATATAGTTTATATATTTTTTATTACCCTCTATTATTCTTATTACTTTGTGCTTATTTGCATAGTCTCAATGTCAACCACTCACATTTCACTATGCATTGTACCCTGTATTTGACAAATAAATACATTGAATGCTTGTGTGAAGAGACCAATGTTGTGCTATAATTTCTAATAAATGGCAAGACGCATGTGCTGGATATTTGCAGGAGAGAAAACTCTGCAAGAGGAATTGAAGCTCAGTTGGTCTGGGAATAACAATAGGAAGGTTATGTTCTAATTGTGCACACGGTAACGTCTGTACGTCATAGTCAGTATACTCGGACAATGGATATGAATCCTGTTGACTTTCCCGTTTAACACACAGTAGATTTCAGATTAATGAAAGTAATAGAAAGTGTGAAATGTGACATGAAATATTGTGAATGGCTAAACCAGCTGTTTAATGACTGCTGGAAAGTAAAGAAGTGGGATGTTGTGAACCTCACTCCTTACCGAACTCTTATAGGCTATAATACTATAATTGTCTGTGAGATTGGCATAGCTGTTGCCTAAATGGTTTCTCAATAAATGGTTAAAGGCGTTTAATTTGAAATGTTCTGAATATTTTATAATCCTGGATCAAATTGGAGGCCAGCAGGAAAGACAAGACTTACTTCCTGGGGATTCTCCGGACTCTAATAGCGAGAAATGTATAACACACAGGCCAAGTTTAACGCTTGAAATCAGGTATGTGAGTGAAGGTGTAAAACTCCCTGATTGGAACTGTGGAGGTTTTGCCCCTTCCTTGTCCAAATTTAACAAATTTGCAGCCCCAAAGTTTGAAAGGCTACCAGCTTGCAATGGGTGAGGCTGTGAGGAAGAAAAAATAATTTAATAAACTTTAGGTTAACATACAGTATATCTCAGTGATTAAGGAGTCTGGCATACAGCATTGAAATTACTTGGATGTATACCATAAATACCATGATTATGTGAGTCAAAACATGTCTATGCAAGAGATGGGTGTCATGGAACCTTGTTTCTCAAATTATTTTAATAGGAAACTAATTGGAGGAATTTTAATGAAACTGAAGCTTAACATAGACAAAAACAGCTGATGTATAAGGAAAGACGCTGAAGGAATGTTCTCACAGATGAAACAGAAGAAGGCTTAGAAGGTGTAGGAATGGAGGGTGTAAGGAGAACAAAGTGGTATTGAGACTGTGAGTGGAAAATTAACCATCTGTGTGTAGACAAACTCAAGGTAGACATACAAAGGTCTTTTGGCTCTTGGTTTATTTCCTGTTACTTCAAGATTTTGCGATACTTTGGAAATTGGATTGACTTTGGATTTATCATTGATTTTGTCTTGCTTGTTTTGATTGTTCTTTGATTTATTTGTGATTGCTTTTGAACGATTTTTGCATTAAACTTTGGGTTACTTTTTTGAATAATTCATTACATTCACATTTTAATCTCAACCTTCTTGACTGGGACTCTTCAATCCTCTCCACTTGGTATGGCTATTTATCTTTATCCTTAATGTGTACACACATTTCATGATAGGAAAATGTACATTTTTTTTAAATTAATGGTAAATAATAAATAGGTAAATAATAAGCAATAGATTAATTTTATTAAATAATAAACAAACATTTAAACTAAAACTGTGGAATCAAAGACAATGACAGTTTGTTGAAGTTATTTCACTTCCCATAATTTTTTTGGAAAAGGCATATCACATTTCTGACTTAAGTTATACTTGCTATACAAAATGTCCAGCTCAGTGTGCACTTTGTTTCTGTAAAATTAATAAATGAACATTGCAGAAGTTTTTGCACATCAACAGACAAACGCTATGACTGGTTCATTGCTGGCTATGAATAAATAAGTAAAAAATTATTAAGAAAAACAAATAAACAACAAGTGGTTAAATGGATGAAAAAAGGAAGAACGAGATTTTTTTTTTATATTTAACACAACTTTAAGTACAGTTATGTCAATGTTCTAATGTAAACTTAATAGTACCAATAATATTCGTGAATATTCGTGATTGTTTTGTGATGACACTTTTGGTAATCATGGAAAAGACTGTATTATTTTAAAAAATAATAAAAAGGGGGGGGGGACACAATAAAGTTTCCTTAAATGATGTTGAAATGCAACGATGTAACATGAGGGCTGAAGTGATCGTTGTATATCCATATGAATCCATGTCATTATTCAGACCTCAGAAGTAACTAATCAACAAGGTGTAATGTGATGAAATGGCATCCTGCATTGCTTTATTTTGCTTATGCCACAGCAATTTACATTACCAGTGCTAACAATTTTTTATTTATTAAAGATGGACATGCTATCTATGCCATGCTGTAATGGAAAATGATCTGAATTGAGCATTGAACAGCGCTGTAGTATGAAAAATGTACTCTGTGAAGGGAACTGTAATATAAAGCATTAACATATACAGCTGTTGCTAATGTAATTGCTATAATCTACACAAACATTAAATTGAATAACATCATGTAATTAAGAATATCAGGCACACTTAAAAGGAAGTAGTTAGAAGAAGGTAGCAAGAAATGCCTTCTTTAAAAGACGTCTTGTGAAGGATGCAAGTTTATGGATAACACAGAAGCTGCACGCGCTCTTATTTATACTAGTTAAAGTGGGTGGGGTTAAACCTTACAACACACTTCCAAAGAAATTTACTTGTAATTTACTTCAAAGCTTTTCTGGCCCCACCAAGCTTTTAGGCTGATTCATTCACAACTACTTTTCCATTACTGTAAGTGACACCCTTGTAGGTTCCACTGGTGTTAAACTGCAGCACACTGCCATTATAGCAGGTAATCTTAACTATGCCATTGAAGGGGAGATCAATTGTAGCCTGGCCAACTGTGATATCCACATCCACGGTTGTTTCTGGAGGGACTTTAACAGGAAACGAGAAGAGCTCCATTTTCTCTTCAGTGGTCTCTTTAGCATATGTACCCTCAACTCCAATTTTTAATTCATATCTATTTTTGCCTTCTGCAATTAGTGGAATTCCTGCATGGACTTCCAGGCTGAACATGAATTCCAGTCTGCCGGTAACAGACCAGGAGGATGTTTGGGTGATTTTTTTGGAGGTTTCAATTCTATATTCTTGAGTTTCAGTAGTGTTATTCTGGTAGGTCATGGATTTGATTTCTGCAACAGCCACTTTGGGTATCACATCATGAAGTGTGGGATACTCAACATTTGTAAGCTCAGTAGACTTGATGGTGTTAATGAACATGAAGCCTAAGGAACTAATCCCTGGACTTTTGGACATCTCTGCACGTCCTTTGATTCCAATGCAGATCCCCGAAACAACATCAATAGCAACTGCTGATTTTGAATTCAAGCTGCTTATGCATGCAGAGAACTCCCGGGAGTGATTCGTCTTGAATTTGATGGCACCCAGACGTGTTCCATCTCCAGTTTCCCAAAGTGAAAGGGAGGTGAAATGCTCTCCATCTTCAAATGTGAATTCTGACATTTTCCCATCAAGTACACCAAACTGCTCAGACTGGTCATCAGTAAGCTGAACTTTAATGGCTTTCACCTTCTTTTTACCGACCCACACCGTGAGCTTTTTCAACATGGTTCCATTTTCGGTGCCATTAAAATTAAAAGCACTTCCTTCGTTCCCACCAACTTCAACAATCTTTGCCAGGTATGACATGATCTTGCTCTTAACCTTAAAAGACAAACAAATATTCAGGTTTTAATAAGTTAAAAAGGAAAATTCATATTCCGATAAAAAGGCGTGTTTAAGAATTTTGGTTAAGATAAGGGAAGGTCAGAAGCTGAGTTTCTGCCAATTTTATTTGCTGATTCAGCTCATAAAGCAGTCATAGTCCTTATCAGTTATCTATCTGTCTTTCATACGTGGTGTTTGAACTGTGTTTACCTTCAGGACTACTCTTTATATTGTGTTTGGATTTGTTAGCCGTCCTTGTGTTTTGAGCCTGGACTGTGTTTTGACATTGTCTTGTGAATAAACTCTTGTTGTTCGGATACTTACTCCGTGTTTGAGATCCCTATGTTACACCATGAACTTCAGCATAAATACACCACCACTAACATTTAACATAATAGCTATCTCTGGAATAATCCAGAGTTTTTTTTAAATAGTAAATCAAATAAGTGGGTGTTAAGTAGCATAATTCAGAACTCTAATTCAGACCCTAAGACCAGAATTCAGTACGGTATCAGCATTTGGGAATATGCAGTAATTTCATTTTTCCTAATTTGGGTGGATTTATTTTTAGTCATGGACAAAAAAAAACATTAGTCACTACAAGCATATTTCATTGACACTTAAAAGTCAATCAATACAAATTGTTACTGTGTTCGGACCGTGTTCAGATCTGAGTTATGCATCCGTAGTGAGGATTTAATACAGAAAGTTTGCATATCAGTATTCAGACCTCAGAAGTGCTTTATTTCTCTTATGCCACAGCAATTTACATTACCAGTGCTAACAAATGATCAGATTTTTTTTATTAGAGGAGATTCTAAAGCAAAAGTAAATAATAAATAAAGTCCAGGGCATCCTCTACCTCCCTATTGTCAGAAACCACAGAATGAAAGAGAACCTTAACTGCAGAAATGTTACATAGACGAAAGAATACAAGAAGTAAAGATGCTGAAATTTGAAGTCAGAATTGTTTAGTATAAGGACAGAAATAGAATAAATGTGAAAGAGATTCTTCCTCTTCTTGGCAAAAAGAGCAGAGTGGAGAAAGATTTTGGATGAATTTACTTAAATATTTGTTGCAGGGGTAATAATGATGAATAATTTTAAAATGAACTTCTTTTATTTTATCGTTAAACAAAAATTTGTTTGGCCCTGTCCATACCTTCTGAAAATTAACATTTGGATAAAGTGCCAACCACTTTCCATAAGCTTTAAAAGATGAAGCATTACTAGCAGTAACAAAGTTTCTCAAAAATTTGTTTGTTCACTTATTATCCATAATATTATCCCCTTGAATAAATAGTTGAGGGATAATTAAACTAAAACTACAATATATTTTATAAGACTTCATTAAAAATAAAAACTTAGGGGGAATGGAATTTGTAAGAATAGTATAGTCCCGTTTTGAAGCATTTATCCCATATTTATTAATAAAATCAACATAAACATATAAATCTCCACGGTTGCTTATTAAATCTGAGATAAACACAATGCCCTTGGAAAACCAATCAGGGAAGAAAACAGATTTATAAGCTGATAAAACATACTGATTATTCCAAATAATATGAGGGGCAAAATTATGTTTAAAGATTAGCTTCCATGAGTCTAGAGCTTGCTTATGGAAGTTTGAAAGTGTCATAGGGAGCCTTGTGGACTTAAAATCACAAGAAAGCAAACACTGTAAATTTCCACATCTCTTGAATTCCACTTCAAACAGTTTATTTTAAAAATTTGGTTTAAGGTAAAAAAATCTAAGACATTCAACCCTCCCTTTGAATATGGCTGTGTTAGGGATTTCTACTGATGTTTTCCACTTTATTTTTCCATAAGATTTACAAGTGTTAGAATCAATATAAAGGGGTATAGAAGGATAAATAAAGTGTGAAATACCTTCAGCTTTAGATAACAAAATTCTGCCATAAATTGTAAGGTCTCTTTGTAACCACAAACTGAATATACATTTGGCAGAATCTAATTTAGGATGAAAATTCAAAGACATTCTTTCTTGGGCTGATTTACAGATTTACCAAGATATTTAACAACATCCTTTACTAAAATTCCATCAACAGAGGTCACATCAGAATCATGGATAAACATTATTTCACTTTTTTTAGTATTCACTGCTAATCCAGAGGCTTTGGAAAAATTGTTTAGACTTTGAATTATCAAATTTACTTGACACTGATTCTTTAAAAAAATGCATGTATCATCGGCCAATTGACTTATGATTAATTTTTCCTCTCCAATTTGAATTCCTTTGATACCAGTGCAATTAACTACACATAGATTCAATAATTCTGCAGTGAGTAAAAACAAAAAAAGGAGAAATGGGACATCCCTGTCTAATACCTCTGCTAACATAAAATCTTGGAGAAGTGCCATTGGAAAGAGAAACACAGCTATTAATATCATTGTATAAAGTTTTAACAACACGAATAAAATTATTACCAAACCCAAAATTAACTAAAGCTTTAAAAATAAAATTATGTTCAACGGTGTCAAATGCTTTAAAAAAGTCCAAAAAAAGAATAAGGGCATCATTACTAACCAAATCAGAATAATCTAGTAAATCTAAAATAAGGCGAATGTTATAGGAAATATGTCGATTTTTCATAAAACCAGACTGTGTTTCTGAAATTACTTCTTCTAGACATTGTTTAAGACGATTTGCATACAAGGCTGCCAGAATCTTATAATCTATATTAAGGACAGATATAGGTCTCCAGTTATCTAAATTAAGAATGACTTTATTTGGCTTTTGAATTAAAACAATTAAACCTTGTTTCATAGTGGTGGTTAGTTCTCCTTGATCTATGCATTCTTTTAAAATCTCAAAAAGCAAGTCCTTAATGTGATCCCAGAAAACCTTATAAAATTCAAAAGGTAGGCCATCAGGGCCAGGAGATATATTTACAGGGGACTTTGTTATCACACCATCCAATTCTTTCATTGTAAGTGGCACATGATTTATTACGTTCCGAAATTTGAGGAATAAAGGGAGTTACTTTATCAAAAAAGGAATCAAACACAGAAGAATATAATTTTTGATAAAAATTAAAAACAAATTGAGATATCCGAGTTTTAAAAGAGGAAATAGAGCCATCAATTTGAAGGGAGTGAATTGACCTTTTTTGTCCATGTTGTTTTTCAAGATTATAGAAGTAAGCTGAATTCTTTTAGCCAAATTCAAGCCATTTGGCTCTAGATCTTAAAAAATCTCCATTTGCTTTTTCAAGATACAAAGAATTTAATTCCTATTGTAAAGAAAAAAGCCTGTTTTGATCTTCTTACTTACAAGAAAGTAGTCAGAAGCAGGTAGCAAGAAAGGTCTTCTTTAAAAGACGTCTTGTGAAGTTTATGGATAAGACTGAAGCTGCATGTTCTCTCATTTATACTAGTTAATGTGGGTGGTCTTGGATGTTATGCCACACTTCCAAGAAGTGTGTGTGTGTGTGTTGTAATGTAAAAAAAAAAGATGTTGTAAAATGTTGCATAAAGGAAGATGTGTGTGGATGGACACCAAGATAGGTAGGTGAAGATTAGAAGAAGCAAAAGTGCAGTTTGTGTGCTCTTATCAGAAATAGGAATCTGGTACACAATGACAAAATAAAGCGAATAGAGGAAGCGAGCGCTTCTATATAAGCGCAGTTTTAATTTTAAACTAGGCCGGGCCGGAAATAAGGGTAACTGCGAAAAACAGGATGTGGAGTCTAAATGTGGAGTCTCAGAAAATAGAAATGTGAAAAAATAAGGACACTCCATGAAAGCATTTTTTAACATAGTTAAACATATGGACATTTGATCTTCATTTTAACAATATTGGGAGATTAAAGTAATATAACTAAATAAATAAAACCAAAGAAAAGTCTTTTTAAAATGATCTGTAAAACGTAATTTTAAAAAAATCCAATTTCTTGTGAGGAAAAAGTAAGGACACCCCCACATTTATTTCTACTTAAAATGGCTAAAATTACCTACAGGTGTATCATATCAGGTGCAAATTATTTTTGCGTTACAGAGCATTTTGAAGGAGGCTTGCCTTATTTAAACCTTTATTTAAACCTTTATTTATTTGCCTTATTTAAACAGACATTTAGTTTGGTTTGCTCTTAATTGTTGAACTGAGAGGTATCACCATGCTGAGATCCAATGGATCTCACCACCTCACAACTTACAGGACTTAAAGGATCTGTTGTTAACTTCTTTGTGCCAGATACCACAGCACACCTTCAGGGATCTAGTGGAGTCCGTGCCTCGACGGGTCAGGGCTGTTTTGGCAGCAAAAGGGGGACCAACACAATATTAGGCAGGTGGTCGTAATGTTATGGCTGATCGGTGTATATACAGTCAGGTCCGGAAGTATTTGGACAATGACAGAGTTTTTGTGATTTTGCCTTTATATACCACCACAATGGA
>CM075015.1:20894871-20910323 GCA_037576675.1 Pangasius sanitwongsei | reverse complement strand
AGAGGATTTATGCTGATATTGCCCAAAAACCCTATTTTGTTCAGGCGTTTCCAAACTTTTGGAGGGCAGTGTATAACCTGCCAAAAACTGTATTAGATTTTGTTATAAATGAGGGGGAAAAAAAGCAGTTCTTGCTAATGGGGTCAGACTTTATTAAAGAAATGAATCCAGTTTATTAAAAAAAAAATCTGATTTAAAAATGACTTGGTTTGCTTTGTGCTTTGAAAGAAGTTTGGGGTGTTGAGCCAGACAGCCATGTAAACAACCTGTTTATTGAATGACCTTTTTAGAGAAACCAGACGCGAGCTTTGGATCAAAGTCGGTCTACTCGAGGGACGGTCCAGTCCAGCTTACGTTTCTGCATAATACATGTTAGATCAGCCGGAGCGCAGAGTTTACAGTGCTGCTGACTCGAAGACTGCAAGTCATCCAGTTTTTTTAATTTCTGACTTTTGGATGGTGGGAGGCCAAATGCATACTGTAAAAAGTTATATACAGTGTAGCAAAGTAATTTTAGACAATGAATAAAATATTCCAAACATCACTTAAAAAATGTATATATATTGTAGTCAAACCCAGAAAATTACAAGACCAAGGCTTTTCATCCATTTTTGAGAGCCATTCACAACTATGGACAAATTAGTATAGCCAGTTCACCTACCGCCATTGTTTTTTGGCGGCGGGAGGAAATCGGAAAACCTGGAGGAAACCCACACAGACAGTAACCTGCGCTTCGGATAGAACCAGAGGCCCTGGAGCTATGATACAGCAATGCTCATCTTCCAATGAACTGAAATTAAATGGTCTGCTTATAGAAAATTGATATAAATAGCTTTACATTATATAAGCTTTTAATGAAGCTAAGTAAGTTATAACATTAATGTATGAGGAGATATGTGTGTGTGTGTGTGTGTGTGTATATATAAAGTGTGTGTGTATTTTTTTTAATTTTTGCTAAAAACTCTTAGTACTGACAACAGCTGGTCTCATTGCTCTTGTTATTTAGCATTTTTCATTCTGTTATTCACTTTGATCAGTTTTATTTTCAAAGTGTCAATCTGAGGAGTTTTTTTTTTTTTCATGCAATTTTAATTTACTTACGTTCTTACTGGGTTGCATTATACGATTTAAGTGCTTGATTTGCTCTTGATTTTATATCTTCTTATTTGATTTGAGACTGCTTAAATTAACTCATGTATGTTTTATTTAATCACACTATCAGTCATCATTCCTGGTCGAATGCTCTGCTGTCACTTTTATTATCTTGTTCGTTTTTATTACTATGTTGTCAACGTGCAGGGATACAGAATGCATACAGAAAACAAGACTCTAGTCTCAGTAAGGAATTCCTGCTTAATAACGAATATAAAAAAAGGGCATTAATTATTGAAACGTGTGGTTGAAGCATATTGTGTAGAGGTCAGTTTTAATGTCTGTGCTTATGTGTTAAATCTAAATGCAAGGCTAAAAGGCTAATGCAGAAATTCCAACACCATTTTGCTGTTACAGGCCCAGGGCCACAAATGTGGCAGAAAATATGGATTCTGGTAAAATACAGTACTTCAGTGATTCTTGAATAAAACATACTTAATTTATATTTGTTGGCTGAGACTTATAAGGACTCTCTGTAGATGTGTGCAGCATGTGCAAAGTAGTGCTATTGATTGTGACTTACTTCAGTCGTTTATTTAAAGATGTCGTGTGGAGAATTAAAAAATAGATCAAAGCTCCTCCATAAATCAGCTGATTTATTTTAGTGATTTTTTTACCCATTCCTTTTTACCACTAAACATCGGATGAAATGCATTCCGCAGCGAACCTTGATGATGCACATCGTGTTTTCCCGTCATTCTGTATTCGTGGTGGGATTTGTGATTTGCCTGGAATGGCCACCAGCTGTGCAGAGATGCCACTGCATTACGTTCTCTCACGATGCGACTCGAGTTTTGTGGCAATCAAAGAAATTGTCTTTGCTGCTCCCCACTGGATGATGGCACTGCATTTCCACGGGCCGTCATCATATCATAAGCGCAGGGTGCACTTATATGACGAGCTATGTGCGCTTGCTGGGTTTATACAATAAAACATCACAGCTACTGTAATATCGGAGCTGTGAGATTCACTCTTTTCTCACTCTGGCCTGTCTCACCTTTTTGAATGATGCCACACTTGTTTGAACAGCACTTGTTTGTCAGTTGTTGTTTTTTTTTTTATTATTTATTTCCGCAGCTGCAAATGAAGCTACACAGATTTGAAGTGCTAATTGGCTCCAAACTCTGCTTCATTTTCTCGTAAACATCATCATTATCCAAATGCCCCTGAAGGGATCTCAGAGAGTGACATTCTGGCTTTCTGGGTCTTTAAAATTTTAACTAGAATTTAACCATGTTTTTTTTTTTTTTTTTTGTCAGTACTGTACCTTCTAGCAGAAAAAAATGTAAAGGGATGTAGAAGAGACTGTAGCAGGATTTTCCTTTCATCATTATCTGAAATTAAAATGTTTGGGGTGGTTCGAGGATAGAACACAATTCAATTTACATGTTCTAGTGATATTTAATGGCAGAAATGGGATTTCTTTATCGTTTTCAGAGAAATTATGGCTGTCGTCGTTGTTCCTCAGGTTTTCCTGCTCCGTTCCCAGGCGCCATTGTAATTGCCGCAGCAGTGCGTGACAAACACCTGTGAAAACAGTTTTGCATGGTTTGGAATATATATAAATATTAAGTGGCATTGTTAAAGATAAACTAGGCCATGTTGGTGTGAAAAGGTGTTTAAAGGTGACACAGATTTCCTTTTCATTGCCCTTATTAGGTCATTTCTCCATATGAATAGGCAAATCCAGTCTGGATTATTGATGGCGTTTTCTTGTTGCATGTCCCTGTGGGGAGACAGCAAATGTTCTCCTTTTCTTCTCTTGCACAGAGCATTTTACGGCACTAGTGGCATCACTGAATAATCTTCACTGATTCAAAGGTGCTTCAGAAAGCTGTTTGTCATGAATCAGAGGCAGGCAGATGTAAAAGACCAAGTCAGTAGGCAGAATCATGGCCAAAAACAGGCTAAGATCAAACAATCAGGCAAGCAAAGCAATACAGAGAAAGCAAAAACCAAAAACCAAAGGTTTAAACCAGAGAAAACAAGCTTAGGGTCGCATATTGAAAAGATCTTGCAAACCTTGCAAAGAACTTACACAGTAGAGCTGTTTAAAGTCCCCATGAAATAGCTCCTTAGCTGCATTTTTTCCCCCATATGTTGGTGTATTTGCTTCTGAAACAGGAAGTCAGAATGATGTCATGTTGAAGTGCTTGATTGACTTACACAACAGCCAATAGTGGTCAAACCTCAAATCCAAACCTACCCAGGAATGTAGTCTTCACTTGTAGAAGCTGAATATTTGGACATGACAATCCTGGAGATCCTGAATTGAATCCCAGAACTTTTTAGCTTAGTGGTCATTCAATAGCTTAACATAATTAGATATTTTCAATCCTAGGATTTGAACTCACAACCTTCTGGATACTGGTAGAGAAGCATGAGCTACCATTTCCACCACTGTATGAATTCTGAAGTGGAAACATATTCACTCTACGTTCATGTAAGAGAGCGACAAAGCGACAGCCGACTATTTTCTTTGACTCTTTTCATGCACGACACAGAGCCGTGATTTCAGCGACAGAGGAAAATGACAAAGCAAGATATGAACTGAGATCTTCTCAAGTCTATGCAAATACGATATGACGTGGTAAAGTCAGAAATCCAAAAGTTTGACTTGAATGATTCCTTGGACCAATCCTATGGAATGTGTGGTCCGATGTTTCTTTAGTTCCCCAGTAACAATTTAGTTCCTACATTCAATTAGCCTATAGGCACTTTCTTTTTCCTTTTCAAAAGAGATTCTACTTGGAAAGAAGTTCTACATGGTACCTTGGACCCTTTGGAAGGAAGTATCAGAGATTGTTGGTGCCTCTGGTGAATGTACATAGCTAGTACAGTTACTTACAGATACTTGCTTTGCTAATCTGCTAAAGAAGCTAGTATGAAACATAATGTAAATCAAACGTAAATACATTTTAAACAAATGTCTAAAGATCTTACAGTGGGATGTAGGCTTTACATTTTGTCATCTTTTCTTAGCAGAACTAAAAATAAAATGCTAGACAGTGCACATGCACAAGAGACAATGGTACCAGTCTCTAGACAAATATATTTAGTCTTTCTTGCCATACATGTATGCAATCACATTTTTATATTGGATATGGATATATATGAGTGTTTTTTTTCATTAGAACTGAAGGTCATCTTTTTGAATTCACTGCACTCTTCCGGGAGAGCCACGGGTTCCCGCAAACAGCCGCTCAACAGCTTGCTCCGTAATTACACAATGGAAAGTAATCACCCTGAACAGTGCTCCTTAATTAGCTCAGCAGAAAGACTGAATCACCCTCAGGGGGGTTTGTGTTCCACAGACACCCTGAGGCTCTGGGCTCGCACCCCTCCTGTTCCACCCTTCCTGCTCCCTCTTATACTTTAGTCTTCCAACCTTTTTAACCACAAGAACCAGACAAACCACAACATTTTCAATGGACCAGTGTTCATGTGGCGAAGGGGAAGTGGAGGCAGGGAGAAGGTGTGGTGATTATGATAGCTGGAAGTGGTGTCTGAGGTGGAAAACCCATTCATACAATTGTACATCAATAGAAAATGGTTGCTCAGGGTTTTTTTTTTTAGGATCGCCAATGTTTTGATTGTTTTGCTTGGAACCTTTTCTGAAAGAGTAAACCCCTATGTTGCAGGGTTCTACATGGAACTTTTAATTGTACCCACTTTCTACCTTCCAGAAGAGGTTCTAGTTGGAAATCAGAAAGGGTAAACCCTTTAAAGGCACCTACTTTATGTCTTTCAAAATAGGTTCTACCTGGAAAGTACAAACAGAAAATTATTCAAAGATACTCCTTGAGAAACAAATCAAAAAGCCCTTAAACGTGCTAGGTGGAACTTTACCATGTCAACATGCTATCAGGCTCAAAGCTACACCGTTAGACAAATGGTTCCTTAAGGGTTCTTTGAAAAAGTAAAGTTTCTTAGCTTCCTAAAGGAAGCCTTTTAAAAAAAAACAAAAAAAAAAAAACCCAGCCTTTTAAGACTCCACCAAGTACACCAGGTGACAAGAATGACTATTCACAATTTTTTGGATATATGTAAAAGTTTGTTGACAAAAATAGAGGATTATTATTACTATTAAGGACTATTAAATAAAGGACAATTAAGGACTAACAAACATTAGTCAGGATGTTAGGATGATGCCTCTAGTTTGACATGAAAATGCATCTCTCTTGGTCAAAGAACAGAGAAGCAGTGATTCCAGCAGTGGTAGGGCTTCCAATGGATCAAACCAAAGCCCCACCTACCCAAATATGTTGTTATGGAAAATCAACTTGCAGAAGAAAAATGCATTCAAATTTTCATTTGTTTAAAAACTGTATGCATAGTCCCTGTGGGAAGCCTACAACCCAGGGCCTGGTTCATCTCATTTGCTTGGGGAAAAAGTTTGAAATTACACTCTCTCCTAGAACTTTCCAGCACATTTTGATCACTGAAATGAAATGGCTGATATGTTTAACACTCACCTCTAAAATAGGAGCACAAACACACCTGTCACCTGCGAATCAACCCTGCTGCACTGTGTTTAAATCTCTCAGCGTGCACTCCGCCAACTCTCAGCCAAGTGCACTGTGCAAAATGCAGATATTGAAAATCAGTACTGGCACAGAGTGGAGGAGTAGCTTACAAGGCCTTGCGCCAGTTTCGATAGAGAAATGGAAATATTTAAAGAGTTAGTAGGTGGCGGGGAAGAGTGAGCACTCAGCTCTTGGCCTTTCCTCTTCAAACGTTAACGCAGATGAATTTTGCCCAGCTAATCCGTTTTAATCGACCTTACTGTGCCAGGATAGGAATTCGTTAGTGGATAAGAGAAGCAAAAAATGGCCACCTCGATGAGTGTGGAGCAGCGTTGTTTACCTTTCTCAGGGACTTTGGGAAGGATGCACTTTTTTTTAGCATGGAATGAGTTTTGATTGAGACGTGCCTGAGAAGAAAGCCGTATTCTTTGCACAATTTACCACCATGAAAGAAGTAATTACTTTTCTCCGCATTGGATTTATCCATTTCATGTTGTGGAACATGTACAAAACTATTTAGTTCCTGTTATCATTTAAGTTTTAGCAGCTAAAAACAGTCGTTCCCTCACCAGCCTATCTTTCTTTACTCTCTCTTCTAGTTAATAAGGCAAAACCAAATGCAGCTAAGTAAAAAAATCTCTGTCCTGAAGACTTTCCCGTTGAGACTGGAGACTCCTTCCATAAATGTTCAATAAATAAACATCTCTTTACAGAAAACCGTATCAAGGATGATGCATGTTTTTAACTCTGTATATGTGGAACATCTGCCACACAAGTTCCTAAGTTGTTAATATAGAACAATGATGCGTTAATAGAAACCTGTGATTTGTAGCTGCACTACTGTCAGAGCTGCTGTTATCGGAAAATCAATCAACACATAGTGACCAATCAGAATCGAAATTTCAACAGAAGCAAAAGGCATAATCAATCTGCTTTCATATAACTTTAGTACAACTTCACTCTTTTAGACTCCCGTAACTATCTTTAGGATGATTTGATTTTTCCCTCACATTGATCCGATGCTGTCTTGTTATTGTTTATTAGGGAGCTGCAGACATTAGTTTATGTGAGTGGCTGTGGAGAGTAGTTTCAGGTAAAAGTTAAAAATAAAAAGGCAGATCGGCACTATTTACAAACTAGGACACTTTGTCTAGACGTTTGCAGAGTTGAAAGCAAGGATGTTGTGTCTGCACATGAAACAACACCATCTGTGCTCAAATTGGTTTTAATAACAATGTCCGTGACTAATAGGAGAGGTGAGTACTTATTTTTGTCATTTGTGACCTTTTGATTCTTGAAGGATGATCCACTAGAGACACTGATATGTGCTATTACAATTGGAAATGTCTCAATAACTTGAGAAATGTACATGTTTTATAGTAATTAGGCACACAATATTTCTGACAGGATGTGATGTTGCATGAATAATTTGAAAAGATCATTTAAAAAGACTGGTGAAGAAATATACTAAATAAAATCACTGTGTGGGGGGCATGGTGGATTGGTGGTTAGCACTGTTACCTCGCACCTCCATGGTTGGGGGTTCGAGTCCTGCCTCCGCTCTGTGTGCGCAGAGTTTGCATGTTCTCCTCGTGCTTCTGGGGTTTCCTCTCCCAGTCCAAAGACATGCATTGTAGGCTGATTGGCATTTCTAAATTGCCCGTAGTGTGCGAATGTGCCCGGTGTCCCCCACCTTGTGCCCCGAGTCCCCTGGGATAGGATCCAGGCTCTCTTTCTTTCTGTAGGATAAGCGATACAGAAAATGGATGGAAAAGAATTTTTCTTCAAAATATTATAGGCCTATAAGTTTACTCTCTATAAATATAACATGTCATGTAACTCCATTCCCAGGTTACCATAAGTAAAAATGCTGAAAATGTATATTGAAAATTCACAAGTCATCTTGCTGTCTGATGCTTGTGCACTAGCGCTAAAGTAGCGAAAAAGTCTGTTTTGCCAAAATCTTTTCAATAAATATCTGCCTGAAACCAGTCGTTATATAAGCATCTATAAACATGAATAAAATCTCACAGTGTAGCTACACACTGTAATGTTATGGAGCCCAGAATCACGTTTTTCTCCATAATGAAGTTTGAAACCAAACTTTTGGGCCCATGTCTCAAAGTTTGAAGGCATTGTAACAAAATTATACCAACAATCTGGAAGTGAAGTGGATGTGGTCATATAGTTTCATCTTATGACAGCATCCTCAAATCCATCATATACTGTACCTACTGTATATATTTAATATAATAACCTCCATGGACACCCTCTGGTTTGATTTTGAAGAGAGCTCTCAGCACTCTCAAGGCCGCCTGAAATTCAAACACTGCTTTTATCATCTACGCTATGCTGAGTGACAGAATTAGCTTTGCTGATGATTTTTTCAGCATCATCCTTACTTATGTTCTCAGCATGGAACATAAGTAGATCACTACAAAAATCTCTGTAGATCACTACAAACAAGCAGAATAAGCCGTTTTTTATAGCAAACATCAATGTTGCGTCAGAAGCATAAGCTTCCTTCAAAATGTTTTCTGAGCTGTCTTTTTAAAACATCATTAGTAATAATCCCTAATTACTTAAGACTTAATCCTTTCAGTCTCCACTTCACTGTAATATTATTTGCTTCTCCAGGTTATAATGGGGTCTTTAGGTATTCTTTTTTTTAATTGGGATGCCAAGTGTATATATGTGCTAGGAAAAAAAAAATCTGGCTAACATTCAGTTATCGCTTTATGTGTTGCTAACTAAATAAAATGCCATGCTAGTTACCTGCCTTTGTCTTTGCTAAGTAAATAAAAACCTCCTGTCTAAAATACTAGCTATCTGGCTTAACTGTTAGTAGTTATATGCTCTTATCTATTGCTATGAATAAAGTCAGTCTGGTTACCTGGTTAAATAAGGAAGGTGACATTTAGATATTAACAAATAAGAACATATAATTAACTTGAATATAAAATATAATGTCCTAGCATGCTAGTTATTATATCTGTTGCTATAAATAAAGACATCTTGGTCACGAGACCTCTATAATGTTATGTAAAAGTATTAGTGTCCTGAATGTTTTGAAGCTATTGTGACATTATAGGCCCTGTTTTTGGCTCTCTGTATGGTAACTGTCACCTCCTTTAGTGTGAAGTGCAGAAGCGTATACTTCCTCGTCATTGCAGAAGACACTCGGTCACGAGCACCTTCGCTTCGCCTCTGTCACTCTGGCACCGCCAACTCGATGTTTCAGCTTCTCTTGGGTGACATTCGACTTGAGCTGCAGCAGCTGGGCGGGCAACACGGAGGCGGGAGAAGCAATCCGTCATCCCTCTACTTATCACAGCAGTGTGTTGTGTGCACTTCCCAGTGCCTCTCTTCAAGCGGCGGAGTGGGCAATAGCCGTAAAGGCATGACACGTAGGCATTGCGCACTAGGGGTTAAAAAACTAAAACTAAAAAAAGGTGGTTTCAAGCGCAATTCACTTTGACAAAAGCAGAGGAAGTTCTAGATTGTTGGGTCAGGGCTAAAAGTGCAGCCCATCCAAACAGATTCCACTAACGAGACGTAGATGCTTTTTCACCCGGAACATCCGTCCGTTTCACCGAGACTCTTTCCTGAGTCATAGACAGCCAGGGTGGAGGGTTAGAAAAGTATGGAACTTGCAAAATAGACAGCAGTAGTGATTCATGATTTTAATATGCAAAAGTTCAGAAAGTTATTTTTAGGCAAAAAAAAAAAAAAACATTTCTGGTGCAAAACAGCATCAAATTCACGTTCTCACCACATCTAAAAGAAATTATTAAAACCATTATTTTCCCCCCCAAATATTGCAATATTGTATGTCATACATGTCAACATATACTGCATATGTGGTAGAAACATTTATTTTTTTAAATCTCTGGCTAACATGCTAGTTGCCACCCATATCTGCTAGCTAAAAAAATGAAAGATTCTAGTCGCCTAACTTAAAAAAAAAAATGTTAGCATGAAAACTAATAAACATCATTCTATTTATCTGCCTTATGTGTTGCTAGCTAAATAAAATGTTTTGCTAATTACTAATTTCTTCCATTGCGAAGCAAAGTCCCTGGCTAACATGCTAGTAATATGCTCTTATTCGCTGCTATAAATAATGATAGCTAAATTTAAAAAAAAAATCATTCTAGTTACTACTTTATTTGCTAAGAATATTAAAAAAAATCACTATCTAACATTCTAGTCATCTGCTTTATACTTCTGTTGCTAGCTAAATTTTAAAAAGTTGGTTGCTAGTTACTCTCCTTTTCCATTGCTAAGTAGAGTTCCTGGCTAACATAATATTTATAACATACTACTTACTTGACATATGAAGTATGATGCTAGCTAAGTAAAAAAAAAGCCATTCTAGTTACTTTTTCCTTTGCTAAGTAGAGCAAAAATAAAATAAAAAAGTTATGCTAGGTACTTGCTGCTTAGAAATGCCCCAAGCTAACATGCTAATTATCTGCCTTAGCTCGTCATAGTTAAATAAAAAGTTCTTGGCTTACATGCTACTTATCTACCAGACTGTTGCTAGTTAAAAAAAAAAAAAAAAAAGCTATGCTAAAAATCCTATGCTAAGAAAATAATTTAAAAATGTTTTATAACATGATAGTCACATAAAAAGCAAAGGCCACATGGTTTTTTTTTTTATCTGCAATGTTTTTTTTTTCCTTCTGTTGCTAGGTAAATAGAAAAATCCCTGAAGAACAGTCACATGTGTCATTTTTTTGCTTGTCAAGTGAAAAAGATCTCTGGTTCAATACTAGTTAACAACTCCCTGGCTAAGATGTTAATCGTGTGTCATGCTAGCTGATGCGTATTTTCACTTGTACTGTATTTGTGTGTAGCTTGTTTTGCAATTAGCTCCCAAAAGACTTTGCTAACAAACAGTAGCTTGTATTATAAGAGACCATTAGTAACCCCTGGCATCTAGCATAGCAGATCTCATGGTTATCTTGCCTTCTACTCTGCCTGTATACTTCCCTTCTCAAACACCTAATTCAACCAGGCAGCTAATTATTTATCATTTTATGAAAGAATCAGAGCACTGAAAGCACTAAACAGTGCCATCCTGAACAGGATTTGTGCATCGCTCTAATCGTTTACAACATGTGGCAGCCATTTGGTTGCTAATAGGATGATTTATATATTCATGCACTCTGGGAAATGTGCAGTGTCTTCAGAAAATGAATGCTGCATGAGCTCTCATGCTAACTAAATGTTATGTATTTTGTATTAGTCACCGTTCGCCTGCGTTTCTTTGCATGCAAGGCATGTGAGTATGGTAGTCTGCTTGTTTTATCCCTGGTGGAAAAAAAAAAAATCAAGCAATATGAAATGAACTAAATGTGTCTAAGAAAGAGAATAACTGAGAAAATCGTGAGGTTCGAGTGATAAAAATAACAATAGTCAAGTTGCAGGGTCAGACTGGCACCAAGCTGCGAATCGATGAGCAAAAGCGAGCTGCCGTTTCGAGTATGAAACTGTGCTCGGCATGCAAATTGTTTGGAACTTTTGTGCAGAACTCATGTGGGCGTTTGAGCAGAAGGAGACGATCATGAGTGGAGTGGAGTTGAGAGGGAACGAGAGGACGGAGATCTGAAATCTCTGCCCTCGCCGTGCCTTCCTGTTGTCATTTGGCAGTGATTGCCATCTGAAAATAGCAGCACCCATTAGCGATTGCATCATTTCCTTCGCCCGATGAGCGTTTTCCTCCGAAAGGCCTCCTCATGGCAAGATATTAAATCGGGAGCTGTGGAAAATGTACTGCGCCTTCTTCTGCAGATGACAGAAACGCAATTTCACGTGAGATTAGAAATCACTTCTGCGCCAGCGCTGACCTTTTACGGGAAGCATTTTTACACGATAAGAAATGTCAGGGACGAACTTTTTTGAGCACTGTCCGTAAACTAGAGATGTAACCCAATACGTTATTCAAATTGAACAGATAGCATGTTCTAAACAAATACACATACAGATACAAATAGGAGACATACTATTGTTTTGGTTGAGACTAGAAGTGTGAATTGGGCCTGGGATCTTGCGGGACACAACAAATTATTTGCTCCACCAAGAGGTTTTTCACATTCATGTGGATGTATATCTGTGAGATGTCAGATATGAAGCTTGCAGGACAAAGAAAGTTCATAAACACGCAATGCAGTGCTCATTCATTCATCCTTAGTAACTGCTTGATCAGAGTCATGGTGATTTAAGTTAAGCTTCTAGTTTGATTATGTTTTGGGAAATAAATCAACTAAATTTGCTAAAACATAGATTCAAACAAAAATAATAACTGTGGGTGTGATTAAAACAACAAAACAGCCCCATGCACATCTTTAGTTGAAACTCATTATTATTATGAACTGGAGTGATGTAGCTGAAGTTGAGGAACTGTCCCATTTCTAAATCAGTAAAAAAAAAAAAAAAAGCTCTTCCAGTTTGGCCACACCCACTTCAGGTTTAAATCTGAATGGCGATGCAAATATTTTGAGCACTAAATAGATGAAAATGCCCAGGATGGTGGTTTGTCGTTGTGTAAATATGTCTCATAGGTGACATGAGACGAAGGTGACTACATTCTGTACACATCAGCATTTTCTTTCTTTTTCTTTTCTTTCCTTTTTTTTTTTTTTTTGAAGCGCAAGGACGATGGGTGGCATTGACCCCAGAGTCAAGATGCAGATCAGATCGGATCGGATCAGGCCAGCAGGTGTGCTGTGTCAGAACTGTGAGAGAAATCCAAGGTCACGCACCACACACACTCCCTGACACACACTCTCACTCTATCGCGCGGCCAGGAGGAACACCTGTTCATGCCTCGAGATTGATTTTTGCAGTGCAAAGGTGATAGCCTGGACCTCCGGTGTCCATACGGAGCACGACACACCATCAGGGGAGAGAAAAAAAGCTAAAACTCGGTGACATGAAGTTATCCAGGATTGGCAGTGAGAGCATTTTTGGCTAGCAAGGTTGTTGATGATGTTTCTTTGAAAGAACAAAAAAAAAACAGCAGTAAATCTTCATGCACCACACATTCATAGCTCATTAGAATATTTGTCCTTCCTCTGCTGACCTCATTTTTAATCCTTAATTAAACGCTGCAGACCAACATTGGCCATAATGACTTTGGCTTTGTCCGCTTGCAGGTGCATGTTTGCTACGCCGCACACATCGCCTTGTAATCTCTCCCTTATTTCATTAACCCTCATACATGTAATTGCATTTCGGATGAATGAAGTCTTCTCAGAGTGTGGAAAGGAGCCTTTTATGACCCGTTGCTGCGAAATGAAAAAGGAGCACAGGGACTTGGCGTGAGCAGGGGATGAAGCTCCAGACGCTGTTTTTTTTTATTTCATTTTTGTAAAAGCTAATTTAATAACTATATATAAGCAGTAAGGACTGGAGAAATGAAAAGAAATGAGGTGTCTTCTGGGAAATGTCTGAAAAGGGAAAAAAAAACCGTACATTACAAATGCGGCTCTCTTTTGCTGTTTTGTTTCGGGACCAAAAATTCAACAATATAGTTTTCCTTCTGAAACACACCAGCTGGAGCCGTTAATCCATCAAGATATAGAGCAGGGCTTCGATGGTGCTACAAGGGTTTCAGCTCAATCAATTTAGTACAGTCCTCATCCGCATGCCAATATTTACTCAATATTTACATAATGACACTATCTCCATCTGTTTAGGGTCCCAAAAATGTAAACCCAGAGTGGGCATGGCCTAAACTAGTAGTTCTATTTCCCAAAATATAAACAAACCAGTAGCCTAATATAAACCACCACGACCCTGACCAGGCAGTTACTAAGGATGAAAGAACGATTGCTGTAAATTTATTGTTCATGACTCACCTGACTCTTTTGTTGAATCCCGTGGAATGCAGTAGATGCCCTGTGAACCTTTCTGGTAAGCTTTCTTAAAAAAAAAAGAAAAGAAAGGAATGGCACACCTCCTATTCATATCTATATTTGTATATGTTTAAAATATCTGTTCACTGATACTGGTAATAAGTAATCGACTTAGTATTGAGCATTTAAGGATATCATGCAACATTTTATTTAGCTCTGTATATATTTATGCTTGCCTGATTTACATAGTGGACATAAAAGCGTACTTGTATGATCATGCCCTTAAGCTAATAGGCTGGTTCTTTATAACGTTTAGCTAGCTGATTTTAAATGAAGTCCATTAGATTGAGTAGTGTTGTTGTGGAGAAGTGCGGGTTTTGGTTCATTTTTCAGAATAAAAATCATTTCTATACAGCTGTAAAGCAAATGATATTTTATTGTTTTCGTTGCGTCGGAATCCCTCGTTGTCGATGAACGATGGCGGCTGATCGTCAAGAACAACATACAGGGCAAGAGCTGTTATTTTCACTCACCTACCATTGTCTGTTCACAGTGTTCTCACCTAGATAGCATTTCCTGCTAGCAAAGAACTTGATGAGTTTTATATTCAGGATGTTTGCTCAGTTTGCTTGTATTGTAGGAAGACACCATAGTTCCTCCTCTTGATATTTCATCAGTCGTGTAATACATCCTGCCATTTTGTGTAGTCTGTTCATTAGTGCGACATTTCCATAGTATCATGTGGTATTGAATGTTGGCATGGTGTCAAACTTGATACCAAAGATTCCATTAAAACAGCACTAGTGTGCATTTCATCATCACCTTCCCTTGCTGTATATTTTCCTTCCAGCTGCTATGATGTAACAGCAATGTACAAGGTTGACCAGATATCATTTTCTCCTCACCGTTCGTTCTGCCACCTCTTTCCCAAGCATTTCCGGCTGGCCTACATAACACCGGAGCCTCCGTCCCCGTACTCTCGACTCCTGAGGGCTGAGTCTAATAAGGCAGATAGATAGTGCTGTTGGATTCCTATCTGGAGGCACTTTGTCTCTGCCTGCAAGCAGCCAGGTGCTTCACTCCGAGCATTCATGACGCTTCCTCTCTCGTGTAAATAACATTTATCAGCCAGGAGAGAGAGAGATAGAGAGACAGAGACAAAAAGAGCGAGTATAAGATAGAGAAAATGAACCAGGTGAGAATGATTACACTTTTGGTTCTATTTGTGAATATTTAAATGAGGATTGTTTTTTTTTATCCTTCATTTTTTTTTTTTTTTTTTTAGAAATGCAGAAATAGCATGTGGGTATAAAAAAATCTCATAAATATGCAACAGTTACATGGGTAAATGTTTACACAGCAGCTCTTGGTGCGTGAAATCAAGCCCTGTCTTTTAACCGTCTTGACTTCAGTACAAAAAATGATAGCCTGTTCTTAAATATTAGGTGCTTTTCTGTAATATTTCTCATTATACCACAGCACTGTTGAATTCTCAATTCTGATTGGTCAGAAGGTGATTCATTTTTATAAGTTTGGACAGTAGTGCACATGTGCTAGGTTGTATAGTAATTTTATTACAATTATTTTAGAATAATCTCAGAATGATAAATATTAGGTAATCCTACAAACAGTATATTGAGTATGTGTACTTGCTAATGTATCATTTTTTGCAGCTTGGTCATATGTAAGGAATAAAATACTAGGAAAATAATCAATGACAATGTGGTGTGATGAATCTGTGTTACTGTTACCACACCAGAGTTGATTATTTCCCTATAACAGCATGCCCTGAAGTGTTTATTCCTCTTATACCATAGCAATTGGATTATACTTTTAGACTTAGACTTAGACTTAGACAGACTTTATTGTCATTCAAATATACAGTAGATGTATACAGAACGAGATTACGTTG
>CM075015.1:20882591-20894771 GCA_037576675.1 Pangasius sanitwongsei | reverse complement strand
CTCTCGAAGCACTTCATCATGATAGGAGTGAGTGCAACGGGCCGGTAGTCATTAAGAGAAGTGATGGTGGTTTTCTTCGGAACTGGAATGATGGTGGCTGTCTTGAAGCATGATGGAACTGTGGCTTGGTTCAACGAGGTGTTAAAAATGCGTCTCTTTTATTAATTAAAGGATGAGATGTCACACTTTAATACATTTATAGTTACGTTTAATGTTATGAAGTTATTACATTCATTATAGCAGCTGTAAACAGTCATTCCCTCACCAGCCTCTATTTTTTCTCTCTCTTGACGTTGAATAAAACAAAAAAGAATTAAAAAAAAGCATAATCTCCTCTGTCCTGAACATGGCAGAAAAGCGTTGAAACTGGAGACTCCTTCCAATAATATTAATTAAATGTCTCATTGAAGAAAACTTCACCATGTCAACAATTACACACATTTTTAATCGTTCCACCATATAAATGAGTGAGCTCTTACTATAGCAACAATAACATAACAAGAATGAATGAGCACATAAATATAAACCTGTGATTTGCTTTACTGTCAATCAACAACTTCTGACCAATCAGAATTGAAAATGCAACAGCGCTTGTGGTCTTGTGGTATAAGACAAAATAAGAAACATGGCATGAACTTTTGCACAACTTAAATATGACATCTCATTAATATACTAATGTAATCCTCTCTACAGATGATTATCCTCTGATTTAAGACAGACCTCATCAGTTTGAGATATTTCCAAATCAGAGGATAACAAGGTGTGAAAGTTTAGCTCTAAGCTGGATACAGCGTCTCTGCTTAATATAGTCTGAGGCTTAATTAAGCGCTTAATGCGCCAAATTAAAGGCAGCCCCACTGTAAGGAGAGTGGCTGCGATGTGGAGCCGAGGATAATCATGGAGGTAATCTAACGCTGATGTGTCCTCTGCTAGTGGCGTGAACGCTGCATGTGCTCACTGTCACACATGATTAATGAGCTTCATCAACACCATGACGGAATTACAACCTCACACATAGAAAAGTGTCAGTCCCCTACCTGGACTTTGGCTTCATACACAGGATCAGCGTCCATGTACTGCATACTTTCACCTGCTGCATCGCAAATGCATTCAGTGCCTCAAGGCTAGACTAACGGCTCTCAAATCTAGCATCAGAGAACCCTGGGGGCCATGATAATTTTTCTTTTGTTACAGCATTGGTGACATGGACAATGTTTAATGCTCACAATGCTATTGAATTCTCGAATCGGATTGGTCAAAAGGTGTTCTCTAACAGCAGCTCTGCCAGTAGTTCTGGCTGCAAGACAAATAACAATGCACTTGTTTGAATGCATTGTCGTTTCTATAGTAACAGCTCATTCAGAGGGACTTGTATGGCAGATTCTCTACATAATAGTTTATAATAGGGTTGTAATGATACACCGTGACATGATGCATCACGATGCAATAATTTGACGGTGTGCATTGTGGAAATGTGTGATTCACTTAATCGAAATCAGAATTCTGTTAATAATACAATAAACAATTGCACTGTTGGAACATCAGAGGTCCCAATCTGAACTAAAATGTTTAAAGAGCATGCTGGTCATGTGGTCACATTCTTTCATAGAGAACCTGTGAGATTTGCAATTGGCATTAGGTTTAAAAAAATTCCAAACGCAGCAGAAATCAGGCATTTTAGCCAACTTGGAGCTCTATTTCTACTACGGAGCTCATTATGTTTCAGTTAATCATTTTCAAAGTCACCAGCTCAGACACTTTGTTTAATCAATCAAAATTTTTGGGAGTATTTATTTATTTATTTATTTATTTTTAAGATAGAGTGAACCTGTAGCACATTTTTTTTCCAATATTAAACCTCTCTTCGTAGCAGATTTTGATTCAATTAGTTGTATACAGACAAAAATGTGCATTGTTTTGCATTGTTTATGCTTCAGAAATAAAAAAGGAGTCTTTTCAGCCATAATTTTTCATCATTCAAATTTTGTTCAAAACACAGTGTTTTCTGAGAATCGAATAGAAATAGTGAAGCCAGTATCATGACTCAAATGGAATCGTGATCAGAGTGTATTGGTACACTGCTGTTGTGTAATGATACATTTATTTAAAAACAAGTTATTTAACAAACAACAATTGTATAATCATTTTCCATAATTGTTATGGAAGGAGTCTTCAGTTTGTAGCAGTCGGTAACCTTTTTTGACATGGGAAAGTCTTCAGGACTGTGTGCTTTGTGTTT
This sequence comes from Pangasius sanitwongsei, assembly GCA_037576675.1. Lineage (NCBI taxonomy): Eukaryota > Metazoa > Chordata > Actinopteri > Siluriformes > Pangasiidae > Pangasius > Pangasius sanitwongsei. The sequence goes on along the minus strand of CM075015.1, from coordinate 20,892,532 downwards.
TTTTGGAAACATGAAATGTTGAGGGTTTTTTTTGCCTTATTACTTTCAAGAAAGAGAAAAAGTGAGGCTGGTGAGGGAACACCTATTTATAGTGTCACACCCCGTTGGCCTGGCTTTCGTTGTGTATGTCTGTGCTGTGCTGTAGGAGCGGAGCTGCAGGGGTCATTGGAAGCCTACAAGAGGGTAACATCTGCGTGTGGGGTGTGACCAGAGCCCAAAGGCTGCTGTTGTCTCTCATGGAGTGGCGAAAAAGATTTGGGAGCAGGCAAAGTTTGATAGCTGCTTCTTTTGGATTGGGCCACTTGAACCACTATTGCTATTTTTTTTGTTTGTTTGTGTTTTATGTGATTGGGCCTGATGGATTTGAATGCTTTTTTTCCCCCTGTGCGTAGAAAGTAAATGCATCAACGATAAAAGCTCTTCTCTGTGTCTTCCCTCTCTCATTACTCAGCCTGGTTGGGACTTGCACATGTGTAATAATAGCTGCTAAGTGATTACAGGAACCAGCTTGTTTCATGGACGTTCCACAATTGATTTAAATTATAATCAACGATGTATTTATTATTGAATTTTTATAGATATTATTAGATTTAACTGGTCAGGTGAAAGAAATAGGGTTAATCCAAACCTCAATAACTCAAAAAAACAACAAAAAAAGCCAAAACAAAGCAAAAAAAAAACAAAAAAAACCTTGGCCTATAAATAATGTCAGTTTGGACTGAATGTGTTCTCTCAGTGGAAAGTTCAGAAATAAAAAAGCTTTAAGGCTCCAATAAATATTCAGAATATTACTGTACACATTTGAATAATGAGCCTAATATTTGAATATTGCATATTGAATACTGAAGTGGATTGAGGATTTTTTAATAGCTAAACCTCTAGGCTGCATGACTAGCAAAATCCCCAAATCACAATATTTCTCATATTACTGATTCCTAACAACAAATATAGTAAGAATTATACATTTTTCTTTCATGTTTTTATTGAAATTTATTACAGAAAGATTTATTACACTAGCAACATTGTGCTGAACCCCTCACTCCCTCTCATGCTCTTATTATCGACTGGCATCCCCCAAACTACCTGCTTGAACATATTGGGTCCTTAGGCTTGTTTTTTTTTTATTATGCAGTTTAAAATTTGCCGTTGTTTAGCACAAAAAGCACTTTACCTGTTATCAGTTAAAAGTTTAAGAAAACTCACAAAAATGAAAACTCACAACGTCCTGCAAGCTGTAGGAATTCACCCTGACACTACACTTATTATTGCTTTTCCTCACACGCCTCATCCCAAATGCCTTGCAGTGCTTCTGTAACACTTGAATGATCAAAGAGAAGCACAAGCTGAGCTGTTTCTATCAAATTCTGGTGACATTGATGGTGTTTAATGCTTTAAAAAGCAGCATGAGTTCTCTGGTGAGTTCTCTGCTCTGATTGGTCAGAAGATGGTGATTAATTTTCTATTACAGTAGCTCTGACAGTAGTTATCGTTTCTACAGTAACAGCTAATCCATGCTCAGAAATGAAAACACAAACAAGGATCAGAAAACAGGAAAATGTGGCTTGGAAGTTAACAATACAAATGCATGACAAGAAACTTAATACAGCTGAACACATTAGGGTAGTGAACCAATGATAAGACAGGGCATAGGACAAGACACAGCATGGGAAACGAGTCACATGTTGAAGAAGGGAATTCGTAACAATAGACCTATTCGGACCAGATTAGTTTTACTTTTAATTTTTTGCACATCTCCTCGGTGATAAAACTCTCGCATCCAGACAACAATAAAATGACCACAGGAGGAGTGAGTTTCCAGCTGGTTGTATTTTCTACAAACCCAGATGTAGGGCTAATGATATCCTTCTTTAATAAATTAAACATTGTTAGGGTTAGCAAACTTGTGTGTTTTTAAAGCAGTAAAACACTACAGGACATGGGATTACAAGAAAATAATCAACTTTAGGGTAGAAACTGTAACCTGGGTCACATCACATCATGATGTCAATGATTGTTTTCCTATAATAGCATGACAAATATGTCCTCTTATACCACAACAATGCTGAGAATAGTCAGATCACCTACATCTGCTATTGAACCAAAACTGAAAAATTAACTCAAAAATAACCTCTTTTATGATTTTAATCTTTTCCAGCGTTTACACGCTTCTCCTTCTGATCAGCTGTTATTCTTCATCTGGGCACTATTTTGATGAATGTGAGGCTTTTGGCCACATTTCTCATTTTCAGAGTGTTATTCTGCGACACCATTTAGAGTAGAAGTACACGATTTCAGACACAGCGTGGGTCCCCGTCCCATCTGTGTGGTTCCAGTCTGGTAGCGGTTAGAGCACTGAGACCCAGGGCCTGTGTGCTGCACCGTGACTGATGCATCTGCAGGGGAAATAGGCCATTTTCCTGCACCGCTATTTATTAGCCACTCTCTCCGGGGTCAGGAAGAAGGCGGGGGGAGAAGAGGTTCTTTATGCCATGGGCAGTTCAGACCTTTTCCACTATCTGGAGGAGACAGGAGATTGAGGCACTTCAGCATGTCTAAACAATCTGCAGATGTCCAGGATTATTATTTCCTCTGGCTGTATGGGTTAAACCAAGAGCCAACACTATATGGTTTCATGTTTATCATGCTCTACGTCATTGGAGTCAAATTATTTGCACATTAACAAGCTTGGTTAATTAGCAAGGTGCTTGGTGTATTTATTTTTATTGTTGTTACTATTACACATAATGTGAACATTATGATACAATGAGAGTAAATGCAGAAAGGCAGAAGTGGGGGTTATTTTGACTCACTTCTATACCAATAAAATTGTAAGCAGTGTAACAACACCTGAAAAGGTCAAAATCTAGAGACAAAATACAGAAAAGGTGAATTAGGTGTCAATTAAGTGAGATGAAAAGCAGGTCACACAGGGAAACTGCTATTTTTAAATTGTTTTAAGTGCACTGGCTGACGTTCACAGAGTTAAAAGAAGATGCCTTGGTAAACAGAGCCAATTTATAACCCAGCTTTCTTCCGAGAAAGAAAATTATACTGGTCTTTAAACATCTTTTCACTCATTTGTTCACGGCTTCCTCCACTTATACGGCATCATTTCTTTTGTTATAATTCAATGATTAGTTTCATTTGTTTTAATTTATTGGTTTGTATTGGCTCACTTTCTTTATTTTTCATATTTTTAAATTAATGCCGCTAATATAAAAAAGACTGGGTTTCACAAAATTTTCTCAATGGTACTCGTAGTCCCTGACCTAGTGAACTAGCATGAGGATGTGTTTTTCATAGAGACTCCAAACTACTTCTATAAGTTGCTCTGGATAAGGATGTCTGCTAAATGCTCTAACTGTAATAAAAATGAGCAATTTTACAAGTATAATCTGTATATAACAGTGCAGTAATGTCCATGCAAATTATATGATTTGAAGTTCATCAGGTCAAGATTTACATTAGTGTACACACTCAGGAGCTTGAGTAGAATACAAACATTTTTTACGAATTTCCAGGATTTGCATGATTCTCATGCAAACACTCGTACAAACAATTTACGAATAAATCTGTTTATATTCAGCTTAATAAATGAGGCCCAATGTGATCAGAGCAAGTGTATTGTACACAAACCTTGTGCTTAGACCCCTTGATTGTGTGTACAACCCCACCTCTGCATTTTCAAAATGGCCGCTCATTTAGCTACATTTCTCTTGAACAGGTAATGCTGTCACTAAATTAATGTCATGAACTAATAAAATGTTTGGATTGGAGTAAAATGTTATAGTCAGTATTATCTCAGATTATAGTTAACTTTGTCATAACCGAATAAGTAGACTGAGGCGATGGAAAGTTAGTAAGCTAGCTACCAAACTAATGTGGACAAACTCCAATATTCAGCTCAGGATCCGATACTAGAAAGGTATTAGCGATAGTGTTACCTTTAAATAGATTATATATTACTATGTATAATATGGAACTCATGTGTAGCTGGTCTGTTTTTACCAATAAGTAAATCAATCATGTAGCAAATCTACAATAATACGTATCTCCTCTGTTTTATCTTCATCATATCAAGGTGATGGGCTACTTATGAAGTTTGGCTGATGGAGAGAAAACTAACACTGCTGAATTGCTAACCTTTTCATGCACCATGCAGATAGAGGAATTTCTTGCATCTTTCCGCCATGTCCATATGTTACTGATGTTTGTATTCGCCATAGTGTTGCATCCATTTGGAATGTAATGTAATAGAGCTGCCAATGTGTTTTCTGAATATGGTGCTGTTTACAGCTTGGCCTGCTTCCCTCAGTTTTATTAAAACTCGTTGAAATAAAACTGAACCATTTTCTCTTTAATTAAACTGATATGAAATTACATTAGCAGCTCACATAAAGTTTACACACGGGCTAGATTTGGCCCATGGGCCAGCTGTTTAGAAATGCCTTTGCTAATTTGGAGTCTGGATAGCAGCCTTAGGAAGGCGCATCATGCTTAATTTGTATAATTTATGTCTACTAGTGCAAAAAATGCAAGTGCAAAAAACTAACAAGGGTGACATTTTGTTTGAAAAGATTTCTTAAAATACCTCAGGTACATTTTCAGGTCACATTTGATCACATGCTCTTGTCCACGTGCTCCTATTTACTGCATCTCTAGTGCACTTGTTTAATGGAGACTTTGTAATGGAAAGCGGCATTCAGCATCTGTCATGGAGTCAGATGCTTGAACTGTTCCTTCTGTCTGTGTGTGTGTGTGATGTAATTTACACTCTGAGAGAAGTAGGCCAGGCCTCTGCTGTCACTTGCGCTAATGCATCCACCTGTCGGTCTCCGCACATCAACATGTCATTGCAGGAGTGCATTTGCATGCTGGCATGTGCATTCACTTGTCCTGAGGGGGTTGTGTGTGCGGGCGTGCGGCTCTGCGTTTTTTTGTGGATTGTGTCTCGAGTCGCCGAGGGAATGTGTGTGGGGTGTGTGTACGCGAGTGGGTGTTTGCGTTCCTGCTTGCATGTTGGTGTATGTGTTCAGAGAGTCTAAAGTCCTCAGCATACTTAATGTGGAGATGATGTCTGCGAGTGTTGTGTGAAAACAAGTCCACGTTTGCGAGCTTACAGCTCACATGCTCTCTGTTTGTTGCGTACAAGTACTCCGGTACTGCATGTGGCGCTGTTAATAAGACAAAAATAACAAACAAACAAACAAACAAATAAATAAATAAACACAGCTTGTCAAGTGACCCAGAAACCATAAAATTCTCATAGACTTTCCCATGTCTGAAAACATATAGTTACAGCGCTGACACTGGAGACTCCTTCCAAAAATGTTAAATAAACATCTCCTCACAGAAATCACACAGAAATGTTTATGTGGAGCTTTCACCATATAAGAAAAAAAAAAAGTAAAAAATTAAAAACACATTAATTAACTAAAATTAATTGACAGCATGTTTATAAATGTTGATAAAGTGTAAATATTAAAACAGTTCTGAATTTTTCCAGATAACAAGCACAAATGTGCTCATTAAGGTGCTGGTTATATCAGTCCTTCGATGCAGGTGTTGATTATTGGACTTATTTGGTTTACTACTTTAAAAAATCATCATATAATAATATAACCCTTTTTACACAACTTCCCCTTTATTTTTTAAATTATTTTTTAATTAATTAATTTAATTTCCCATTATAGTTCTCATGCTGTTATTATTGTTATTTTTCATTTTTAACATTTTATCTCTATATCGATATATCTGTAGGTTTTTTTTTGTTTGTTTGTTTTTTCCAAATTGATGCTGCTTCTATACCCCATCCTTGTTAAACAGAAGAGTTGGGCATCGTTCAATTGTTTTAATTCTCATTGTTAAGAAAATTTTCCTAAAATGTTCCATTCCTTAAATAAATAAATAAATAAATAAATAAATAAATAAATAATCAATTAATACTGTCACATTTCCCCCATTACCTTGCTGTTGCCATGGCGACAAACAGCACCTGCTCATATTTGTTTTCGGTTTTTGTTCTAGTCCGTTCTCCTTTTCACCTGTTTTGTGTTTTGTTCTGATTATTTTTTCTACCCAGCCTTGTTTCGTCTACTACCCAGCCTTGTTTCGTCTACTACCAAGCCTTGTTTTTTTTTTTTGTGTTTCAGAGTATCTTCTTGTTAAGCATTTTCCCAGTTTAGAGCCTTCTTTCTGATTATCAATTATGCTTCTTTAACTTTGCTTGACTATTTTTGGAGCTCCACTATGGACCTGGATTATGATTCCTGGATTTTCCATTAATAAAGCACTTAAAGCACATTTTGCTTTTCAACACGTTACAACTACAAGTATTAGTTACTTTGTGAACATTTCTTATGATGTATTATTATGCTGAAGTTCATGGTTTGTTCACGTTATCTAATATAATTAATAAAAGTTTCCTCTAGTTATAAAAAAAATTCATAACACAGCGATTTTTAAAACGTGACCCGGCTCAATAGACAGCTTGAGTGCATGTTTGCATCTATTTTCCATTAATACCGATGTCTTTTGCTCCTTTCTCCATCCATCTTCATTCTGGTGCACCTTTAATCATGAGGCGGTTGTTTATTTTATATTGACGATGCTACAGTGAGTGCTTTATGTCACCGTCATCTGCTGATGGATGGCTCAAGTGCTAGAAATGTATTGGAACAGCTTCTAGAAAGGCTCCTGAGTCCCACATTTTACAAAAGCTATGCTTGTCAATGGCAATGTGTTTCCTAGCCTGCTAAACAACGTGCACACACACACACACACACAAACACACACACTTACTTAAACTGCCTCCTCCAGCCTCTGGGACAGTAAAGAGGGGGAGGACAACTGAGCTCCTGAGGTAAAAGTCATGTTTATGTAATAGGTTGGTGGGAAAACTGCTTAAGTGGATCACTGTGATGTTTCCCCAGTGAACAGAAAGCATGATTAGATTATTCAGGAAGTATTTTACGGATTTTAAGAAGGTTCAACCTGTAACATACTTTCTGCAGTGTGCTACTACACAATTTTATTAGAATGTTGCTCAGACTATGTTCTCGGACAAACATGAACATTATGGAAACATTAGTAGTAACATTCCTTATCTATAAATGTTGGGGAAATGTTGTGGGAACGTTACGTAAATGCACTTCAGAACGCTTTTCCTCAGTGCCAGCGAAAATCTGTCACTCGACTTGACATCAAAATTGATATTCGTAGTCGTAGCTGAGTCAGCCTTAGGTTGACATAATTGTTTGTCATTTGTCATGAAAGGTTTATGAAGCTTTATGCAGACGTAAGAATTCCTGTAAGCGTTACCCATGGCTGCATTCTATCATCAGTCCCATACCTTCACCCTTTACTTTAATAGTTTAATGATGCACAGAACATTTTCTTCAATGCCAAAACTGACCTTTTTACCTCGTTAGCTAGTGTCCATTTTTGTTTGTCCGTAATGCTCCAGTAAAGTGCAACGACTTTCTCCTGCCTTTAAATTTCTTGATTATGTCATGATAGAATTGAGGATGGGACAAAAACAATATAATAACCAATCATGCTAGGTCATGTTTCCCCTCCTCCTGCTCCCTCAGTTGCTTGAATCTATGTTACCGACTGGATGTACAGGCTTAAATAAATATGGCCTCAATCCTGGGACAAAATATTTATTTTGGAATGATCACTTTTCACAATCCCACCTACTTCACTCAGAAATATGTCACATTGTCAAAAAAGTGTGTTTGAATATTGGTCTCGCCTTGTCTTTATTACTGTTGCATTGGAAGCTAGTGAGCAAAACATTGCGAGTTCAAATCCCAGGACCTTTAACCCTCAAGTGTTCAGCTCTACACTTGTACTGTATTCTGACTTACAGAATAATTAATGTTCCTTTTTCTACTTATGTCCCATTTTTAATGATATCTTTTCAAATATAATGTTGAGAAATTCTTAATAAGACAACAGAGCAGTAATAATAGCAATGTTCTGAGTGATCACTAAATGTAGAGAATGTACAGGATTAAAGTACCACTACTTCCTTCTGGTTGTGGTGTCTTCCTCATGTGGGTCTCAGAGAGTTTTTCCTCTTGCTGGTTCATTAGGGTCTAAATCTGGAAAGATTTCTCTAAAGTTGTTTGTGATGATGTCTATACAAAAAAAAATTTGAATTGTATTGAACAAGTGTAGTCATCTGTCAGTATTTTTTTTTAACGCAGAATAAAAGCCCCATTCTTTACCAAGCATAGAGGAGGAAATTATCTTGGAATGGATGTAAATATTTTCATCTAGTCTGCCAGATAATGCTCACATCTCAAAGTGGGATCAATGAAGCATAATGTAGTTATTATTTTGTTAAGTTATTATTATGAATTTTTAGCAGGTTTGACTGGTCACTTGAATTGAATGGGTTTAATGAGCCTAATAATAATTAGGAGACTAAGGAGAATTATATTCGAATAGCTGGATTGTGTCCGTAAAATAAATCCGTGCATGTAAAAAGTAGACTTCTGTCATGTACAGTTAGCCAAAGTACAACAAAAGTATGTAAAAGAGGCATGTATTTTGGGGAATCCAAGAATTATCATCTTAATACTTAGAGGGGGTCAATACATATGAGGGCAACAGCAAAACAGGGAGGTCCATTAACAAAAACGAGGAGGTAGGCACAATTAGGCAAATCGCAAACAGTGAAACATGAGACAAAGGAACAGGAGGGTAGAAATAGTAAACTAATCAAAACTAATCAAAGTGAAACACAGAACAGCTGAACACATTAGGGTAACAAACCAATGATAAGACTTGGCTAGACACAGGAGTGAAACCAAAACACAAAAACACAAAAAAAAAAACAGTGTTGGCTGTGCCGAGATGGTTAATTCATGACAACTTCCAGGTTTATTCCAGGGTTGTCCAGTAAGTACAGTACTTTTTGGCCTCAAGCCATGTTGTCTCCTTTGTCTGGCATTCTCTGGAAGTGTCCACTTGCTCCCTCAGTCCTCTAGTTGAAGTATTCATCACCAACAACCATGAGTCATAGCAGAAAAAAAATCTTTTTCCACCCAGTTTCGACCACAAAACCAGTAAAATCTGAAAAGTAATGGATGAGCCTTCATTTGGGCATATTAAAGTCTTTATGGTCTGCGTATCGTCCATCCAGGATGCTGGTGATTAGCTGATCAAAAGATATGATCTGAACACTCCTCTATTAAAAACCGTAAATCACAAGTTAATCCAATTTGGCTGTTGTTATATTGCCATAGTTACGGCTCCTCGCTTCTCGCCACTGATTAGATTGATGGAGCCAAATGCGCTGACTCACGCAGCTGGATATGAGTTCCTGGTACCATTAATGGACAGTGAAGACATTACCGCTCTCCCAAGCCTATCTGGGACATCTCTCAGCCAATCAGAGTGCCAGGCGGCCGTCTGTAACCACAGCGACAGAAGGACAAGAACAGATCGTTCAGTGCTGGGGGAAAAATGGCCGGAATTTGAGTGCACTCACGTCGCCGGGGTTGGATAAAGAGAGATGTAAGAAGCCGGTGAAGTTGTGGTAGACCAGTCACTCCTACACCATTTTCACACCTTGTCAACATGTGAAATGCCTTTTTTTCCTTTTTTTTTTTCCTTTAGCATACTATGACTAATATTACAGCTCTTGTGTGAAAGTTTAGGCACCCCAGTCCAATTACATTTTACTGACTCTCCAAGGGAACATGTTTAAAACCTATAAAAATATTTCTAAAGACAAAATGTAAGAACATAAATTTAAAATTACTAATTATGTACTGAATTAAACAAACTGAAAAAAAAAACACCATAAAATGTGGAAGGTGCCAAAGGTGTACTTTTTACTGCTTCTCCAAGGGAACATACACTATATTACCAAAAGTATTCGGTCACCCATCCAAATGATCAGAATCAGGTGTCCTAATCACTTGGCC
>CM075015.1:20867800-20882491 GCA_037576675.1 Pangasius sanitwongsei | reverse complement strand
GGAATGGGATGGCACTTAAGTTCATATGTGAGTCAAGGCAGGTGACCGAATACTTTTGGTAATATAGTGTATTTAAATCCTATAAAAATATTTCTACAGAAAAATATTCAAAATGACTAATTATGTACTGAATTAAACTAATTGAAAGAACATAAAAATACATTAAACATAAAATTTGGAAGGTGCAAAAGGTTAAGTCCAATTACATTTTATTGATTTTCAAAGGGAACAAATTTAAGACCTTATAGAAATAATATAAGTAAATGCACAATTACTATTTATTTCCTGAATTAAACTGATTGAAATGTGGAAGATGCAAATGTTTAGGCACTCCCAGTGAAATTACACTTTGCTGATTTTCTAAAGGAACACATTTATAAGCTTATAGAAGAACACTATAAGGCCAAAAGTATGCAGACACCTGACAATCACACCCATATGCGCATGTTGAAGATCCCATGCCAGATTTAGTTCTCCCCGTTGCTGTTATAACAACCTCCACTCTTCTGGGAACTTTGTGCACAGGAGCAATGTCTTGCTGGAGCATGTTTGGGCCCCTTAGTTCATGTGAAGAGAAACTCCAGACCATTTTGACTTTCCAAGTTTGTGGAACAGTTTGGGGAAGGCCCACATATAAATGCGATGGTCATGTATCCACATACTTTTGGTAATATAGTGTATTTTTAAAGAAAAAAAGGAGTGATAATGGGAACTAATTTGATTCGTGGATGTTCCACATCATTAAATGTATCTATAAACAGATTAAAAAGTATGATGAGTCATTCTTTAATTAATAATAATAAAATTAAATAAAAGTGTTGGCAAATTGCTGTAGTATAAGGATAAGAGGGATAAAGCATGCCAGGGTGTGCTGTTACAAGAAAATAATCAGCGTTAACTTAGCTTTGCATCGAGCAGCAGCACACCCCATCATTGTTTATTTTCCTATAACAGATTGACAATTTTCCCTCCTCATGTCCTGCCCATAGATTTGCGATTCGCTCCATAAAGTCTGCATAAAAACAAACTGTGGTGTATAAATCACTAATATTTGCTTCTATTTACAAGCAAATTAATCAGTAGGGGAAAAAAATAAGATAAGAAGATAAATGGACTGTTTTAATCATGTTGTTCGGCTCAGTTAATTTTGAAGGGCCTTCGTTAAAGAAGTTTTGGCATCGGCGCTGATCCTGCAGTCGGATCTGCTCGTACGCAGGAGGAAGCCGTGTTTCGTCATGCATGAGGAACACTGACTCGCATTCTTCTGGCCCTGCTGCTTGATTGAGATGGCAGTGTATGTCCACAGTCTAATTATGTGCGATTTTCTCCGTCTTCAGCCGAGCATGCGGTTGCCATGGAGGCGGGCCGGCAGCTTTGGCAGCAACCCACCAGGAGCTGTAAAGACCCAGAAAGATCTTTATATGTGGGGAAAAAAAAAAAATCAGAACAAGACTTGAATACAGATATCCTTAGTCTTGTGGAACAGCTTTGGATTTCTTCTGTCCTCCATTTGTTTCTTTTTGTGTCTATTTTTTTTTGTGTGTGCGTCTCGCCGTCTGTCTGTCTCTTTCCCTCTGTGTGTCTCAGTCTTCTTCTGACATTTCCCCCTTCAATCCATCTCATTTCTTCGAAATTTAATCACAGTGATTCATCCCGAAAGGACCTTTGAACTTTTTTTGGCCTTTCACGCTCAAATTACTCGGGAACTCTGTCAGCAGGTAGAGCTAAGCTGAGTCCCAATTCTCCAGCTGACATATGGGGCACTACGTAGGGCGGAAAAGGCAGTGATCCTTACCTAAAATAGTACAGGTTATAGGGAATAAGTAGCCAATTTTAGATTCAGTTCTGGACATTTTCAGCTCTGTTCAATAATAACAAACTAGGAGTGGAAGCAACGGTCATGCCTCCTAATGGATATCATCATCAGATAATAACGGTTTGTTTGTACTTTTCCATGACATATCTGTACTAAATTTGGCTTGTAAAACACTTTAAACTGCCAGTCAAAACTTTGTACACCCCTACTCATAGAAGGTCTTCATTTTTACTACACTATATGATACACTATACTTTATAATAGTAATAACATTAATACTATTAAAAAATGTATATGGAATTATGCAGTGGCTGAGAAAAGTGTTAAGCAAAACAAAATGTTAGATTTTAAATTATTAATTTAATTAATCCTATATTTAGTTTATATTAATTATCCTATGATAATTAATCCTAATCATGATCATCTTCGCAATGAGCGCTTTTAAAATTTTCAATTAAAACTACTTGTTTGAAGAAACATGGTTTTGTTAAAGAATATAGTTTTAAATAAGTGTGTTTTTTAAAATTTTCTTTGAATACATTTACTCAAATTAAAGGTTAGATGTCAACATGAAATTAATTCATTAATTAATCAGTCAATGATTAATTTTCTTTAGAGGATAGAGGAGTTTGTGGTTGCCGTTTTCTCGGTGACATGACAAGCAAAGAAAATAAGTGAGACTGGGGAATGAACGACTGTTTAAGATGAATTGCTGGCTGTTTTAGATATCATCTCATCTCATAAGAAGAGGAAACAGACCTTGATTACCTTTAGATTTTAGAGAAATATCCTGACCACAGAATTAAAAAAAAATAAAATAAAATTTAAAATTAGCCCTGCTGACTGAAGAAACCTGAAGATTAGTCATTTATCTGGGTGTCCTGAAGCGAAACACCCTTACAACAACCTTTTCTCAGACTTTCTCAGCTGTGTTCCTTTTTTACGCCGAGCCTTTTCTTCCCACCAGTTTTCTTTTCCAAACTTCACATACTTGTTTACTCCGAGCCAGACCAAATGGCAGTGCAGAAAGGCCAGGCGAGTGTGTGTGCACGCCAACTCGAGAAAAGGAGGCGTATATAATACACCAGGAACTGGGAAGTAAACAGATTTAGACTATTATTGACTCTTGGAATGAAAAAAAAAGGGAGAAAACAGGTCTTAAAATCAGACAAAGCACATCTGCAGGCTGTAGAATCCACTGCAGCGCTTTCGGCCTGCTTGCTCCAGCCTATTTTTAGGTGTTTGCACACTTTCGTATGGCCTTCATTTAGCTGAGTAGATTAATTTGAGCTCGGCTCGCTGTAGGGAAACGCTGAGTAGGATGAAAAATATGGTTGGGGACTTTGCGCAGCACAAGGAACCACCCCATTTCATTAGCGGCCGTCGCAATGCTTCATTACAGCTATTAATCTATTGTAACAAAGCAATCAAAAACAAAGTGAGTTTGCTCCACGTAAACAGGAGCTATAGCCCAGTGGACAGTGAAAGCATGTGTGTGTGCATTGAATTAACTCTAGATAGACTTAACTGGGCTCAAATGAACACAATCCATCTACTGTGAATGCCACAATGTGGTTTGACCTAGCTGTTTTTTTTTTTTTTTGTTTTTTTTTACTCAGTTTCTATTACAAAGCCAAAGAGTTGCCCTTTTGCTTTTCTCGACTGTATATCACGGCTATTTTCCCTTTTGATGTACCGCTGTTGATGCTCTGATACCACTTTGTATGTTGACCTATAGCATTGATCTAAGCACGAGCACCTTATGCATTCAGCACACACACCCTGCTCTGCCTACACATACGTACAGACACACACACACACTCAACTGGAAAGCCTTCCTTTCACACGACACTCATCGAATTAACCTTGTCAAACTGCTAGCACTATGGTGCTCTCCAGAGATGAGGATGGGAATTAAGGAAATGGGCTTATTATTTACGCGTTGGAGGTAATGAAATAACACTTTGTGAGCATGTGTGAGTTTGGGTGTGTTCCTACATGAAGGTGGAGGAGGCTGAGGCTAAATAATATGCTCTGTGGGCTGTATTCAGAGACATGTAGCACATAGTGCGCGTTTAATACCAAAACTGCTCACATCAGTATTTAGACCTGAGACATACGTGCATAAGTGCAGTGTTGCCAATTTAGCAACTTTGTAGCTTGATTTGGTGACTTCCTTAGACGGCATTAAAAACTTTTTCAAAAAACGAGTCGGGCGACAAATCTAAAAAAAATTTATTTGTTTCCAACAACCAATCACTGATCACCCTTGTTCCAAATGACCAATCACTGATCACCCTTGTTCCAAATGACCAATCACTCATCACCATTGTTTGCAATGACCAATCACCGATCACCATTGTTCCTAACAACCAGTCACTGATCACCATTGTTCCTAACAACCAGTCACTGATCACCATTGTTCCTAACAACCAGTCACTGATCACCATTGATACTAACAATAAGTCACTGCTTTTCAAAAACACACGGACAATCCTGCAAAGAGGCCATAAGGTCACCATGATCACCATAGCGACGGCGTTTAGCGTGGAATCTTACAGTCTGACTAATCCTGCGCAGAGGGTGAAACAATCTGCTCTCCGTCATTTAGAGCAACTGCATGACGCAAATCTGTAATAACACTCACTGCTTTGTAGATGTCCAGAGGGTCCAAATAACCAATTAGGTCTCATTCCTTTAACACACAACCTTCCTCTCTCTCTCTCTCTCTCTCTCACACACACACACACACACACACACTTCATCTCCCATCACGCTTTTCCACTGTCTCTTGAATTCCTATGCCACGTCTGTCTCTTTCTTTCTCTCATTCTTATTCCTCTCTCTCAGCCTTTGTCTCTCATTGTTATTCTCATTTTCTCTCTCAAATAGCCCATCTCTCTCTCTCTCTCTCACACACACACACACACACACACACACAAGCTCCCTTTTTCCCTCTCAAGACCTTTGCCCTCCAGTTCAATATTTGGTTAGTGAGTCAGTTCTGTAATGTTAAATTCTGTTGTTGCTTTGCTGCATTTAATGATGCAGATGTGCTCCTGTCATCATGAAATTTACACAATTCACACACACACACACACACACACACACACACACAAGGTCACTGCATGTTGTATTGAAAACACAATCAGCCAATGTGACGTCAATTCATACTACTACTACTACTACTACTACTACTAATAATAATCTACTTTAATTGGATGTGTAATGACTGGGTTACTGAAAAACATAGCTGCCATCAGTCAATCAGTTTTCAGCAGGAATTTCACAGGGTTAGCATTGACTGACAATCACAAAACCTGAACAATATATTCATCTGTGTGATCTGACCACAAGAACTGGCCACAAGGGGCACTACTTGTGAAGAGTGCTTGGACCCTGTAAGTCTCTGATTGTGGTTATACTTGTATCTAAAATTAATTGACACCTTCTGACGAATCAGAATCGAGAATTCAATAGCACTGTGGGATAATAAACAGTAATTTGCACTATTACTACTACTACTAAAAAATAATAATAAAGATAAACTGGTAGCAGCTGCCACCTCCTCGGAAGCACTTGTCACCCCATTGGACAGCCCGCTTCCGCAGCTCCTAAAATATGATGCAAAATGGTGTAATAATGATGTGACTAGCAAAACACCTGTAACACCATTCACAACTCATTTTGTCATTGTATATTGTTATTATTACAATGCTGGAGGTGAATGCAAATGGAAATATTCAGTTCACAAAAAGTGAGCAATAAATGGATACTTAATTAAATTCTGTACTAATAGAATATAGCAATATACTAAGGAGTGCATTCAAGTCATGTCGGAATTATTGTAATTTCAGTTTTTCAACTTGAAGAAGTCATTCAGACATTCATCGAACTTGTAATTGCTGGCTGAGAACTTTTGGAAAGCTCAGTGAATGTGTAACATCATGACTGAAGCATTCTAGCATATTAGCGATACATTAGGACCTAATGGTGATCTTTAATCTCCCCCGTATTAGAAGTATAAGGATCAGACAGTTTGCATCAATGGATTTAAAAGCCAATGACTGATATGAATCAAGGACAGATAACTTGTGTGTAAAATATAATTCAATTCAAAGTAAAGATAAGCCTAAACAAAATTGGTCACATATCAATCGAAAGCTACTAAACTGAATCATATCATATCGTATAATATTGTATTGTAGCAGATTTGCTTGTTGAAATTTTTTTTATATATCGTATCTTTCTAGATTTAGTGATATTGTCAAATATTGAATCGTTGCCTTAAGAATTTAAATCATATAATATCGTACCAGATTCAGTGATATGATCAAATATCGAATCATTGCATCAAGAATTGGAATTGTATCATAGCGGATTCAGTTGCATCATCAAATATCAAATCGTTGCCTTAAAAATTTTAATTAAAAATCTTTGGTACCTTATAATTATTGAATCATCAAATTTTGAATCAGTGCCCTATGAATCGAAATAATATCGTGTCATAGCAGATTCAGTGGTATCATCAAATATTGAATCTTTGCCTTAAGAATCGAAATCGTCTCGTATTGTGTGGAATCCTGAAGTTAACACCCCTGCCCTGTACTTGCTGATACGCATCTGGGTCATTCAAGACCACTGATTTTATTTTATCCCTAAAATCTGAAATGAACAATCATTTTTGTCATTTCCGAAATGAAAAATGAATGAACGGAATATACACAGTCCATGCTGTCAATTACAACTCTATTCATCACACTTCATCACACAGCAGAATAGATTATGAATACAGATTGATGTAAGCATATTTTAGTTGCTATATTAAAAACGTCGTATGGCTTTAGGCGATCCTGTCAAAATTGCACAGTGGACAAATTTGCATTGATGCAAATGAATCAAATAGCAGTTTTGTACTGTGAAACTGAGTCTGGACTCCCAAAGCACTGCAGCACTGAGATCATTATAAAATGCTGATGAGTGTCACTTTAAATGGTGTTTCTGGTAGTCGCAATGTTCCTGAATAGTTTTTTTTTTTTTTTCAGTCATATTGCTCATGGCCATCCATAATAAAAATCCAAATCTTCTGGCAATTCAGTAATCAACATAAAGCCGTAATTGCACATGTTTAAAAACATTACTGAAAGGTTTATGGTTTATTAATGTGCTCATTCTAATACGCTATCGCTTCTATAGTAACAGCTCATTCAGAGGTGGACTCTCTGAGTGAATGCTCCACATAAACAAAAAAAGTGTGTAATTATTGATGGTGACTTTTTTTGAGGGTATGTTTATTTAACATTTATGGAAGGAGTGTCCAGTGTCAGGGCTTTGTATCAGTAAGACGTAAAGCTGTAACCTTAAGTATTCCGAAATGGGAATGTAAATAAATAAATCAATAAAAAAATAAGAGAAAGCAACACAAACATAAGCTTATTGTAAGTTATCAACATCAGCATCAACAAAAACAACAGGCTAATTTTAGTCCTACGTAAATTGTTAATCCTAAATTAGGCTACTTTTGCAGATGACAAAATAAGCTAATATTCTGTAATCAATAATGCAATATACATATTTTGAGTTATTATTCATAAGACAGAATTATTTGACTTAGTAACATTTAAAACAGGCCAATTTTGACTGATCAACAATTCAAAATCAATAATTATTAGTTAAATGGCTAATTTTGAGTTAATAACAATGAGATTATGCTCTTTTTGACTTAGCAACAATGAACTTAGGCTCATTTTACAGTATTAACAATAGAATTGTCTTCATTTCGTGTTAACACAAAGGAAATCAAGTTTTTATTAGTTATCAAATTAAAGTGTGCAGGGAAAATAAAACTTCCTAGTACACACACATCAGGTTTTCTGTCTTTGTGAGGACCTTCCATTGACATAACTGTTATAATGAATTGCTTTATCTAATTAACGCTACACTTAACCCTAACGCTACCTCTGACCCACCTCTCAGTAGCCAGAACTAGATATTTTTGCTGTTTTATATATTTTCAAATTAAAGCTGTTTTATAAGGACCACCTGATTGCGAGGACATTTGACGCCATCCTATCATTGTGAGGACCCCAGTGTGGTTTGCTCAGTCATCCACTGACCACCCAGTGAAGACTTTTGGTCCTCACAAAGAGCTAAATATGTTTACTTACATAAACACACACACACACACACACACACCGATTTTGATGTCATCATCTAGAGGAGCTGCGAACCAAACTTGCTATTGAAGCTGGTTTAGATCATGCAGGGTCTGACAGGCTATAAAGGGCAGCGCCACAAAGCCGATTCCTGCTCTAATAAGAAGCGGAAAGGATGCTTTGTATCTCGTGACCTTTTCAAGCTGTCTCTCTCTCTCTCTCTCTCTTTCTTTCTCTCTCTCTCTTCGTCTCAGTATATTCCAAGCCTGTCAGTTTTACAGATCAGCTACATTACTGCAGCGAGAGACACAATATCAGTGCTGCAGAACATTAATCTGAGGATCACTCTACTCCCTGACCAATCTCTCTCTCTCTCTCTCTCTCTCTCTCTCTCACTCTCACCCTGATTGTATCTGTCAGCGAGGCTTGTTACAGTAAACAGCCTTTTTCATTTATTTTGAGTTTTATTATTCACACAGGTTGAACTTTCCACTTGCCTGGAAACAGACATTCATGTGAATCTTTCCAACATAATGGAAGTCAAGAAACATCTGGAAAGAAGGCGGGTGGTAAATGGATGATTGAGCAAAGCATCAGGGTTGTTGTTAGGACATGTGCTTTTTGTGTCATGATGTAATGAGAATTAACGCAGACTGAATAAAATGATGTGAGGCAGATGGAGGTGCTTTAGTAATGCTGGGGTGTGGGTGTGGCTGTGGTATCATGTGTGTAGTGGTGTGTATCGCAGGTGCATTTTGACAGTGCAGTGTGTATCGGTGTGTGTCTGCCTGCTGTGTTTGTGTGTGTGGAAAAGTTTCAGTCATCTTTGAAGCTGGGGTCGTAATGAGGATATCGGCCAAATGAGTTGAAACTTTGGAAGTTGATCTGTTTCCGCATCACTCTCTTTAGCTAGATATGAAATGAGGGCTTTTTTCCTTTAAGTGGTTGAATGCTTCCTTGTATACATGCGTGTAGTGCTTCATTGCTCGCATCACTTCTATGCCTTTGTGTGTGTGTGTGTGTGTGTGTGTGAAAGTGTATTTTTGTACAAGACCAAGTGTACACATCTGTGTATTTCCATTTGTGAAAGTTTCTCTTTGTGACAGTGAAATGTTGAGTGTGTGTGTGTGTGTGTGTGAGTGTGTGTGTTTGTGTGTGTGTGAGACAGCGATGAGCAGGTGGTTCTTTAACAGTGCTCCTGAGGAAGCCGTGACTGGAGTCTCTCCCTGTGTGAAGTGGAGTTTCATAGCAATTTGTGTGTGTGTGTGTGTGTGTGTGTGTAAAACAACGGCCCATCAGCGCAGATGGAGTGTGTGACAGCGTGCTTCAGAAAGTCAATTAACACAGCGCTGACATCGAGTGTCAAGGCGAGCAGGGCTGCAGGCGCCGATAAACCAGCAAACACACACCATGAAAAGTGCATTCCAAACCGATATCCATGTAAGAGTCGAGAATTTTTCAGAATGTGGGAAGTTTTCATTTCAGAGGAGTGTTTGATGGATGGATTGAGTGGTTTTTGGATTAGCTTTGGGATACTTCATCGTTTTTCTTTAGAGAGGTCCAGTAAGGGCTGAGCAGGACCTCGGCTTGAAGAAATGAACTATTTGCGCAATAGTTTGATGATATTTACATCAAGGAGAAAGAAATAATCTATCACCGAGGATTCACAAGAATCAACTAATCACCAGTTTGATACCGGGCCAATGTGATTGATTGACGTTAAGCCTCCTCATTCTAAAAAGTGTCGTTTTGAAATTTAAAAAAAAAAAAAAGGTTGGGGGAAAAATGGCATATGCAAATTTTAAAAGTGGAATTTAGAAAATAAATAAAAATAGTTCAACTTAAGAAGTTAGTTTGGAAAGCAAAATTTTATTATCAAATCTAATATTGATATTGAATATTGAAATATTGATAATCTCATTACGCTGAGATGCGCTGGTATTTTACAATTGGATTATATATTTTATTCAATTATTTCAAAGTAAATTTATTTATTTATTTATTTATTTATTTATTTATTTATTTATTTATTTATTTATGTTTGTTTGTTTGTGAGCACTTTACACCTCCAAAGGATACATCATTGTGGTGTGTGTGTGTGTGTGCGTGTGTGTGTGTGTTGGGCGGTGTATGGTTGGGTGTGGCTCTTCTTCTGAAATTATACAACGACACAATGAATTAAGGATGCACGTAAACCATTATTCAATTTGACACGATTTAGAAGTTGTTAGAGTCAGGGCCGCTTCTTCAAGGTGGATAAGAAAATATGCAGCATAAATTTCACACTATTTTGGGTGGATGCCAGATAGTAGAACTTATGTAGTAGTGTCCAGAATTTGCCTTTTAATTATTTAAGGTGCGATCTATTTAACATCAAACAGTCTTGACATATTAATGATGTTACCTACTATATAACAAGTGTACCTGAGAGACCTGTTTTAAGGATGAAGGGCGACACCAAATATCAATTTGATGTAGAAACGTTTCCTTATTTTTGAGCCATCTTTTCTTTTGTACAGTGCAATATGTGAGAAGATTTGCACCAAAATTGTACACCAAAATATGGCCGGACAGCATAAAAAAAAAATCTAAACTTACTGACTTGTATCTGGTTTGCCCTTTTTGAAAGTCAAAACTTCATGATTTAATGTCTCAGAATCACAGAATTATTATTCTTATCATTCCAAGGTCTTGAGTTATCAGATGCTCTGTGGGCTTTAGGTGAAGCGTGTGATGCTGAGACTCTAACCGTATAATGAACAGCAGTATATTGCTCCGTGCACGGCTTGTCCCCGTGCGCTGCGTGGACAATGTGGCAGGACATCAAAAATATATTTCTATAGATATTATCTTTTTTTTTTCCAGTATAAACACAAAGTATCACCCTTTAACCTGCACCTTTAAAGAGGCTGAACTACAAGTCAAAAATCTGCATCCATTTACAGTACAAAAGACGAACAGTGATGGGCTGATGCTGGGAATTAAACACTTGGGGACATGCTGTTATAAGAAATTAATCAACAACCGGGGTTATGTGATGAAGCTGATTCACTGTTAAGAGGACGTCCAAAAGTGTTTTATTCCTCTTATATTCTTATATTATTCACAACAACTTGCCAACAATTACATGGTTTTATTGATTAAAGAACAACACATTGCATTTTTATCCATTTATAGTTACATTTAATGCTACAGAAAGAAGTTCGTCCCTGTTCTCATTTATATTACACTCTCTTTTTTTCTCTTCTTGAAGTTAATTAGACAAACGTTGTGTTACAGAGAAACGGCAAAGCGTAAACTCCCATGGTGGAAAATTGTTACCAAGCACTGATACTGGAGGCTCCTTCCATAAATGCTACAAAAAAAAAATTTATCCTCATGGAAACTTTAATCTCAACAATTTTTTTTTTAGAAAAATAACTTTTTAAAAAAACTGTTACTCTAGAAACATATTATGTATAATAATGTATTAGACCAAGCATGGTACACCTTCTGACCAATCAGAATCAAGAATTGTTTATCATGTTCAGAAGGGGAGGTGCGAACCTTTAATGTAGCATAACATGCCAAAAGTCTTGTTAGTGAAAAAAAAATTTTTTGCACATATTTTTGTCTTCTTTATTTTGTCCTGAGGGTATGCAAACTTTTAGTTATACAGTGTATCATATATAAATGATGCATTATCATCAGAGAACGTGTTAAACTTTTAAAAACAGGGTGTGTTTTGGAAGAACACACACAGCACGCATCACTCATTAACAGTCATCTTCAGTAGTCAACGCAACACAATAACGGGTGATTAAAATACAAAAATAACAAACAGTGATCACAAATTTCATGTCTTTGTGTGCAGACATTTCTCCCTCCAAGTTACAGAATGTACAAAAAGAAAACTGACCACGTTGTTCACAGAGCTCGGCACGGCTCTGATTTTCTATTATTTACACGATAATTATTTTAATCAACACAGCAGGGTGATTTATGCATCATGGAAACTGTTGCTTGGAGACCGGGTCGTGGTTCCTAATGACCCATTGTAAATTTTTCACTCCTGGAACAATACTAAAAAATGAATTCTCTGAACTTGATGTGCGTGGCTCGAGGATTAAAAACCAGTTCAACTCATTTTGACCCTGAGAATAACAAGGTGAAACAGGTGATTTCGTGATTGGCGCGCCACTTGAGTCACACTGATATTACATGGAATTCTTTAAAACACAGGTAACGTGTCCTTCACTACGATCTATGCCCATATTTCCAATAAATAACTTTAAAAGTTATAAAATCAATACCTTTGTCTGTCCCAGCCTACTATACCTACACTTTACCTTGAAATATTTACCTTGAAATCATTAAAATACTTCGAAAAACATTATTTTTCCACTAATGTGTGATTTA
The DNA here is from genome assembly GCA_037576675.1 of Pangasius sanitwongsei. Lineage (NCBI taxonomy): Eukaryota > Metazoa > Chordata > Actinopteri > Siluriformes > Pangasiidae > Pangasius > Pangasius sanitwongsei. Next base: position 20,870,122 of record CM075015.1, on the reverse strand, counting down.
ACATTTAACAGTCTTATCCTTTTCCATGCCTCTTCATGATGCATTCACCCTTTTGAAATATTTGGAATATTCCCCAAGTCACATGTTCAACAAGCATTAATTTGCATGATTTGAATTTCCTGAAGATTCTGAGAAGAAGAAAATCCTCTCATTCTTTTTCCTTTATTTTTAACAGGGTAGTGTTTTTTTTTTTTTTTAGCATAGAATTAGCAAATACACCAAATTCAACCTAGCGTCTTTGCTAATGTCATGCTAATGTCATATATTAACAAATTGCCAAAACAGTAAGAACTTTATTAGTAACACTGCATAAAGTTACACATTTACGTATCATCTTTATCTATTAAAGCTGCTCTTTTTTAAGGTAAATTATAGTTCTAGTTGGCTGGGAGGCAAAAATGCTGTAGGTTGTTCTGAAATATTTGACTTCTAAAATCTCTTTTATCTTTATTTTATGTACATGCAGTATTTGTGTAATTGTGGAATCACCCATATATGCCATGATCATGGGCTTTTTAAAGAGGACATATTATCGGATCAGTATCACATATCAGGTGATACTCCCAGCTCTGATTTTGGTAATATTGAAAATGAAATTCAAATGTAAGACCAATATATCATTATGTCCCTCCTTTAGCCAGACCCTTTCTGTCTTTAACATCTCTTTAACAACTAACATCGCTAGCTTCAGCGTATGAATTATTAACATTATATGATCACAGTGCTTAACCGCGAGACTCTCGACAAAGCATCCACACCGTTTAAAAGTGTGAAAACCTTTTTTCTGAGAGAGAGAGGCTGCGTTTGCTGAGTGTCCCACGGGCCACACTCAGAGTGGCGTTTAGCAGCTTCATCATACCTCCATGCCCTCTTTTCAAGCTGCGCTGTGAAATGCATCCGGCTGTGTTTCAAATCTCAGGGTGCTGCCGGGGCGCTCGGCCAGCTCTCACCAATTGCACTCCAAGGGCGCAGGATTGGGAAACAGCTTCGGGCCGAGTCGTCCCCCGTTTGTTATGTATTCATCGTCCGCAGTGCAGGATCCACCTGCTGAGATCAGAAAAGGGCAGAGCTTGTGGACTGAGTGTGTGTGTGTGTGTGTGTGTTAAGCTCAGCTGTCAGCTCATCCCAAGGGTTCCCATCACAACACTTCACCTTGAGCCATGATGTCTTGTTGCGTAGTCATCTGCTTTGGTTTATAACCAAGCTTTTATTTTTATTCTGTACAGAAAGGAAGATGCATTGTTTTTTAGACTGTGACCGATGTTTGTGCGTACATCAGTCACAGATGGCCTGCACTGTTCCAGCTGCACGTGTGTGTATGTGTGTGTCTTAATGGACTGCAGTCACTTTGGCCCAGTTTGGAAAAGTTGGAGCTTGAATAATGTGCAGTGACTAAGCAGGAGGTACATGAGGAAAGAGAGAGAGAGAGAGAGAGAGAGAGTGAGTGTGTGTGTGTGTGTGTGTGGATCTATACCCTTGGGGGGTTGAACAGGCAAGAAAAGTGGCCAGGCTGCTGAAGTAGGCAGTGGAGAGAACCAACTTCCTCCCTAATAGGGCCAAGGAGCACCAGGGACAAACACATGTAACACACACACACACACAAACACACATTTCAGCTCAACTCTGAGTCAACTCTGAAAAGTTAACCTGACTGACCAAGGCACCGATATCAGGTTTTCGTCATCAAAGGTGAATAGTTACTTCGGCTAATTTCTTCATTTCAGATTTATTTTCATTAAAATGAAGGATGATGTCACTAAAAACTACGCATATGTTTGTGGTCATCTGTAGAGACAGACACGGCAAATAAAAATTCTATAAATAGTCATTTGTCGTCTTACAAATAGGATGAAATGCTTAATATTGTTTTTGCAATATCAATTTCCTAACTACTTTGAAATGTGTGGTAAAGCTATGGACAAGAGCTGTATTAGAAAATATTAAAAATGAAAGAAAAATAATCAACAATATTTAATATAAATAGTGACTATTATAAATAAATATAATCATAAATCTTTTAATCAAAATGTATAAACATACTGTATTAATTAAAAATTGTGAATATTATAATACCACGAATCATGAATATTTTAATTTAAAAAAATGTTAATTAAAATTGTTAATATTACAATACCATGTGTTATAAATATGTTAATTAAAAAAAGAAATTAAGTAAAATGTATAAATATTATATACAGTCAGGTCTGGAAGTATTTGGACAATGACAGAGTTTTTGTGATTTTGGCTTTATACACCACCACAATGGATTTGAAATAAAACAAATCAAGATGTGATCGAAGTGTAGACTTTCAGCTTTATTTT
>CM075015.1:20736369-20859415 GCA_037576675.1 Pangasius sanitwongsei | reverse complement strand
CAGATGTGGATCCCCTCCATGTCACCTGATATGACCGACCTTCCAGGTAGGAAGCAAACCATTGCCATGCTGCACCACAAATTCCTAGGCTCATGAGGGTGGACAAGAGAGCCTTGTGGTTCACTGTGTCAAACGCTGCTGAAAGGTCAAGGAGGATGAGGACTGAAGATAGTTTGGCTGATCTAGGGGCATGTAGCTTCTCAGTGACGGCCAAAAGGGCAGTCTCTGTGGAGTGTGCCGGTTTGAAGCCATTCTGATTGGGATTTTGGAGGTTGTTCTGTGAGAGATAGAAAGACAGCTGATTATAGACAGCTGTCTTTCTTAAAGCTTTCTTAAAGCAACCAATTGTTAAAGCGTGTAGTTACGAGATTGAGAAACCTAAATATGGATAAATCAGAAGGTCCAACAGATACAAATATGTCAAAATAAATTAGAAACACGTGCTTACATACTGTGCGACATCCTCAGGCAAATATCATTCATCCTGTCGATTTTAAATCCCATTACAAGACCATTTTTATAGTTTTAAGCATAATGGTTTGGTTGCTTTTGCATTTCTAAAACAGTAATTTCCTGAAGTGTGCTGTGATGTTTCATTTGAATCAGGGGTGAGAGTAATTCATTACTCCAGAATCAGCTGTTTTTTTTTGTTGTTTTTTTTTCCAATTGGACACCTGTCAAACTGTAGTTACCTGACAACTATATAAAGAATTGAAACCCATAAAAAATAAGAAACCCTCGAGTTGAGCTGCGATTTTTATTTTCAGTGAATTTTTGCAATCTGGTATAGCAGATGTGGACCGCAGAGATCTGTGGAAAATGTCTGGCCAGAGGAAGTGAGCTCTGTCAGGCGTGTTAATCAGAAAAGCCCAGGTTTCTTCCCAAAAATTCTCCTTGACGATATCTGAAAGAGCATTTGTTTTGTTTGTAACTGCTTTTTGTTTTGAGTCCAGCATTCAAAGTTCAGCTTGTTCATTTTTTACTTTAAAGCCATCTGGTATATGACTCATATATACTAATACGCCTGCTACTTCTTAAATCGCACAAAATATTAACATTATAGTTGTTTAGCATTGCATTTTCTTTAGTCACAAAGTCAAGGTTAGAACACAACAAATTTAGCATTTTTGGTTTGTTTTAATATGATAAATTGCTTTGTATTTTATAAAATGCTCAAAAGTCATTGGTACATCACAGTCTGTCTTTTTTTTTTAATCATGCCACCACTTTTGTGTGGGAGCTTCCTGAATTCCTGCAGCATAAAACCTGATTTAAGTTTGGATTTAATTAAGCTGATTTAAATTAATGTTCAGATATTAAATCTATACCCTGAAGAGGGCCCATATACAGTAAGTGAACTTCTTTGAGGTGAATGTAATTGCTGCACGAATAGAAGAATGCCGATCCTATGGGTTTCCCAGGAAAGTTATCTCTAGTAGACTTTATGTGACCCTGGTCACCCAGCCATGAGTGGTCGTTGTATACATAAGCTTCATTCAAATCCATCTACACTTTCCCAAGATTTGTGCCCGCCTGCATCTCTTTTCCGAGTATCTAAAGTTGAAAAAATTCTACAGTTTAACGTTTCCAAAGTTTTCAGAGCATTGAGAAACCATTTCAGGAGAGGTGTAAAGGCAATCAGGTAAATCTGAAATATGGCTGCCAAGATCCACATCGATTGCCAATAATGACCAATGAGCAGTGTTTGGGCATAGAGATGATTTCCATAGCTTGTTAAAAAAAAAAATGTACACAAATTACTTGGTTGACAGAGTAGAATTAATAAACGACATAGTGTTTAACTATTTTATCATCTTAACTGGCAAAATGTACTGTATACAAAATTAAGAAATTGGAATAACATAGTGTTTATTTCCACTACTGGAGCACTTAAGTAAGGACTAAAACACTTGCAGTCATGCTGTTATAGGAAAATAATCAATAATCAGTCAAATGGTGGTGAGTTGTGGTCTTAAAGGAGGTGAAGTAACTGGTTACCATGCTGAAGTGAATTATTTTCCAATAACAGCACATTCTCACATGCTCTTATACCACAGCAAAATTAAAAAATTTTATTTATTAGTAAATGATGCACCATACTTTTTAACCATTTTTAGCTACAGTTAATGGCGTGGAACATCCGTGAAACACATTAGTTCCTGTTATCACTTATAACAGTGTCTCATTTTTTTCTTTTTCCTTTCGATCTTTTGAAGTTAATAAGACAAAAAAAACACAACTGCTCATGTTTTTGAAAAACCATAAAGCATAAACTCCTCTGTCCTGAAGATTCTCCCATGGTGGGAAAATTACAGACGGTTACAAAGTGCTGAAATTGGAGACTCTTTCCATAAATGCTAAATAAATGTCTCCTAAAAGAAAACCACCATATTGACATTTCTCTTTGTCAAAATACGTTTTTTTTAAAAAAGCACAAAAAAAAATCTCTTTACTATTATTCTTAGATTTTATGGAGTAAACATGTGATTTGCTGCTGATGTTTTGCTTTAAACAAGTTCTGAGTAAAATAAAACAGCCTTAAATCACATAATAGCCTACCAATCATGTCTACAATTTATTCAGAACATGCTTCGAAATAACTTTTTCCAATTAGATGGAGTGATTGTGTATTATCTTTATCTTTCCCCAGATTATGTTAGAGCAGATCCTCAGTTGCAAGATTCTCATCTCAGGCAAAACAGACGAGAAAATAAGGCAGGGCTTCAAAATGGTTAACCATGGTTCCAGGTGGCATTAACAAAAAATATTCCTGACCTCGTACCCTGGCACTGCTCTTTTATGTCAGGGGGTGTCTGGTATTAACAGATGATAAAAATTTTCACACTTTCTCTCTCAATCATCATAACATGACTTCAATTGCCTCAGTAACAATTTCCCCTAAAGGGCACAAGTTTCCTGAAGAATGATAAAATAGTCAAAAGAAATGTTAAAATTTAACAACAACAGCATGTCATGCATTTAATCCTCATAAATACTGCACTGTAAATGACCTAGTTTACAAACGAATCTAATTAACATTTATCCTTGAAGAGGCATTAGAATGTTCAAAGGAATGCTAATGCCATTTTTAAAAGGGAAAAAAAAGTCAGGGCACAAAAAAAGAGAGGCGAGATTTGTGGCCTTAATTGCAGAGCAATTTGCAATGACAAAAAGCCATGAGTGTATCAGTGGTCATCAAGTTCTCTCTAACCCGGTCATAAGGGCCGCTTCATCTCCTCTCTCTCCTTTTTATGTGCTTTCTCTTTCTCTCGTCCACTCCATTTCTTTCTCTGCCCATCTCTGTCTCTCTCTCTCTTTCTCTCTCACAGCTACAGCCTGCTTAGCATCTCATTAGAGCAATACAGGACGCGGCAAATGGAAAATGAAATGGATATGCTTTAAAGTCTTATTAATGGGTTCATGGGAGTCCATGAACACAGCTAATTAAGGTTGTGAGACTCATGCTCACAGTCGGTGAGTGAGAGAGGCAGAGATGTATACGTTTTCATCAACTGCAGAGATGTGTACATTTTCATCAACTGCAGTTTTTTTTTATAATGGCCAGGAATGGACAACTGTGAAATTTCATAGCTGGAAATCATGAAACAAAAGCCACTCGATTTTCTATGCTTCAAATGTGTTTTCTCTGAGAATTATACCATGAAGGGATAGCATGAGACAGTGATATTTTCAAGCTGCTCTAATGTGGATGAACAAGCACCAAGGTTTTGCACAAGCTGACAAATGATTGAGGTTAGGGTTAGCGACCGGGGTTAGAGATTGTAGCTTTTCTTTAGCCTTATTAACATAATATCTCCCTGACAAACTCTATAACCACACCATTCGACAACACATGAAAACTTACGGTAGTTCTGAATAATCAAGTATCATTCTCTGCCCATTTTACTAACTGATTTGAAGTTTTCGCGCATCAAGAGAATTTGGACACTCAGGTCATTCAGTCCATTCTCATCTCAACTATTGTACCATTCTTGCCACTGAATTCACACAGTATCAGATTTAAAATAGTGATGCTTGCCTACAAAACTCCCACCTACCAGAAGACACCAGAAGACATCAAACCCATTCTGTACGATGTTTCTTTTGAGTAACAGGCATGGCTCGACTTGACCTGCTATCTCAAGACAGAAGGAAGACAAGCCTCAAGACTTTTCTCTGTCCTAGCCCCAAGGTGGTGGAAATACCTTCTCCTGGCTGTCCAAACAGCTGAGTCACTGGCTTTCTTTAAACAATGATTGAAGTGACTTCACTATGGGTCACTGTGATTACCTGCAGAGTTTTCTTAGGGCAAATCCAATAATCTTGGATAGCATTCATATTGTAAGTCAGAATACTCCTAGGCATTGCCATCATTGAAAAATCCATACTTGAGATACAAGTGGTCAAAGGGTGAGGTCAAAACCAGAAAACTCTAGAGTAGGGGTCTTGACCTTTACCCATAAAGCACTGGTATGGCTGCCAAACAAGAATCAGCCACACATGATTCCACCTGTTTAATTATTTGGCCTTGGTCTCCAAATGACTATTTGGTTAAGATTGAAGACTCTTGCCCTGGAGCAACTATCGTGGTACCCTTGACAATATGACGTATTGCACCTTCAGTTAGAGAAAAAAGTAATTATAGAGGAACATCAGCAAGGTACAAATCTTGACCTTAACAGCATTACCATTGTTTGCACTATGGTGGGCATAAAAGTACCTTTATTTCTGACAGTATAGGAAACTAGAAGTAGGAGCTATGATGACTAAGGAAATAAGAAAAACAGGCAAAAATAGAAAAATGGCAGCAATCAAATTCATTCTTTCATTCATCTTCAGTAACTGGTTTATCCTGGTCAGGGGCATAAAGGATCCAGAGACTATCCTGGGAGCACTGGGCATGAGGCAGAAATAGATGGGATGCCAGTCCATGGCAGGGCATCAAGCAGACACATTCACACCTAGGGGCAATTTAGAGTAGCCAGTTCATCAAGGCATGTTTTTGGACAGTAGAGAACCCAGAGGAAACCCACATGGACACAGGGAGAACATGTACAGCTCTGCACAAAAACCCAAGCTCAGGATCAAACTGGGGACCCTGGAGGTGGAAACAGGGAACAAGATAGTTTCATGAAAACAAGAGAACAAAACAGGTTTCATGTAACTGGTCACCATGAAAAAGTCACACCTGCACTTGGAGGAGCCTCTTTTTACACTAAGATCTTCTTTTCCAGAGACCATTATCCTGGACATTAACACATTTTCCTTCATCGACCTTCATAAAGATATTGTACCTTCACATTTGCATGCTGTTTATAAAATAAAAATGTTCTTTAATAATTATTGTGATTTAGATTAACATCAGGTCACATTTATCCATGCAGAAACCCATGTAATTCTATTGGCCCTTGTCTGAAAGCATCATTTGCAGCAATAAACTGCTTGGCCACAACTATTCCTGTCTAGGGATTAAAAAATGAATATTATGTGCTGCTAATTTACAGTCATTGTACTCCATTGCCTCATTTAATTGCCGGCCATAATGCCAAGGTTTATATTTCTCCATGATGGTGAGAATAACCTGGTTGAGTTAGTGAACTGATGCACTGTCTGTTTAGAAAAAAGTGATGTAGTGAATGCTGTGGTCTACACACAGATAATTAAAGCTGCTTTTTTGTGATATTTAAACAAACAAAAATGATAAAACAGTAGATGTGAGTCAGTAGCTGGCAGCATATATTTTTACCTCCTGCTGTCGATTGTATGAGCTTTTAAACAAGTCTGACCCTAATCAGACTCCCATCATGCACTCGTAAAAATGTAATCACTGTTTATGTTGTCAGACATTACAGCTGTACTGAACAGAGGCAATCAATGTCGTGGTAGTCATATAATTCTTTGGTAGTCAATAAATCTTTACAAAAGAAAATGCCTACCACTGAACAATGGCTTGCGGAACCCTGTAAGCATTGTCATTAATCATTTGACATACTATAAGTATTTCTGAGTAATGTATTTAGCTTTAAATACTGAACGTAAAATTTAACATTTACTGATCGTTCCTCATTCAATCAAGGCATATTTGTTGCCTAAAGTTTGCTTCTGTATTTTTTTTCTGTATTTTTTTGGAGCTAAGAAGCTAATGTACATAACAAGTAATGAAAGTTTCTCTCAAACGGCATCTAATTTGTAACCAATCTATAGACTTGAACTAAATGTCACCATATAGCTAAACACTGTAATGTTATGAGGCGGCCATCTTGGAATCACATTTTTTCCTTAGCACAATTTTCTGTCTGCTGGAACTGCACCAGAAAATATGCCAAAATATGCCATCAATTATATTTTTGTATTAACCCTCCTATTTTGTGTTTGCGTGTCAGTTTTGACCCTGTATGGCTAAATGACTTCAAAACAGTTCTGAAACATATTTTACTCTACATTTTCATTTGATTCTACTTACCAACTACTCACTCATCAACAACTTAGAGATTAACTTCTTTTATTATATTTTACTGTCCATAATTACCTGATTTGACTTACAGTAGGCCATTTGTTTTTATTACAAAACACACATTTTAGAGCATTTTATGGGTTTCATTTCCTATTATGGATGTAGGAGCCATATATTTTATTTGAGGATCTCTTTCTAGCATGTGGGTGCCTCATGGATATTTTATTTGTACATTTTGTCCTCACATTTCCTCATTAGAGGATGCTTCTTCATGCTCTGAATTGATTTCAACATTGTCCTTAGTTTCAGGTGCCTCTTCCTCTATTTCACTATCAGCACAGCATCTTGTAAATCATGGCCATGTTCTTGATCAATGATATCATGGATTTCATAGACTGTGAACCTCCTTTTAGCCATTATGGTGGCAGTAGTGTGTGTGTGAGTCTGTTTTGTGTGTGTGTGTGTATGCAAAATCCTACAAGTTATAGTAATATTTATAGAAATATAGAAATTAATATAGAAATATTTAGATTGTGTGGACAGTGTATCTGTGTGAGAGAGAAACACACATCCAAGGAAGAGATCTGTGTGTGTGTGTGTAAAACCTTACAAATTGTAAAAAACTTTATCTGCACTTTGCCACATGCTCAATTGCCATTCTGAACAACAGGGTCAAATTTGAACCCTAAATTTGAACTTTGTATCCAAATGGTGTAGATATATTTTTATGAAAACATAAAATCTTCATTTTTACATTTTTATATAATCACTGTTGAAGAAGTCATTAAGTTTCATGAAAAAAGAGAAAGTGTAATTGTATTTCAGACACACTGAAGCCTGAAAAGGGTCCATTTTGACCCGAACATGATAGGAGGGTTAATTAAAGAACAACATGTCATACTTTTTATCCATTTCTAGCTGCATATAATGTTGTCTGTAAAACAAGTTCGTTACTGTTCTCACTTACGTTACAGCAGCAATAAGCTCTTTTTTTACAGCAGTAATCTCTTTTTTCTCTCTTGAAGCTATTAAGAAAAAATTGTCATGCTTGTCCTGTTACCAAGAACCTGGAAAGCACAAATTCCTCTGTCCTGCAGACTTTCTTGTAACTGTTACAAAGTGCTGACACTGGAGACTCCTTCCATAAATGTTAATTAAATGTCTCCTTAAAGAAAACACATTTTAATCTGTTTATTGTTATTGTTATAACTTATTGTTTGGTTAATGTGGAGCGTTCGCCATACAAGTCCCTGTGAATGAACTGTTACTATAGAAACAATAATGTATTAAAACAATCATATTAATATGAATTGCCTCGTAATAGGAACTTCTGTCAGAGTTGCTGTTATAGAAAAGTATTCAACACCTTCTGACCAATCAGAATTGAGAAAATCGACAGCACTGTGGTATTATTGTACATATAGAATGTGGTATACCTCCATAAATTCCATTAGCTACATGAGCCTTGTAGCTTCAGTGCAGAACTAAAGTAGCGAACTTGAGACTTGGCTGATTTATTACATTTGGCAGAAAGAGACAAAAATTGTGCTAATTTGACTTTTTGTTGTTGTTGTTGTTGTTCAACCACTCCTTTAAAGTGCACCCACAGTTTTGCATCGATATCTTTCAGCGTCCTGTTGTGTCTCCAAAAAGGACTGCATGCATCACGTCGAGCACTTTGCTTGCGCAGTGACGACTTTCAGGATGTCCGAGACCTCGATTGATTCAGTCTATTGATTGCACGGCAGCCGCTAAAGTGGCGCGAGAGGACTGTTCGTCAACGCGAGACAGAAACGAACAGCACGGCCCGCTGAGGCCTGCTCCTCTGCTCCTCTAAATGAGATCCATTACAATAGACTTGAGTAAGTGTGTGTGGGAAAAATAAATAAGACCAAATGCAGTAATGCACTTGATACACAGCCTGTTTTTTTTTGTTTTGTTTTGTTTTTTTTGTAAATGGTAAGCTGTTTAAGTAATTAATTGTTTGCACTAACAAACATCAGATCAACATTTCTAATTTTTGACCATGCTAATTACATTTTTTTTTCTCCTTTTGTTCAAGGGAGGATGAATAACCCAATTTGATTGTGCAAAATGACTCCAGAGGCGCTGCAATTTAGACTCATAATTTGATATAGGATACGTGGAAATTGGCTCCGTCTGAAGCGTTTGCGGCTACGGCAAACAATTAAACAGACACACCAGTAGGGAGTGACTAATGTGCTTTATATGGTGAAAAGGGGCTCTGTGGAGAAGGGCTTTATCATTAGGACAGTGCTATTTGACCCATGCTGCGATGGTACAGTCTGATATACAGGTTTGCACTGCTTATCGAGCTATAGTCCTTTCTTCCTGGCACAAAGAAACAGAAATGTTTTTCTTTTCTTTTTTTTTTGGTAACACTTTCTCTGAAGCCCACCATTTTTAAAATTATAGTGAATAGTGACATTTGCATCGATTACAGTTATCAAAGAATTACTTTATAGCATGTTATTACAGGTTCATGAGGCATTATTACAGTTTACATAAAAAGCTTACAAGGAATCATTACCAGCTTACTAAGAATGAATACAATTAAAATGACTTGAATACTGAATATAGGGTTTTTTTTTTTGTTTTGCTTTTGTTTGTTTCATGAGATGCACTGTTTTGTTTTCTCTGGTAGCTTAAAACACAATTAGCAGCTCTGTTATTTAAAGAAATTCCACTAATCTTAAAAACCCCAAAACAAGAATCTCAAGGACCTTTCCAAAAATTAGAATTAGCCTGTAATGATGGGATGATTACTGTGATTATCTTCTTGCACGTCACATAGCCTTTTAAAATCCCCCCTCCACACCATTGATCCCCATCTCCGCAGCTGTATTTCTCTAAATACAATGGCGCCTCTAATTGTAATCACTGTGTTTCTCATCTGCAGCATGAAAGGGCATTAACAGACAAAAACATCCCTCGCTGACTTCTCACTTTTAATTAATTGTGTTATGAAAGAGCTGTATCAGTGCAAGCCAAATACCTATAGTCAGTGATAGCGTGAGAGCGAGAGTTTATTTCTACTTTATTTACAGAATATTTAGGGGTCCAAGCACTGAAGGTAGTGGAATCCTGTTGTATTTGCTAGGATTTTTCTTTTTCTTCTTCTGCCCTAAAACGAATCGTGCAGACTAGATCATAAGTTGTAGAGATGTGAAACTTGCCAAATAAGTACAGTCAGGCAGCTAGATGATTCCATTGGTTCTGCCAAAAAAAAAAAAAAAAACTCAAGAGCCATTTTAGCTCCACCCACTTAAATTTTGAGGTAATTTGCATAATAAGAAACCAATTTTTGCAAACCAGTCCCATTATATTTTCCATGTCTTCACAAAATTGGTATTAATGAAGGTGCTGGAACCCCGTTGTTTTCGCCAACCTAGCAGCAAGTTGTAGAAACATGACAAAGTGGGCCTGATCTAACTGATGGTATGTCTATAGTGCAGTGTTTATGTTTTGGCCCATATCTCATTAACCCTAAGTCAGTGAAATTCCTTTTTTCTCCTGATTTTGTGGCTTCTGCTAAAAAAAGCCTCAAGAACATTTTGCTCCACCCACTTAGATTTTGAGCTAATTTGCATAATATGCAAAACATACTTTTGCGAACTAGTCCTAGGATTTTTGTTGTACCTTCTCAAAATTGAAGTAAATGTCAACGTACTCAGTAGACTCAGTAGATTATCAATAATTATCAGAAACATGATTTGTAAACGATATGGCCATCAAATGCCAAACAGTTCTATAATGGAGGAGCTTAATTTAAGATAAAGATGAGATTAGATAAGAAAGATAAGATCAGATAAGCAATATTCATTGTCATTATACTTGCATATAATGAAATTTGGCATGACTCACAAGCAGCAACATATCTAAATGAAACATGAAAAATTTACATTATGTACATAGGACTGAACAGCAAAATAATAACTAACAATAAATATTAGGGGCGTAACAGTACATTGTGACACAATACATCATGACGCAAAATTGTGACGATGTGCATAGTAAAGATGTGCGATACACATCGTATGTGTGAGCATTCAATTAATTATGTATCTAATGCAATTGCACTGTTTAAACACCAGAGGTCCCAATCTGCACAACCCATAAAGTTAAATTATATAGATAGCTCACAAAAATGACAAGCATTATAGGTTATATGGTTACACAGCCACATTATAACCATTAAAAGGAGCTCTTCCATAGCTTTCAAACAACAACAGCCTCATGCCGTTACGATCGACGGTACCCAAGAATGAGGAAGAATTAGAAAGAATGAGTAAGCCGGGCATTTTATCCAACTTTGGAGCTCTATTTCCAGTAAAAAAGATGCGTCAGCCTTTGCTACAGAGCTCGTTATGTTTGAATCGATCATTTTCCCCAGGTCAGAGACTTTGTTTATTCAATTAAGCCTCTTGCATCTCCGTTCTTACACACACACACACATATACACACACACACACACATACATAGACCCGCAGAGCACAGACACACAGAGCACAGTATATACAGCAGGTGTTGGTCTTTAAGGTGAATAATTAAAAATTCTCATTAACTTTACAAACTGTATTTTCAATTAAGTCTTTTTTTTTGTCCTCAAGAAAATGTTGAGACTTCTACATCCAAGCATGTCCCTTATGAAAGAAACATACCAATATACTGAGATTTTCCTTCCATGCCAATCATGTGGCAGCAGCACAATGCATAAAATCAAGGAGATACAAGTCAAGAATATCAGGGGAAGAATGTGATCTCGGTCACCTTGAGTGTGGCATGGTTTCTGGTACCAGATGGGCTGGTTTGAGTATTTCACAAACTGCTGATCTCCTGGGATTTTCACACACAACATTAGATAGAGGTTACATGGAATGTTGCAAAAAACAAAAAACATCCATTGAGTGTCAGTTCTGTGGTTGGAAACATCTTGTTGATGAGAGAGGTAACAGGAGAATGGCCAGATTGGTTCAAGCTGACAGGGAGGCTACAGTAACTCAAATAAGCACCCTTTACAACTGTGGTGAGGAGAAAAGCATCTCAGAAAAGACACCATGTCTAACCTTGAGGCAGATGGGTTACAAGGGCAGAAGACCACATCAAGTTCCACTCCTGTCAGGCAAGAACAGGGATGTGTGGATACAGTGGGTACAGATTCAGTGGAACTGGTGTTAAAGAGCAGAAAATGCAGCCAGGTTACGGCTACCATAATGAGATAAGATACGCAGCTTGTCGTGTTACCAAGAAACCGGAAACCGCAAAGTCTTTTCTGAGAAAAAAAAAAACCACATACACACACTACTAGTAAATGATGTTAAATTATACCTTTTAATAAGATATTGCCATAATGTATCCAAATAAGTAATATTTTCAACACTTCTATGAGATATGCAGCTGTCTGAGCTGAACCATCTCAGAGATAAATTTATGCTAACAGGCATGCTAGTACTGAGATTCTGTATGCTAGCAGAGCTAACTGAGAATAGTAAGTGTTTGTACATTTGTAAGTCAATTTTTAAACTTTTAACTATTTTATAAGTTATAATAGCTATTTTAACTTTTTTTGCCAAGTGAATAATATTCTTTGGAATTTAGCAAGAATTTCATGAGTATTTCATTGTATGTAGTTGAACGGTAAAGGTTAGCATGAAGGATGGCGTGCTCTTAGCTTTAATTATAACTCTTTTTGTGTGAAATCTAGCAAAACTGCTGTGTATTGTTAGAAATCAGAATTTTTGCATGATGTGCAAGAAATAGATGCGCTAAGCAGCACTCGGGTGTCTTCATTTGTTTATTGTAAGTGTCTGAGAAACTTCCTTGAGGAAAGCAAAAGGGAGAAACACAGCAACATTCATGAATTGAAGTCATCTTTAAAATATCTCTTCAGTTAAGATGATTTTTAACACCTGTCCCACAATGAATTATCCATTTTCTTTCCTTTTCAACTCCTCTCAATTAAAAGCCCCTGCCTTGGCATCAGTGACAGTCACGTCATGACATTTCTCCAAGAAAGAAAGCCGAGCTGGAGGCCGCCGTCACGGGAGGTCTCCTAATTAATCCGGCACTCAAAAGAAAAGTAAAAAAAAATAAAACCTCCAGCTGTCCGTTATCTTCCCACCTCTTCATTCCCCTCCTTTTGGAACAGGTATGGAGGGTGAAAAATGCCTTTTAGTTCTTTCATAATCTTCTCTCGGTGTCTGTCTTATCCATATTTCATGAAGAGCGCTGGATGTAAGAGAGCGCCGGGGATTAATCCACTGTAGGATACTTAGTCCCAGATTAAAATCGTTCACTTCGCCACACCACAATTCTCTTCCTATCGATTGCCTGAGGAAGGGGGAAGGCTGGGGGTTGGTGGGGCTTGGGTGATTGCAATTCAGGGACATTTTATATGTATATATATTACATTTCATTTCTGGAATTATATTAATGTGGTGTGTGAAGTATATTAATATGGGAAAGAAAAAGAAAGAAAAATGTGTTTGGGGAAATATGTAGAATTTCATTATCGTTTGAAAAATTCCACTCATAACTTTGTGACTTTCCATAAAGCATTTGCATAAATCTAATATTTACGTCGAGGCCATGCTTAAAGACCAAATGTCATCGCTCTGATCTGGCCGTCATCCACATCTACGTGAGTTACGAGTGCGCTAAAGCAGATAAATCTTTCACCTTCTCAAATCTCCCTCCTGCACAACTTGGAACACGACCAAGCTTCTGCTTCAAGTCTTCCCAGCTGCCAATTACAGATGGCTGGAAAACGTTTGAGCTGCTCGAACATCTGAGCTCTGAATGAGAGCGACTGTTCCCTGCTGTGACTACAAGACACAGAACACAAGACGTGTACAGGAGCCGACGGCCGTGCGATCTGCGTTCACGTCTCGGAAAACTTCAGAAAAGCCCAAAGCACGGGCAGTGCACACGGTACAGGACGATTCAAAGGTCTGTGTGAATAACATTTAAAGTTGAACTTTATCCTTCTCACATCTATCAATATTCTTTCACCACTCTCTCTTTATTTCTTGAAGCTAATAAGCAAAAATAACGTGCTTGTCATTTTCCCAAGAAACCTGGGTTCCCTGAAATCTGTCCCGTGTCAGAAAACTTACTGTTACAGAGCACTGAAACTGGAGACTCCTTACTCCTTCCATAAATGTTAAACATCTTCTTACAGAAAACTTCATATCAACAACTATATGCTTTTATTTATTGCAAAAATAATACATGTATTTAATTCAATCTATTAGCCATGCAACGTTCAGTCATTTAGCTGTTACTATAGAAACAATAACACTTTAGAATGACTGCATTAATATGAACCTGTGATTTTACATATCAATCATGAGGTCATATTGTATTGTATCAAGCTAGGCTAATAATTAGCTAACTAGCTGAACTAGCTAAAGACACTGAATTTACAATACTTACATGGCCAAAAATAAGTGCATCCTTCACTGGAAATAAGACAGTGTGAGTATTAATTTATGATTAGTTCACGATTAATTATTCATTCATATTTATGTACATTCTAAATCATATTGTAAATATAATGTAAATTATAAACGTAAATTATGTAAATTATGTAAATTATAAATAATTATAAAAATAAAAGTAGTAAAATAATAAACAGTAGTAAAATAAAACTATATACATTATAAATGTATACATATAATAATATTTTTATTACAAATATTTTAATATTATTAAAATAAAAAAATGCTAGATGTATGTTTTAAAAAAAAACCCTAATATACTGTATATTACTCTAAAAGTAGCATAAATAGACTGCAATAAAAATGTAATAATAACCATTAGGTAACCAATGTTCCCCATATATCAAGTTTAAATTATATTTTGACAGGGTCAGGGCAAACCTCTGGCGTTTTTATTCTGTGTTTGGGATTGTAGTCGTGGTGCAGGAGTCATTCACTTTTCTATTTTCTTTTTATTTGTATATAAATGGTAAAGTATATGCATTATTTTCTTTTTCAATTTAAAAAGCATGAGGTATGCAAGCTTTTGCTCTAAACCTTGCTTTTTTTTCTAAAAATGTATTATTTATTGATTAATTAATTAATTAATTCATTCATTCATTCATTTATTTATTGCAAATAACCCACTACACTTCCCTGAGAAGATCACGTCCTTGACTTCGAGCTTGGCATTGAGTCAGAAGAGCAGATGTTTGCCTTCCATGGAAGCAAGCCGATAATGAGTTTTCCAGAATCCATTTGTGTTTTTCCAACTTGGTTTATACTAATAATTGCCTTGTCTTGATTCTTGAGTTTCTGGGGTTGATTAAATTAGTGCACATTGTCCTATCATGTTAGGTTTTGTGTCTTTCTATTTAGTGTAAAACGCTAAAACAAAAGTCAGAAAATAACACTTGTGAGTAGTTACAATATTAGACAATATTACAGAATAATACATGCATTTCACATGTGATCAGATATGTTTTTCAGATATGATTATGTTAAAAAAAATTCAGAAGAACTCAAGTAAAGATGTAGCATCGTATGAACAATATGTGATTACATAGGAAAATCAATTAATTATGCAGGCAATGACGTGAGAATAGAACCATATGACCTACTGTAAATGTAAAAATAACCATGTTTAAAAAAAAGTAAATCCCACATGTAAAAAACGCATGGCAATAAAAGAATCATTAAAAAAAACACATACATGTTACTTATATGTGTGTTACTTAGATGTGTGAAAATAAAACATTAATATGCCATGGAAAAGAAATCATGTGAAAAATGAAACCCCATGTCCTACATATGAAAATAAAATGCATGTACAACATAGGAAAATTTCTAAAAACATATCTAAGAACGACGTGTGAAGTTCATGCGGCTTATCTGTAAGGGATGACTTCCCTCTGAAATAAATAAAACCCAATTTCAGTAATAGTTCATTCTACGCTCAGTTTAAAGCAAATTTAGACATCATGAGGTTAGTCACATTTGCTAACATCTCTCTACTTATGGACAGAGCATGCCTTTAGTAGCAGACCGTTTTTAAAGCTAGTGCTAAATGAAACACTCCGCTAATCTGTAAGCTAGCCACATCATAACTCGTTCTTGTCACCGGCTGAGGAAGAGCTTGCAAGGAAAGAGACACGAGAATGACTTTCCCTGCCTGGGGCCAGGTAATGACGTTAGCTAATTTACTCGAATCAAATTAGCTAGCTGGCTTGCGTACGTGTTTAGCCAGCGGCGGTAGTCACCAATTGCTGGTCAAATGTGATTTCTGAAGAACCTACACCCCTCCTCCTCCACCTTTGCATATACATTAGCTGATTATACAAATTACATCCGCTTATAATTCAGTAACACGTCAAAACAGGTTTAAAAATCTGTAGAACACAAAACAGAGATTTTCAAAAACATCAGACATGATTTATATGGAGTGGATTGTGGAATAATTAAGACGGGGAATGATAAACACATCCTTAAAAAACAGCCTTGCAAATGAGGGTCGCATATCTTGGCTGCATTCCAAGTCTGCTTCGAATCTAGGCAGCGTTTATGACGTTGGCGGAAGAGCAGAGCAGCCTAGGAATGAGACACAACTAAACAAGTCACGTTTCTCTGGGGGACTGGGATCCACAACCTGTGTTTGGGGTGCAATTACTTTTTAGAAATGTAGGGCCTGTGCTATTGACTAGGGGTGTACCACAATGACTGTATCTGTGTCTGTTTAGTGCCCCAAATATAAATATCCATATCTGGATTTGGAGTTAAACCAAAGTGGGCAAGGCTTATATGAAGATGAAGTTAAAGGTTATGGTCTTTCTTTGTCCCTCGAGCTTCGTATCTGACAGCTCACTCGCACCAACATTAAAGTAAAAACCTGCTCGTGTGCCCTTTTTTTGGATCCCAATCCAACACCCAATACTAAAAAACCCTGAATAGTCCACCTACTATTCTTATCTGTATTTGTACCTCTTTAGAAAGAATTGTATTCAGTTACATCCCTACTATAGATGTACACACAAAATGTCTCTCACTACTCTGTTTATAAGAAAAGTATTGCAAACGCTGGAACCCCATAATGCATCTTGTGAAAAAAAAAAAA
Organism: Pangasius sanitwongsei; assembly: GCA_037576675.1. NCBI lineage: Eukaryota > Metazoa > Chordata > Actinopteri > Siluriformes > Pangasiidae > Pangasius > Pangasius sanitwongsei. Next base: position 20,842,851 of record CM075015.1, on the reverse strand, counting down.
AAATTCCCCAATGTACGGGATTTTGAGTGGGCCTCCAAAGAATTGCCGATTTAATGAGGTCTCCAGTGAAGATGTCCATATTTGGCGTGCAGGTCTGCAGGGGGTTTATTTTTAAAAGCAAGCTCTTACCTGTGTAATTCCCCTGATAGCCAATCCACTCACCATGCCATGGCTGCTTCTAATGGAGAACAAAAGCAAAAAAATAAAAAATAAAAAAAGGAAGGGGGGGACATTGTCCCCTCCGCCTCCAGCACACTTCATTTTACAAAAAGAAAAAGGAAAAGATGACGAGGAAGACAGCAATTTCAAACCACAATAACAATTAATGAATTAAGTGAACCTGAAAGAAAACTGACATGAAATGCATAGTTTCATTATTTCATACAAAATACACTTTCCATTAAGATATCCTTATTGTTATGCCAAGTCAAGTCTAATTATTAGTTTGAGTATGAAAGTTTGGCTCGCTTTTAAGTTTTATTGTCTGAGATAATTTTACTTTCAATAAAACATGACGTTACATTTACAGCAATCCCCCACTAATGTCTTGTAATCCATTTTAAATGCAGTCTTGGCTTTAGCTGTTGGAATTTCTCATTTGATGGATAAAAGAGTTCGTCTTTACAACAAAAAAAAATCCCTCACCTCTGACTGAGAGTCTCTTAATGTGACAGCAGACAAAGTGGCATTTTGACTCATACAGCTTAGCATCCTTCATTTTTCTCCCGACAGAAATGTTTGGGCTTCACTCACCGTGATTCACTACACGTACCTACAAAGCTTGACACCATTTCAGATAAATTTTAAGTCACAGAAACATTCTGTCTTCTCTCTGATTACACTAGATAAACTGATAACCTGAAGCTGAACTCCGAAAACTCAATTTCCCAGAATCCTCAGCCTCTAGCCACGTCTCCCCTGGTGACTTCCTATCACCTCGATTCAAGATCGTCTGATTTCGATTGCTTTTGTCTGCTTTTGATTGGCTGCACTTGTTGCTAATTCTCACCTCAACCAGTTTGCCACTTTGTTAAGTCTTGTTTCCCAGAATCCTCTGCCTCTACCCACACCCACTTCCCTCAGGGCCTTCCAAGTTCACCTGCTTTCCGATTGGCTGCATCTGTTCTCACCTCAAGCAGTTTGCATCTTTGCTAAGTCTTATTTCTCAGAATCTACAACCTCTAGCCATGCCCACTTCATTGGTCCAATCCAATCCGGGTGTTTCTACTGGTATAGTCTGTAAAAATTATTGACATGACTGATTCAGATAGGACTAAAATAAATGGGCTACTAAAGTAATAATTACATTACCCCACCTCCGCAGAAAAATAATCCAATCTGAATAGGGTTAAAGTCTGATACTTGGATCTAGGATCTAGACTTTGCCAATGATTAAATTCTAAACTTCATTTTGAAGTGCACAACATTCATTCAAATCCTCACTCCTGAAAAAAGTGATCTCTCCAAACGATTCTTTCTTAAAAGGTTCAAAAAGAGGTCCTTGGCTTTTTGTCGTCTTGGAAAGATTTGGAAAGCAATTTTCAGGTATGAATGTAGGCCTTTTCGATGGTTCACCCAAGGACGCTGATGCACTGACTTCAAAAGTCACTCGTCAAGAGGCTCACTTTGTTTCCGCACTGCAGGGGGGCTGGCTGGTGTATTTTAATGAACAGGTGTTAATTTACTGCTCGAAACACCTCCGGTCTCCGGTCATTACAAGCCTCTGTGCCTCAGAAAATGCCACAATACCTTGCTGTGGTAAAGAACTTGCTGTGTCCATCTTGGGATCCAATTAGGAAAAGATGTGTCACTGCTGGTCTCTGGAGCTGCCTGTCATCTTCGGTTAAAAAAAGAAAAAGAATTTGCTGCAGTCCGTGGCCTGTGCACTGCCTCCGTCAGTCCTGCGCCTGATGACACCTAGATTACGCCAGAAAATACTCACCGACTGGACAGGCACTCTTCCACTGCACCATAGGGTCCTCCTTTTTTGGGGGAACAATAAAATTTTTTTCATTCTATGTCTTTCTACAAGCCCAGTTGCCTCATTTGAACCGCATTCAGTCTCAATCTATTGCATGAAACTACTGACCTTTATAGCACTTGACACTCCTATCTGTGCTATAATGTGCTATGAGATCCATAAAAGGATTTCTTACAGATTTAGATGTTCCCCCTAAGTCAAATAGAGTGATACTGCTGTCATTTTACTGGCTGACTCTACCATCTTGCTTCCTCCAGATTCATCTTGAGTTCTCATCAGTTCTACGCAGCCGCCCAGGTGTGGACATAGCTCACTCTGGAATTGAAAAGAGCAAAAATCTCATCTTGGGATCAACAGTGTTATGGATATTCTTCATACCAGCTGTGGATCTTCAGGTTGATAAATATTTCAGTGCTGTAATCATGGATAGATGTTGATATTCCCCTGCTTCAATATAACCAAATTGTCCTGCTATGCTGGAAAAATATTTAATTAATTCATAAACACGGTAGCAAAATTAATTCTCGCCAATTTGTCAATGCTAATAATTCATTGTTAGTCCTTGTCCAAAGCCCTCCAGCTTGTTAAGAAAACTTAACAACTGCATTTTACTAATTGCTCATTTTACATGGAAGCAGTAAACACACACACACTTATTGTGGCCCTGTTATTTCACAGAGTCATAAAAACAGAGGTTGTCATTTGCATTTTATTTTAAAAAAAGGTTAAGTGGAAGAATAGTTGTATCTTACTCATGAGCAACAATATAGATTCACTTGTACATTGTACTAAGTAAGCACTCAATTGACTAAGAGTTTCTACATGAATGTTGCTGTGGTTAGAGGTGTGTATCAGGACTGGGATCCAATGGAACCCAACCAAAAAAAAGTCCTTTCTTTGCAAGACAAAGAAAGGCTATGTTCATTAACATAACAGCATATTGGATGCTGTGGGCTGCTTGAATAGTGCTGAGTGATGTGAATGTGCGAATTCGTTCAGTCATCTTAAGTAAATGATTTATTCTGGTCTGGTGTAGTCCCTGTGGTTTTATGAACTGTTTTGTTTATATTTTGGGAAATAGAAGTAACCAAGTTCATTATAAAACATCGCAGGTCAGTAGAAACAAAAATAATTCCTGGAATAGGAAGGCTTGGTTAAGCTTTCAGTGGGAGTAGGTAGGATTTGCCAAACTCTCTGCAGTAGTGGGTGGGATTGGCCAAACCTTTGGTGGGAGCAGGTAGGATCAGTCAAATTCTCTGTGGAAGGTGGTGGGATTGGAGAAACCCTCTGCGGGAGCGTGACAGCATGCAGGATTGGTCAAACTTTCAGTGGGAGTCGGTGGGATTAGTCAGATTTTCTAGAGGAGTGGGCAGGGTCGGTCAAACTTTCAATGGCATTGGGTGGGATTAGTGTTCAACGGGAGCAGGTGGAAGTGGTCAAACTTTATGCAGGAGGGGGCAGGATTAATCAAAACTTCTTTGGGAGTCAGTGAGATTGGACAATCTTTCAACAGGAATGGGTGGTATTGGTAAAACCTTCAACAAAAGTGGGTGAGATTGGTCAAACTTTTAACGGGAGCAGACAGGATTGCTGAAACTTTCTGTTGGAGCAGGTGTGATTAGTCAAACTTTATATGGGTTGGAGTAGATGGGATTGGTTTAACTTTTTGTTGGCTGTGGGAGTGTGGTCGCAGGTGAGATTGGTCAAATTTTCAATGGCAGTGGACAGGATTTCTAAAACTCTCTGTAAGACTGGACAAGATTGGTCAAATCTTCTGCAGGAGTGTGGGAGCAGGCAGGATTGGTCAGATTGTCTGTGGGAGTGCAGGAGTGGAAGGAATTGGTCAGAATTTCTGTGTGATTGGGTGAGATTGGTCAGATTTTTGGTTGGAGTGGGTGAAAATCGGATTAAAAAACAGTAACACAGATTCTACCCTACTCATGAGCAATATGAGCAAGTTCACATATTATATTTGCTCATTTAGAACTCATTAAGAGTTATTTAAGAGTCATTACATAAATGTTGTTGTGGGCATGAAAGGCATTGGACTCAAACTTGCACAAATGTATTGGAACATAATTTTATAAAATGCAAAATAAATCTTAAAAATGCACAAAATGAGCTTTGAAAAAACCCAAAACTCCTTCCATCCTCTCAATTTTCTATGTATGGTTATGGCTTTGAGCTCTAGTGAGATACTGTTAGGATACTCAATGACTTAATACCTATACTATTTAATGATGTAATTCAGAGATTGCTCTATCCCGTTCTCAGGGAGTCCACATTTCTGTCCTTTCCCAGCAGGTAAAACACCCGAGGCAAGCGATCAGGATCCTATAACACTCTGATCACCAGGATTAAGCATTTCAGGAGCTGGGACAGAGTTAAGATGCTTTAGATTGAGGAAAAACTTGGCATTGTGAGGCATGAGTGTCTGATGAGGGGTTTGAAATGGCTGATGATATCCATCCTCCTGTTTTTCTGTTAACTTTTTTTCACATACTGAAAAGTTGAACAGAAATGCCAGAAATTCTGAAAATCTTGATGTACCTTGACATAATATTCTACATAATACTTGCATTTTCTTTTCCTTGCTTTCCTAGCATCAGTTCAGGTGTCGGACCCATACCTCAAATGGTACCTAGTGCAGCTTGACAAGGCATGGTACTACCAGGAAGATTCTTCACCAAACATTGTTTACTTTCCATGCATCTGTTGTTATCACAGAAATACAGAGCCTTACATTGATGCAATGTAAGAAACTTAAAAAAATTGTTTGCCAGTTTTGACTGGTGATTAGTTTAATATCCTGACATGAACGTGGAACCAAAATTCAACCCAGTGATTAAACTGCAGTTTCATAAGGATGCATTTAGTACTCGCCTGACATTCACACATTTTTTGTGACATATTTTCAATATACACACACATCATTAACAACAAAAAAATAAACTATTACAATAAATGTGCAAAATAATATATCTGTGTACCATATTACATTATTTCAAGGGTGTACCAGTTCTTAAAATGCACTAGTTTAGACAATCTGAGCTGAAATAGTTAATCCTGAACTGAGAGTGCACAGCATGGAAGCTCATGTCCCTCAACAGAGCTCAGTGATCCGCCTTCCTTGGATAAAGGATGGTATGTCTACTGCAATGTCTGGGAGGTTTTTCCACCATGTTCAACTCCTCGGTGGGCTGGCATGTGCAGCTCTAAACTAGCTGAGTGGGATTGGACAGTAACGCGCAACACACGGCACTGCATGCATCTTTCACGCAGTGTTTGTCATGATGGAATTCACTATGCAAGGATTTTATTTTTTTTTTGTAGCTTCAAAGGACAACAAAAATATTAGCCTGTTTGCAATGATCACGATTAATAAATCTGACATATGTCATATTTTCTTGTATTTGAGAGCCCTGGACTCTTGCTGGTTTTGATCCTTGCTATGTTTAGTTGATTTCTTGTTTTGTAGATTGCCTGATGTATTGCTTGTGGACTAGCCCTACTGATTTGTTTGTATCAGTTTCTTTTAATAAAACCTGAACCTGCACTTCCATCCCATTGCTCATCGAGAAACAAGATACGGTGGAAGATAGTTTTTTATATGACTCTATGGAATTCTTCATTAGTATTACTAATTCTGTATGAGATCAGGTTAGAAAATGTATTACCATATGTGTTATTATTGGTAATAATTGGTACACTTTTTGCATTAGAGTAGAACAGATATTATTTCACTTAAGACACACAATAAGCATTTGGTAGCTGGGACAACAGAGCTCTATCAGTGTTTACTTCTCTCAGCGTCCTGCTGTGGAGAAGCCTTTGGCTCCAAAAAGAGAGAGATCATTATTGGACCATAATTAAGTGCTGGTGAACTGAGTGCTCCTCGCTGTTTTCTTCGCATGCTTGTTGTTCAAAGGCAAAATTCACTCATTTTGCTTCACAGAGCTTTCTTCTTTAGTCTCATCGGCAAATATGAGCAAATCAACCCCAATGGGCCTAAAGTAGGCTAGCCAGTTCGGCCACGTTGGATTTCTTTGCCAGGCAATAATGATTTTTCTCTTGTTTTGAAGATTTCTTGTTTTATTCACTATGTATTTACACAAAGTTAAAAGTTTCTTTACTTTCTTCTCTGTGAGTTCAATGATCACACACTGAATAGAAGCGTCCGAGTTGGGTTTTTCAGTAGTGTCTAGACCACTGCCTTTAAACACAAGCACTTGACTTTAAGCCCGAAAAAAATCAGGCATATAAAATGTGGACGTTGGAAGGAAATTATGTTTTTGGGTTTTTTTCTTTGTTTTCAAATAGTACTTGATCCAGCACATTCTATTATAACTTAATGTAACCCTGAGATACTAAATCAAGGTCATTAAATTGTAATATATGCATGACATATATGCTATTTTATGACATAGGCTATATCATGATTTTAATTTGCTCTTTTGAGTTGTGATATTTGTTAATGTTTTTATTAATTTGATGCGCTCTCCTGTAAAGAAAACAGTTTGAAGAATAAACTGACCAAGCACTCATCTGCTATACTTATAGCTCAGTTCTTTAGTTAATTTGTCATTTTATCCATAAATAATTTAGTCCTTGAGAGAAACATTGTCTCAGATTAAGATACTGTCTCTTCTTATTTCTGAAAAAAAAAAAAATTGTGGACTATAAAGGGACAGTGCTGTTAATTAATTGATTAATAGCCATATTTATGTATTTAATATTGGCCTCAAATGACATTGCGTCGTTTTTTGAGTGAAAAACCCAAATTTCACCATGACATATTGTAGTTCCACTGTCAGACAGTGGTGTTGGATTAGTGCTGCTCTTAGCTCGAGCCAATACTGCACAACAAATTTATACACATCAAGTTGATACACTGTCATTTCATACATAATTACATAATGAACATCTATTAGTGGTGCTTTTTTTTTTTTTTTCATTTTTATTCACACTCAGGACTTTGTAGCCAAGTGTGTTCCTTGTATGAGTTTGGCCAAAACTTCACTACTCACAATGTATTTGTACACACAGGTTTATGAAAGGAGGACATTTCACACTGTGATGTGTGTGTGTGTGCGCGTGTGTGTGTGTGCGCGTGCGTGTGTGTGCACGCGCGCGACGAGGAGCTTTGATCTTATTTCATTTCAGTCTTATTGCATTTCATTTATGTAAGTCTCAGGAGGCACGTTCAGGCTTTTCAGGAGTGCTGAGCTATGGAAATAAAAATGAAATTAAAAAAAAGACAGAAATGGAACATAAAAGGAAAACGTATGCATGTATTATTTCATACTCAAATCACATATGCGTATTAAAATCTAATGCAGAGAATGAGAATGAAACAGAGAGCAAGTAAAAAAAAAGAAAGAAAAAGTTGGTGGAGTGGTTTGATTGCTCTCGCTTGATTGTCCCAACTGTGTATATATGTGTGTGCGCGTGTGTGTGTGTGCTGGTGCGTGTTAATGGAGACTAAGCATGCCTAATATACCTTAAGCATAATGGCTCATGGACAATCCCCTCCAGGCAGCGTGCATGTGTTACACTGTGGATTCAACCTGAGGATAAAAGCACGCTTTAAAGAACACTAGCCCTGATAATCCCTAAGTGTGTGTTCTTCCTCGCCCTGCGGTGATGTGTGCAAATCAGGGAGTAAATACTTTCATCGCTCAGGTTCTCCTCTTGAATTGCACCTCAGAGGTTTTTTTTTTTAAATACTTATTCGATATATATAAATATAAAGAATACTACTTAAACTTGTTTGATGAATTATATGATGATATTTGAGTGAATATGAAGAATATTAGTATTGATAACACCTTGAATATTAAGTAGGGAATAAATCACTTGGGGGTGTGCTGTTATAGGAAAATAATCAACGAAGCGTGGTGTAATGAAGTGGAGTTACTGTGACCAAACTGATTTTCCTATAATAGGATGTTCTATTACGTGTTTTCTTTCTTTTATACCACAGCAAACATTCAAGCATTACAATTTTTATTTATTGATGAATGACACAAGATACTTTTTTATCCATTTATAGTTACATGTATGGTTGTGGAACATGAAATAAGTTCTCCTGTTTTCACTTACTTCACAGCAGCTATTCCATTGGTATTGGTATTGCGAGAGTTGCTATAAAGTGAAATGCAATTTCATAAATAATTATAACCTCTATTTTTTTTTTTTTTTTAAAGATTATGAATCCATCATGTTGTGAATGTCCTGATAGGACTTGACCTTCATAGAAATTATGTTTTTTCTCCGTGTAGATGATGTCTGGATAATGTTTTAAAAAAAAAAATTAAATAAAAAAAAACATGTACAGTAGAAGTATAATGCATAGATAATCTTGTTTAATCTTGGTTTTTTTTTTAATTTTTTTAGATATTTAACAAATACTCCTTTAGTGATTCATGATGCATTATAGCAATTGATATAAAATGCAATGCATTTTTATTTTATTTTATATATATATATATATATGTGTGTGTGTGTGTGTGTGTATAAAATGCCTTTTAAATGCATCACAGCATGTTATGAATGTATCAGTAACTGTACATATGACCTTTATATAAAGTGTTATATATAAGTGTTAAAATACATAAATACTGAAGGGAAAAAACCGCAAAACAAACAAACAAACAAACAAAAAAATGTCCACTTATTGTATGTGGCTAGCAAAACACATGTGCACTAAAAATAAAATGCGTGGATGCAAAGACAGAATGCGATTTAAAAATTATAAAAAATCTTGTATCTTTTAGATATTAAATAAAAAATAGCACGTAATCCAAACACATTCAGAGAAACGCTAGACAAGAAAAGTCCTGCTAAGTGGCGCATATCGGCTGTAATGGACTGAGAACTTCAGCGTGGAGAAGCTGATTTAAGATGCAGTGTTCCTTGTGGTCTCAGGTGTTGGCTCACTCACACTCACTGTTGTGTGGAAATGAATCAGGTCTTTATTACCTTCTGCAAGGCTGCTACTGCACTCGCTCTTCATCTCTCTCACTATAGTGATAGCTGCCGATCGAACGTGGTCATATTGAACACACCATAAAGCCTTCATAACAGTCAACACTGCACAGCTTTATGTTGGAGTCAAACATCTGCTAGCTGTTGGTGGCAGAGAAATAAAAAGAAATCACAGTAAAATGTTGCAAATAGAGATGAAGCTAGCTGAATGAGTGAGTGCTAGGTAACAAGGTGAATGGTTTTTATATCACTACTTATAATGGCTAGGTTTTTCTGAAAAAGAGAACTTGAGTCTTGGAAAGCAGAGCTGGAAGATAATGCTAGTTAACAGAAAGGCTAGCATATTTCTAGCTAACATAGCTGCAAACTAATTGTAAGTGACCAGAGCTGCTAGCTTATCCTTAGTTAGTGCAGTGGCCAGTTGATTGCTAGTTAACTTAGCTGCAAGTTAATAGCTTATTGCTAGTTACCAGTGCTGCTAGCTTATTGTTTGTTAACAGAGCTGCTAGCTTATTGCTAGTTACCAGTGCTGCTAGCTTATTGTTTGTTAACAGAGCTGCTAGCTTATTGCTAGTTACCAGTGCTGCTAGCTTATTGTTTGTTAACAGAGCTGCTAGTTTATTGTTTGTTAACAGAGCTGCTAGTTTATTGCTATTTACCAGTGCTGCTAGCTTACTGCTAGTTAAGAGAGTGGCTAGTTTATTGTTTGTTACAAGAACAGCTAGATTATTGCTAGTTAACAGAGCTGCTAGTTTATTGCTAGTTACCAGTGCTGCTAGCTTATTGCTAGTTAACAAGGTAAGTTTGTTTGTTTGTTTGTTTATTTATTTAAAAATATTAGTAACATTTTTGTTTTCTTGGAAAAGTGGGATGTTGATTAGAACATTATTCTTGTTTCTTTAGTCATAAAACAAACACAGCTAATTGTTCCTAGCTAGCAAGGTACTAGTTAACAAACTGTGTTTTCTTTTATTATTATTTTTATTAGTAGTAGTAGTAGTAGTAGTAGTAGTATGGGTGTTACTGGCTTTTGTTTTGAATCATAAGTGTGGTGCAGCATACTAACTCAACCACATCTGCAAGCTCACTGCTAGTTTTGTAGCCACCAGTCATCATATCTGCTAGCTAAAAGGGAATTTGATAGTTAACACTGTAAATATATGTTGTTTGTTATTTTGTTACTTGTAATGTCTTTTTGTTACTTCTTTGACCCTGTAAATGGGCTATGTTATTGTGTTAAGAATAAATCTGAACTAATACAAAAAAACAGAACTACTAGCAAGCTAGTTAGCTCATTGCTAGTCAACAAGGTGACTGGATGTTGTTGAACTCTCAATTCTGATTGGTCAGAAGATGTACTCTGTAACAGCAGCTCTGAAATGTGCTCGATTTTAATGCGTTATCGTTTCTGTATTAACAGCTCATTCACAGGTTTTTGTTTAGACAGTGTACATGAACCTATAACGTAACTAGTAACAGAAACTATTTGTTTCGTGGACATTTTACAATATTAAATGTAACTATAAATGGATAAAAAGTATGTCTTTTTTTAATACCTAAAAATTATTGGCAGAATACCTCTGGTATAAGAGGAAGAAAAGACTTCGGAACATGCTTTTATTGGAAAATGATCTATTTTGGGGTGGTAAGAGTTAGTCCACTTCGCATCGGGCTGATTTTCACCACCCCATCGATGATTATTTTCCTATAACAGCGCTCCCTCACAAGTGTTTTAATCCTTAGTGCACTGTGCATCTCTGTGGGCTTCGTACCTTCGTTATTGACTTCACTTAGGTGATCTACTGACATCCAGATCCACTAGCTCTTAGCTAATTTTGCTGTTGTTAGCAAGAAAACGGATGTTATTTCTAAACTACTCGTTGTGATGGCTGTGCCTCATTTGAAAAGATGAGTTTGTGGCTAGTGCTCAGTTTCGCAGCTTTGATTTTCATATCGTAAAAAAAAAACTTCTGAGTTTGAGTTTGTCTTCTGAGTTATGTTCACATCTGTCCAGTATGGATTTCGTCTGGCCAGGCTTTCAAATCAAGTCACTCAGAGCGAAGGAGAAACAGGAGAAAGGCCCATCAATACGTATTAATCTTTAAAGGCCGCAGGTCTAATTTGTTTCGCAGTTCCTTTGCTTAATACTATAAAGAGACACCAGTGGCAGAAAAACGGACTCTGTCAGGAAGCTGTATAAGATTTCTCTGACACACACACAACCTTCGCTGCACTGCTTCCTGTCGACATGCGATCCTGCCAGAATCTATGGGAGACGGGTTGTTATCCTCGATGCCCACGCAGACGCATCATCCATCAACTTCAGCTCCGTTTGCTTGTACTTTATGGCTGTCTTGAAATTCAGCATTGCAGCAAAAATAAATAAATAAATAAATAAATAAAATAGGCAGGAGGATAAAAATGTTTTGCATAGCTCCGAGATAGAACGTAGAGTGTTCAATCAGCACCGTTCATCTTTTCCTGAATTAAGTAAGCCTGTACGAGCTGCACTTATTCTGTGAAGGCTTTCGCAACAGCAGTGCAAATTCTTTTCATCATTATTTCTGCTCATTTTCACGTCGGAAAGGCGTCTGAACGGAAAGGTTTTGCTGATGGGAAGATTCGGCTGATGAAAGATAAAAGCATGAGCACTATCGCTCGCTCTTTGAACTGTTTCCCTGCTGTTGTGTTTTGCACAATTGCATAAGACGCCGAGCACAAATAATGACATTTAAGAGAAGAAGATGAAGGAAAGAACCAGAAGCAGATGCAGTTTTCATCATGCTGTCAGTCCTGACGCTGAAGTTCATCACTGATCGCAAGCTTGCTGTCCAGAGAAAAATGTAAATAAACGTGTCTCACATTTAGATGTGACCGATAGAATGACCTGTAATAAATATTACAGTGTGAAACTGAAATGCGAAGGAGATATTAAGCGCTCAGTGCAATTAAAGCAGCAAATCTTCCCTGAAATATCTCATTAAATACACTTCCTGTGACAAGCAGTTTAACACTCAGGATAAACAGTAATTCTTTGCTACTTACTAATTTATTTATTTATTTGTTTGCTTGGTTATTTTAATGCTTATAATTTGGTCTTTTACACTTAATTTGTTATTTTGATTTTTTTTTTTCTTTAGTTATTTTAAAGCTTATAAGTCTGTCTCATTTTACCATTTTAGGTGCTGTTATGTTATTTTTTTTTATTTTTAATTCATTTTTTTATTTAAATGTTTGTATTTGACTGTTTAATTATTGGTAATGTTAATACTTTTGTCTCGTTTTACTATTTTAGGTGTTATTCACTTTGCCATATTATTTTGTAATTATTTTCATTTATTATTTGTAATTATTTTTTTGCATTTTTATTTCTTTATAGGTTTAATTAGTTATTTTTAATGCTTATTATTTTGTCTTGTATTATTATTATTATTAGTAGTAGTAGTAGTAGTAGTAGTTCTAATTTTGATTATTTTAATTATTAAATGTTTTTAATTAATTAAGTTTTTTAATGCCTATAATTTGACCATTTAAGTGTTATTCAGTTTGTATTATTCATATCATTCACCATATAATTCTGTTATTATAACCTATTTATTTACTTACCTACCTATTTACCTACATATTTAATTCTTTAGTTGTATATGAAGTTATTTTTAAGGCTTATAATTTTGTCTCATTTTATCATTTTAGCTGTTATTCACTACATTATATTATTCTGTTATTATTATTTTCATTGAATATTCATTTATTATTAATTAATAATTTTTGAAATGATTGTCCCAGGAGGGTGGTTAGGTGGTTAGGCCACGGCGCTCTCAGTGCCGTAACCCGGGTTCAATTCCCGGTTCAATTCTAGTGCCGCTCCCAAGACCAGATAAAATTGGGGAGGGCTGTGTCAGGAAGGGCATCCGGCGTAAAAACTGTGCCAAATCAAACATGAGGACCAATGATCCACTGTGGTGACTCCTAATGGGAGCAGCTGAAAGAGGAACAGCAACAATAATTTTTGAAATGACTTTAGCATATACACTGATCAGCCAAAACATTAAAACCACTGACAGGTGAAATGAATAACACTGATTATCTCATTACAATGGCACTTGTCAAGGAGTGAGATATATTAGGCAGCAAGTGTTGGAAGCGTACGGATCTGAGGTTTTTTGTCAAGGACCAAATTGTGATGGCTAGAAGACTGGGTCAGAACATCTCCAAAACGGCAGGTCCTGTGGGGTGTTCTGCTGTGTTCCAGTCTGCAGTGGTTAGTACCTAGCAAAAGTGGTCCAGTGAAGGACAACCAGTGAACCGGCGAGAGGGTCATGGGCGCCCAAGCCTCATTGATGTGTGTAGGGAGCGAGGGTTACCCCGTCTGGTCCGATCCCACAGAAGAGCTACTGTAGCACAAATTGCTGAAAAAGTTAATGCTGGCTATGATAGAAAAGTGTCAGGACACACAATCCACCGCTGAAATCGCCTGCAATGGGCATGTGAGTATCAGAACTGGACCATGGAGCAATGGAAGGAGGCATTTCAGTGAATATATTGCTTGTGATACTATGGAACGTTAACTTTGTAACCATGACAACAGTGATAAATAGAGATTTAGGTAAGGCCTATCTTTATGCCCTGCTATTATCCTCACAAAAATAGGTAAATTAATGATATGGATTTATGCAGAAAGGAATTATTTATAGGCTATGGTGCACCAAAATGTTTTAATTAAAGACTTGTGTGGTAGGTGATGAGAAAGGCAGCAAAATTATGATATAAACTGATATAAAAGCTTTCATATCATTTATAGTTATTCAGAGAACATGTGCAAAGCCTTTGTTTTTTTAAAATGCTTTTTAAAGTCTCTTACTTAATAAAGATTAGATTAGATTAGATTAGATTCAGCTTTTTTCAGAGTACAAGTACAAAGCCAACGAAATGCTTTAACCATCTAAACACAAGGGAATACTTCCTGAATATTACTGGAGACTCCTTCCAAATGTTCATTATTTTGTGTTTTAAATGCTTTTTAAATACTGCTTAAGCTTGATACGCAATCTGCTGAACAAAAGTGATTTATCACTTGGTTCTTTGCCCTCTAGTGGATCACCTATTTGTATTTGGGTTTTTTTTTTTTATGTGTATCTTTTACTGTAATATGCAGCAGTTGTTCTGAATGCCATGTTGCTGCTCCTCTTAACACTTCTCATGTCTCCTAATGAGCAGGTTCAGGAAGCATTTTAGTGCCCTAAAATCCCGCAAACTGTCCTGAAATAAGTAAAGAATAAACCACTAAGAGAATGAGTTTTTTAGTTATTTGTTCAGCCAAATCTCGCTCTCTCTCAGAGATAAAACACACACGCACACTGAGGAACTGTGGCATTTGAAAACCTTGTGTTTTAAGAATAAGTCTGAATAAACCTCTAGTAAAGCTGTTTTTAATAGACTGTAGTGCTACATCGATGTCTTCACTGTCGCACTTCCTCCATCTTTTACCTGGTGGGACTTCTTTGCTGTAAATGTCACACAGTGTAGAGGTTTTTTTTTTTTTCCAAATAGAGCAATTTTCCTGAGCTGAATGAACAGGATGTCTAGCGTGCAGTATCTGCACTTGTCACCAGATTGAGCTGTCTGTCAAAATCCCTCTGACGAAATGTGGCCATAAATGGACACAAAAAAAAACAAAAAGTTGTTAGAATATAGCTGCAAGCAGAGATTAAGGGGGCCAAGCATTTTCTGGACAATTACAAGCCATTTAGACTGTCAGCGCTTATTCCCAAGGAGATATACTAAATTTGAAAGCAAAACATCAAGCCATTGCTGAGCTATTACCTCACTTCCTGTTTTCAGTAGCCCTTCCAAATTGCAGTTGAACTCAAATGTTTTAGGTTACATAATCACTTCCTTTTTGGTGACTTAGGTGTCAAATTTGTTTGCAGATTATGGATGAAACATTAGAGAGCGCTAGAGAGCTTGAGTGGCATACCCCAAAACTGCTGTGTAGGTATGTCCCCTATCACTGTGCCAAATTTCATAAAAAGCAAAGTTCTGTGGGTTGTCTCAGACTCCCGTTGTGGAAGAAGTAGAAGAAGAAGAAGAAGAAAACATACAATTCCAGTAGGATCTTCGGTGCTTGGCCCCCTAAATTTGGATAACTATATAGAGGCTGTGTTTCCTGTATCTCCTGTACAGGGAGAGTGCCATTACATATGCATCCCATTACACACACAGGAAGAAAGTTTACAATACTTATCTATAATTAGCAGAACATCTCTATTTTTAATTCTAACGAGCAGGAGCTTTCACAAGACTTGAGTTTTATATGAATAATTGTGCAGATTATGACATAAAATCGTGACACTGTTGGTATTTTGTTTCATCAGCCTCTGCACCAGCCCTGACTTTTTTAAGCCTTGCTCTGCCACATTTTCAGTCATTAGAGTCTGACAAAACCTGCCGCCTCTTTATTTTTCTCAACAGCTTTCTCGCAGTGGAAAATCTGTCACCGCGTGACGTCCGAGTCCAGAGTGCTGGATGCCAGGCTCAGAGAACGAGGTGAGTTTTTTTCAACTGTACGTCTAACTACAGGCCAGTCATGCAACTTTATCTTCATCCTACAAGTCCCACAAGAAGAGCTTTTGTTTCATTTATTGGTAAATAAAAGGTCTTAAAACATGAAGCCAAAAAAAAACCAAAAAAACAACTGCATATATCTGGAGTGCAAAAGTTTGCACACCCTCCGGATAAAATTAATTTTAATTTACAGAAGTTCAAAATATCACATTTTCTTTCCTGAACATGATATGCTAATAATATCAGTATACACATGTACATTCCAATGTTGTTATTTTAAAAGATAAACATTGGGTGTGTCTTTGAGTACTACAGATGGGCAGGCCTTATATGAGCACGCCCATTACATGTTTCTTAGTTGGTACCTTTTTTTTTTTTTTTTTTTTTTTTAAACAATGGCTTTACATACAACAACATTTTCTGAAGCACATCTTATCGCATTGTCTTATGCAGTAGTAGTGCCTTCATTTCCATATATGGAGCGCTTGACACGCCTACATTCCATATATGGCATCAATGATATGTTTGTATACGCAGGATTAAAGGCACACCTTTTGTAGCCAGGCCTTACTGAATATTAATGTCCTTTTCCTGTAAACAAACAAATAAATAAATGGCATTTAAATAAATAAATAAATACATACATATAATGCAAATAAATACATATAATGCAAACAAACAATGAAACAAATAAATGTACATTAATATAATTCAAATAAATAAATCAGTAAAAGTCAAACAAACAAATCAGATGTATAGAAGCAAACAAATACAAAACCTCTGACTGTGACTAAAAATCTTTATTTAATTTTGTGTGAGAGTGTGGCTAAGAGATTAAGGGACATGCACATACAGAATTCTTCTAATTATGATTTCTAATTATGGTGTAAATCTGAGAGAAAAAATAAATACAGAAACAAAAATGTAAAATGAACAACCTTTGACTGTGAGCAAATATATTTTTAATTGTGTGGGTGTGTAAGTAAGAGATGGAATAGGACATGCTCGATTTGTCTAATGCTGCTTTCAATTATTTTTTAACGATATTTATTTTTGCAAAGATGATCTGTGAGTAATACGCTTGTAGAAAAAAAGGCTGTTTTTGCAAACCTGAAACAAAAAGGAAATATCTTTTTTTTGTCAGTATGCTGTCAAAATGTATTTCCACAGTCAGTATTTAACAGCAAAATGCTGTTTGTTCTTCAGCAACAAGTCAGTAAATCTAATGAGAGTGATAAAATTATGTATTAATTAACTGTGTTTAAGTAGAGTTGTTGTGTCTGGGAAACTGTCTGAGGTTGTTTCGAGGTGTAGAAAGACAGTCAAGTTTAAAGAAGTTTAAAGAAGTACTTTGCTTATCTTAATGTCAGCATTCACAGCTGACAGGGAGTTAATTAAAAGCTGGTACACTGGGTCAGGGCTGAGTAAACTTCTCAAAGATTTTTTAGTCATGCTTGTTGCATGCTCACTCAAAATGTCCTGAGTTTTATTGGATAAATTAAATCAGATCACTGACATATTATGTACGTGGACATCCATTCTTCTTCACATCCAGAAAGATGTCTAAATACTGTAAGCTGCTGTCATTTTCATTTATTTTCCTAACATACGGGCAGGTTTTTTCTCTGCAAGGATACTTTCCTGACCAGCTGGATTCTCGATACTGATTGGTCAGAATTAATCCTTTTTCAAAAACAGCAGCTCGGTCACTAGTACCTGCTGCAAGGTTTATATGCACTCGTTCCAATACGTCATCGTTTCTATAGTAATGGCCTACGCGGGGACGTGTACAGTGGATGCACCACAAAAATGTGTGTACTTGTTGTGACGTTTTCTGAAAGGAGGCATTTATGTGACATGTTTGGAAGGAGTCTCCAGCGTCAGCACTTCCAGTCAGAGGTAAAGCCGTAACTTTTCATACAGGGGAAAGTCGTCAGGACTGTCGGTATTGTGACAAGCTGTGTTTTTTCCCCTTATTAACTTCAGGAGAGAGGGAAAAAAAAAAAAGAGAAGCCCAAGACCTTTTGTTGCCATGACAACAAGCAGCTCAAGTTCTTTATCACCATCTAAGACCACCATCTAAAAATTAAAAATAAAGTGACACAGAGGAGTAAAGTCTACATTTGTGGAAATTAGTTAAATACAATTAACTGGAGGTTGTTCACTGGAAAAGCCAAACCCTTTACTGGCAATTTCACTGAACTTAATGAATGATCCAAAGTGGAAAAATATCTTCAAATCTTATTTATTTATTTATTTATTTACTTATTTATTTATGAGTTTGTTTGTTTAAATATTGTTTTATTTGTTTATTTGAGGTATGTTTGTATAGTTTTATTTGTTTGTTTGGATTTTATTAATTTATTTATTTGACCTATATAGATTGACTTTCATTTTTTTTATTTGTTTCTTTGTTTGCATTATATTTATGTATTTGCATTAGAATCATTTGTTTAAACTTTATCTTATTTTTATTATGTTGTTATTTATTTATTTATACTCAAATTTACATTGTGTTTGTTTGGATTTGATTTTAAAAAAATTATTTACATTATATTAATTTACTTTCATTTATTTATTTATTTGTTTGCTTGTTGAGATCATGGCTATTTATGGCTGTTTTTGTTTATATTTGTTTGTTCAGGTTTTATGTATTTATTTTCATTATATTAATTAACTTTCCTTTATTTATTTGTTCCTTTGTTTGTTTGCATTATATTTATTTATTAATTATTTATTCATTTGTTTGTTTTTTGTTTTTATTTACATTTGGTTTATTTGTATATTTGGATTTTGTTTCGTTCCATTTTACATTATTCGCATTAAATTAATTTACTTGCAATTTTTTATTTGTTTCTTTTGATTTTATTTATTTATTTATTTCATTTTATGTTTAATGATGTTGATTATGTTAATTATAATAATAATTATAACATTATATAATGTTAATTATATAAATAATTAATGTATTTATTTGTTTATTTTATTTGTGTTTGGATTTTACTTACTTTATTAATTTATTTTCATTTATTTATTTGTTTGTTTGTTTTCATTATATTCATTTACTAATGCAACAGGGTTTTTTTTACATATTTTTTGTTTGCTTGTTTATGAGTAGTTAGTTTGTTTAGATTTTGTTTGTATACATTTATTTGTTTGGATTTTATTTATTTATTTATTTACCATAATAAATTTAATAAATAGATTTATGAATAATAATAATAATAATAATAATAATAAATTGATTTAACCAATAATTTTGGTTGTTTTTCCATAGGCTACTTTTCTATGGCTGACTTTTAAGGTTCAGTTTTCAAATTTCCCACTGAAGTAATTTATGATTCTTTTTTTTCAGTACTTCCATCCCTCACTTATTTAGAAACAGTGTGCTGGCTGCCAGGTCGACCTCCTCCACTAACCCACCATCACATTCAGAGAAAATCAACACTGTGTTTGTTTAGAGTGTTGATAGGGAAAAGTGTTAATTTGTTTGTGCTCATACGTCATTTAAAGAGAGTGACTTATTCACAACTCACTGTTTGTTAGAAATGATAATGGATTTGTGCTGCTTTTGTTCTGACCTCTGCAATTCAGGAATGATTTTTTGGACAAGCTTCAATAGAAAAGCTTGGCAATTTGGTCTAACTGCCCACGGCTCACATTTGATACTGTTAACACTTTGAAAAAATGTTAGCACGTTTATTATTTAACAGCTTTTGTGTGGTTGGTTACTCAGACAGCACACGATTTTGAGCCAAATATGGTCGAGTTTAGGATCAGAAACAGTTAAGGCTTTTGTTGTCTAATCTTTGCTTGGATGTTCCTCCTCTTGTGAGTTTCTTTTACTGACAACGTGTCTGCCCATTTTTAAGGGATTTTAATGAGTTCTAAAGACGAACATGATTTTCGCCAGGAAGTATGATTTAGCTAGCTAACACTTTCGTTTACTTTTAGCTCTCACTTGCTAAGAACGATTATCTCATGACATGACCCACGACTAATTCAGTCAACTTCTATCATGCTTTACTTGCAATAAAATGCTTTCAGTATTAATTTGTTTAATTAACTCTCATTTTTCAGTATACATATATTTAAAATTGAACTTAATGTGCCATTGACATTTCTGTCACAGTTAGGAAACTGACTTAAGAGTGTATTGTGTCCCTTTTTGGTCCCATTTGGAATCTGGTCCAGAAATGCAAGCAACCATATCTAACGCTTGTGCACCATTTCAGTTCTGGTAAGTTCTGGTTCATGTGATGCATAAAGAAAAGTTTCATTTGTGGTTGTTCTGACAAGCAGATCCAGAAGATTTTCCCTCTATGTGGACTAGATGAAAGTGGTACTTCTATAATCTGCTATCTGATGTTATTGATAGGGATGTAATGATACACTCCGGTCACAATTCGGTTTGATTCACTTCATGATACTGCCTTCACAATTCAATTCAATTTGTTTCTCAGAATATTTTGAAAAAAATTTGAATGAAGAAAAATGATGACTGTAAAGACTGCTTTTTTTTATTTCTGAATCATAAACAATGCAAAACAGTGTGCATTGTTGTCTATAGAATACTAAATAAATCAAAAATTGCTATGCACAGAGGTTTCATATTGTAAACAACATGTATAACAAGTGCACCATATCTTAAAAATAAATAAATACATTTATAAATTCTCCCAAAAATGTAATTGAATAAATGTAGTCTCTGACCAGGGGAAAATGATTGTTTCAAGCATAATGAGCTTTGTAGCAGCGCCTGAGGCATCATTTTAACCAGAAATAAAGCTCCAAAGTCGGCTAAAATGCCCGGCTTCCACAGCCACTTTCTCGGGCACTGTTTATCACAGAGGCACAGGGCTGATGTCGTTTAAAAGCTACTGAAAAGCTCTTTTTAACTATTATAAAGTAGTTGTGTAACAATAATACCTATAACGCATGTCACTGGTTGTGATCCGTAGCTATCAGTGATCCCCAGAATGCTCTTTATATATATATTAACTCTTTGGTTTGCACAGATTTGGACCTCTGCTGTTCAAACAGTGAAATTGCATTGGATTCATTGAATAAGCCTGCATTAGGACTCATAAGTAAGTAATATTTAACAATTAACATTTAAAGCACTTAGAGTACATGACTTCATAATGTCATTATACTATCTATTCATATGAACAATGGGGACATTAATGTTGTAATGCCTTATAACATGTTCTGGCTTTGTACCCGGACCATGCTGGCCCACAATTAAATATTTACACAACTGATTATAGCTGCTAGAAGTAAGAACTAAATTTAAACAACATTAAGTGTAACTATAAATGGATAAAAAGTATCATGTGTAGTTTAGTAATTAATTTAAAAAATAATAATAATTAATTGATTAAATATCTTCTTTATTTTGTCTTAGGTTATGCAATTTTTTTGCATTTGACTGTTTTATCTTTTTTTTAAAGCTAGAAAAAATTTGTTGCTACAAAAAATAAGCATATGACGTCTAATGTTTTAAGCAAGGGACAGGCTTTTGGAGCTCAAGAAACACATTACAATGCATTCCCAGGCCTCAGTCTGAGAACCAGTGGAGTCAAAACTGGGCCTTGACTCCACTTTAACTATAAACGTGTCACCAAAAAGTTCGGTTTGTTCCTTTCCTTTCTATTCGTTTGTATTGTTTCTCTGTTTCTCAGCGCTCTTTGTGCGCTCTTTCCTTTCCCACCGCATCTCTCTGCTAAAAAGCAGCCTTCCAATGCCAAAGCAAAGCCATAAAACACTCAGCGTCATTCACAGCCCGCACCCGCTCACAGACAATGAGGCTGCTCGGAGAACAAAAGAATGCGCAGGAAGTGTAGAACAGGAAACGTACTTCTGTCAATGCGGTACCAAAAAAGTATATGAGAGAATAAATCCAGTGCATTGCCTCATAGTTTAGAGAAATTACATTATAAGAAAGTTGGGCGTAGAAAAAGTTTAGAGACAAAAATGTTTTCCACTTGTAATGTGAATGAAGCAGGGGGACCAAAAAATAATTGAAAGCCATCTGGTATAAAAAAAAAAAAAGAGCAGAATAGTTAAGAGAAGTGGGTGAGCAATCATTTTCTTACAATTCTCAAGAAAAAAAAAGTCCCACTTCATAGCAGTCAGAAATTCGCTCGAGTCATATTCATTTTTTTTCCCCCGTACAGATGCCAGAGTTTTATTACAGCATGCAAATATTCTATTACAGACAGATAGGGCTTTTGACATGTTTTGTGACATCTTTTCTTTAGCAACAGTGAGACTTGTGACACATCTTTACAGTGCACTTCACTTTACAGCTGAGATCAAATTAGCAATTAAGAAAATATAATTTGCACTTGGAAAAAAAAAGCAAATTCCTGAATTACATTGATATTAACCTGTGATTTAGCTTGCAACAGGAACTACTCTCAGAGCTTCAGTTATAGAAAATGAATCACCACCTAATGACTAATCGGAATCGAGAATTCAGCAGTGCAGTGCATTGATACAAGTTAAGACAATAAAGATTAAACTGGATGTCAAATATAGAATTGGTATCCCAATTGGGATTTCAATTCAAGTAACCTTCAGGAAATTTCTGAAATAAATCAAAAAAGCAATCACTCTCTTGTTAAAGGTGATGCCATAGGCATCCATTGTCTGTGTTCTTTTGGAAGAGGACAACATCTCTTCCAAAATATTTTGTCCTTAGCTTCAGTGAGGCAATGGTTTGGAGGAAGCATGTGTTAGATTTCGCTCTCGCAGATTGGTAGCTATGTTGCAATAGGGAAGAACTAACTAGTGGGTGAAAATTGGAAATATATAATTGGGAAAGAAAATGCATGGGAAGCTACATTTGATTGTTTCTAATGGCACACATTTGTCCAGTACACGCAGGAGTTTAAACTGAGTGGTATGGGACTTGGACGATTCTGTCTTCTGCCCCATCTGAATGCCTGCTGAACCGTAAAATGTCCAAAGCTCCACAGTCATTCACACACTCATAATATCTCTCTCTGTCTCTTTCTCTCGATCTCTTGCCAACTCTGTGCTCTGAAAGCAGGGTGCGATTGAGGTAGATGACTCTGTTAGGAACGGTTGACCGCACGACCTTAAGTCGCTTCATGAAGACGATTACAACGAACAGTCTCTGATTAACATAATCACATTCCATTACCCAGAGTCACCAAGCTGCTGCGAGTACATTAGCCAAGTGAATCAGTTATAACTGTAAGTCGCTCTCGATAAGGGCGTCTGCCAAATGACGGAAATGTAAATGTTATAATAAGTACAGACGGCACGCTTTCAGCGGCAGGGCTGCAATGGAAAAGCGTCACGAGCTGCTGTTCGCGTGTTACTCTTGATTTGTTGCCTTACAAATCCTCATAGCGTGATTGCCGGGAAACTTCCTTTCGACTGCTTGACATTTGCATTGTCTTTTGAACCTTATTGTCGTGTGTGCACCTTTCAGGGGAAAGAAAAGAATTGTGCGGAATATGATATCACACTTTTAGAGAAGGTGACATGCTGCATACTCTTTCGGCATTCTGAGTGACAGAAGCAAAGAAGAGGATTTAAATGTAGCTGGAGGGAAAGAGAGGGAGAGTGAAAGAGAGAGGGAGGGGGAACCATTCTCCCTTAACATCTTTTGAATGATCCTCTATAATTGAATATCGGATTCGTCTGTTTGTTTGCTCCATCTTTGCTTTTATGGCATTTCTCACCCTTAATGTCATTACTCCAGCGTTTATGGCCTATTAAACATCTGCGAACAGGAAGAGAGCTGCAAAAACAGCACAGGCCCCCCCCCAATGCAGCAACCTCGCGCTGAACCTCGTGCAGCTCGTGATCAACGCTGATCTCCGCACATTTTGGCAGAGCCGAGTCTTTTCCCCCCCGTGCCACATGCAAATTTATTTATGATGCCGCAGACTTGCTGGAAATGAAATCAGCATACACACCCAAACTTTTTCCTCCAGCATTCATGATTAAAGAAATCTATTTTGCAATACAGGCAGAGAATATATTGTTTTTTTCCCCCATTTTATTCAAATACTCTGAATAGGGTCTATTAAAAAGAGGAGAGAGAGTGATAGATAGAGAGAGAGAGGCACAGAGGTATTCCTTGTCGAATCTCTGGAATAAATTCGATCAGCACTTCAACACACTGCTGTCATTCTCTTAAAGAGATTCATGCAAACCACGCAGTTTTCCAGCAGCACCTTCGGAAGAACAGCTGATAAGGAACGTTTTACAGAAAGGCAACAAGGACGAATTCTTACTTTTACTTTGCCGTTTTAAAAAAAGGCAGTTAATTAGCTAATTCGTTGAGTCGTCGAATGCACAAAAGAACGTTTCTTCAATTATTAAAACAAAAGTTCAATCAAGACAAGATTAAATGAGTAGTGTTAAGGTTAACTATAGTTAAAGGTTGTCAAATTCTTGATTCTGATTGGTCAGAAGGTAGTAATGGTGGATGTACATATTTGGTACCTGATGCCTTCAACTCCTTCACCAGTTCCTTTGTTGTTGTCTTCAGTTGAACCTTTTTTCTGGACAATGCAGTGTCTCTTTGGTCCCAAGATGTTTACTTTTGCCTATGATTTTTGTACAGATTCTCATGATACCTTCAGTTGTTTGGAAAGTGCTTCTAAGGAGGAACTGGGCTTGGGGAGATCCACAATTTCTTTTTTTTCACCTGAGGTCTTGCTTTGGATTTTCCCATTGTATCAACAAAAGGCAAAAAGGCACAATTAAATAAAGTCAGAAACTTCTAGACAGTGTTGTGGACTCGAGTCACATGACTTGGACTCAAGCCACAAATTTGCTGAATTTCGACTTCAATTGGACCCAAGCTCTTTGACCTTTTTCAAAACCAACGATAAAAAATTCTACATTTAAAAATGTGCAGTGAATTCTTCTTCCTAAAAACAATTACATATCAATCTTCAACAGTCAACCAGTCCAGTCAGCTTGCACTTTGACAATGACAAAGTTGAAAGAGCATTCATTCCCTGACAACAGAGGCACTTTGCAGTAGCCATGCTCCCGAAGTTAGTAGCCTTCGCCTACAAAGATTATGTTGTTTGCAACAACAGAAGGGCTGCTTTTGTTTGGCATTTGAAATTGCACAAAGCAATTCCCAAAGTAAAGCCAAGTTGAACCGAGATAGATGACTACACTTAGTGAAAATAGTCTACACCTCATCACATGTAAAAATGAACTGAAGTATTTACTTTTTATAGTTATAGTCAGGTGTCTCTCAAATACAACAGTTAGTTCCAGTCCACTAATTTGATTGGTCGAGCAGTGTTCCAAGAGTGTCTAAATTTCCTTTAACCACACTGGGACGTTTCACTGTGTGTATCACTCCGCTCATCTGTGTCGACCACGTAAAACTCCAATTACTAGTTTAGTTACTACAGTAGACTTAGTGACATTATCAGTGGACATGGTAAACTAGTTTTTTTTTTTGGAATATAACTTTCAGCTTTAAATATGAAAGCTTGTCAAATGAATGGAAGAAGGGACTTCAGTTTTACCAGAAGCACCTTTAACGGGAATGTACAAATCAATGTGAGCTAGCTGGCCGGCTAGTCAACATGTTATAAAGTGTGTGTGGCTTCTTTGTGATCTAGTTCTGCTAGCGGAGCAAAAATTAACAGAACATTTGGCCATATTGTGTCTGAAATGTCACTTATTCGATATTAATTTGATGTTTATAGAACTGTTGTATCAAAGGAATATCGCGCAAGCAATAGTGCGGCTGTGATTAGCTACAGCATTCAGCCTGCGGGCCTTGTGCCTACGCTGAATCACAGCCATGCCGATATTAAGTACAATCGCATGATTGCGAGTGTGATCTTGCTTAATAATATTTCAATTGAGTTATAAAGTTTTTCTAGAAGTCATGAAGACCAATTTTAAAAAGCCTGCATAATTTGTGTAAATTTACTATACTAATTATTAAGGACTCGTAACTTGACTAGGTCTTATCAGTCTTGACCTGGGACTTGACTTAGGACATGACTTACGACATGACTTAGGACATGACTTAGGAAATGACTTAGGACTTGCCTGTCCTAACTTGGGATTTGACGTAGACTTGACTTGGGACTTGACTTGGGACTTGCCCATCCTGACTTGGGACTTGAAGTGGACTTGACTTGGGACTTGAATGCCAATACCCGAGACTTACTTGTGACTTGCAAAACAATGACTTGCTCCCACTTCTGCTTCTAGAAGCCATTACATCAGTTTCTGGAATTTTCCAGACGGTTTAAAGAGACAGTCATACTTGGTATCTGTAAATTTCTGTCCCACTGGAATTCTGATATAGTGAATTAAAGCTGAAATAAATCTGTCTCTACTCGATTGCTGTAAAAATGATCTCTGATGTGAACACAGTAGATGCCCTAATTGACTAAGGAAATGTGTGGTAAATTAAAATGTGTGCTGTCAAAAACTGAAATTGAACATCTTTAGCCTAGTAAACTTTTGGCCTCAACCGTAGGATTATTAGGCTGCATGTAAACGCTAACATGAAAACAAGAATACAGAGCTAATCTGATTGATTTAACAGTGTCCGACGGCTTCTTTCTCCCAAACTTGAGTTATTAGAGGTTTTCTCAAAGCTCTTCTGCATATACAGTTCCAAACAAAATATTAAATTCGAAACAATGAACCAAGCCGAGCTGAAATTTAAAACGCTTCTATGCATGTTGCTATTTCTTCCTCAGAAGTAGGTCATGGAAACCTGCTGAACTGCAAACTGCCAAGAAAGACAGAGAGACTGCTCTGGTAATTTGAATTCAGTGTAAGTTAGTCACAGATTCTGGTGTTATCTCACGTGATGAGGTTGCAGTTTTGTTTTTGTTTTTTTTACATTTTCATCAAATGGCATCCCAGGGCTATAGCGAAGCTGAGGAAATATGGATTTATGCCATATTTGTGACTCATACTCTCAAGCCCTTGAGCAGCATTTATGGGAGCCAAGTACTGGAAGGCAATATGTAGAACTTATACTGATGAAGATGGTGAGGAATCTGAAAGATTTTGAGGAGGCTATGGTGAGCCATGCAGAGCCACTTGTCACAAAGCTACAAAAGGGAAAGAGTGTCAGTGAGTGAGCGCTAATGAATTCAATATGTGGCTAATGCCTTCGGGCTTCTTCGGCTCCCTGCCGGAATTGACGTGACTTTGAAACTCGGCCTCATCAGCAGTTTTTTGGGCTTCAGAATCCGACACGGAGTAGTGCGATTCTGGAAAGGTTAGCAAATGTGGATGAATGTTAGCCATTTAAAGAGGATATAATGCTTGCTTCAGCAATTTAGACACTGCGATTATTCTAAAAATTTAGATGATGATCGTGATGATGATGAAGTCTGATGGCAGAATTTGTATTTTCAAAAATCATGATATAATTTATTTCATGTAGAGATTCTAGCAAGTGAGAGCAATTTTGTTAGATTTCTTATGAAAGAAATCTTAGGAAAAGCTACCAATGCTAACATCATTGCACAGCGGGTTGCCAGGTTGACAATTTTCCTGTGGAAATAGTGTACCTTTGACAGGTGACCCTTCTGTCAGCCAAGAACAGGAATCTCACGCTACATTTTTCAGAGGAGAATGGCTAGACTGGTTGGAGCTGACAGGAAGGCTACGGTAACTCAAATAAGCACTCTTTACAACTGTGGTGAGCAGAAAAGCATCTCAGAATGCACAACACGTCAAACCTTGTAGCCTCACTGTAGCCTCAGATTCCTGAGTGGAACCTGATGTGGTCTTCTACTGTTGCAGCCCATGCACCTCAATGTTTGATGTGTTGTGCATTCTGAGATACTTTTCTGATCACCACGGTTGCAAAGACTGATGATGTGAGTTACCATAGCCTTCCTGCCAACTTAAATGAGTCTAGCCATTCTTTTCTCACTACTCCTGGGATATCTGCACCTTTAGACATGCTAAAGGTACCTGATAACTGCTAAAGAATCATTTTATGGCCATAGTATCACATTAGTATCGAACATCGTGATACTAAATTTGGTATTCGTATCAAAGTCAAAATTCTGGTGTTGTATCAACAGTATCACTAAGCCTATTTCTAGACATTTTTATTCATTTCAAGCTTGAACTTCTCTCATTCTACTGGTAACTTTATGAATTTCATTTTGTGCAATTATTTCTAGATCAAAGCTAGAAAGCTTGTCTCAGTAATGTTGAAAATATTCAGAAGTGGATTTATCCTTTCAGTTTTACACACATTGTGAGAATTTTGTCATTTTAAGATATTAAGATATTAAGCCATAAAGGTTTGTCTCTCAAATAAAAATATTTTGGAGTAAAACTTATCAGATATCACAAATATCAATAGCTCCAAATTAGTTAGCAAGATGGCTGTATCGTGAAACAAAGCTCAGTGTATGTGTGTATATATATATATATATATATATATATATATATATATATACTCAAACTCACATCCATCCAGCAGCAGGTTATATCATTAGCTTCAGTGTTTATTGATTTATTTCATCCCCGCAGTCTTCATAAAAGCTGAACCGTCTCACCTTGTTCTGTTTCTACGTCTCCATGCTAATACGCATTTATGTATGTCATGCTAATACACCAGTACGGATAAATCACATTCATTTATGGATGTCAAACGACAAGAAATAAAAAGTGATTTAAAAAGCACATTCAAGTCGGTCCAGTTCAGCGTGTTTGGTCATATTATGCGGTGTGCTGACGAGCTGTTTTGATCGTACAATCATTCAGCCCCAAACCGCGGTCAGTCTCATGTGTGAGTGCTGCAGCGTGATAGCTAATCTGATCTAAGTGCTGTGATTGGCTGTGGACATGAGGGGAAGCTGATATGATATGATGTGTCTAATTTACAGCTCTGAGCTGGGAGGTGATCAGTGTCATAGTGTGTGATAGACAGAGACAGTGTGGAAGTGTGATACAGAAACTCTGTGTGTGTGTGTGTGTGTGTGGTGCAATAACAAAGGCTTCGCAATAGCATCAGTGCTGAAGTCAGGTCCAATAACAGTTTTATATTGTCAGTTATTAAAAACTGTATTTTATTTTAGTGGTACGAGAAAATTTAAAATTAACATTTGATATTAACTCAGTAAGGATGTTTTGTTTTGCGATCGCCCATGCTGCTAAACACTATGAGATCTCTGTGGCCACTTTAGATAATTACTTGTCACATTAGATGAGATCACAATAAAATCTTATGATAACAGAAGATTTTCCTGTGAGATGATATATTAAAAACAGAATTATGATTCAAGTGGGTTACTCTGGTGACTCCTGAATGGCGTGACAGGAAAGTGCTCGCTCTATTTTCTGGAGATTGCGAGTTCAAATCCTGACTGGGAGTCTAAGAGAGCTAACAATCACAGCGATGCGAGCCAGGCATGGGTGTCTGTGAGCTCATGTATGAGGAAGGGGGCGGACAGCGCTTTCCTTTGAGTGTGTTATGCCTTCCCGTGACGCAGCATGAGCAGCAGTTCAAAAAGATGTGGTTGGCTGGCTTGACATGCCTCGGAGGAAGCACACGATAGCCTTGGTAGGGGCAAGCTGGCTGGGGTGTGGGATTTGACCAAGACTAAACGAATTACTAGGGAGAAAATCGGCGAGAAATTAAAAAAAAAAACGAATTACTATGTTTTGCGTAGTTTACGTCATCAACCAGCATCATCCGAGCTTATGCAGAAAACAGGCTCACATAACTACAACCATTGTCACATTATAATCTCAGAAACCACTGATCTCAACTCACAGCCAAAGAATTCTTTTAAAACATGTGATTCTTGCCCACGACAGTAAAATCAGACCGAAAATCATAGTGTAAAATCTAAGTTTCCATTTACTGACTTTGTTCACAAGAAAATGTGTAAAAAAAAATGTGTTTTTGTAAATTTCTCCTATAAAAACATTCACAGTAGCAATTTTATCATTTTAAGAGTGTGTGAATGTACATGTGTGTCCATTTTTTTAGATGTAGGTGTCCATTTTTTTCAATTGTCAATCATATACTGTACAATGGGAGCTAACTGGTACGAAGCCACTGAGGTGACATGGCGGTTATTTTCTAATAAAGTGTGGCCAATAACTAATATTAATTAATTTTTTTTTAAAAAGGCTGATTTTGGGGACGTTCAACATTAAATGTACCTACAACTGAATAGACATTAATTTGTTATTAATATTTATGTTTGTAGTTAAACAGCCATGAAATCAGCCTGTCTTTTTTTTCTCTGTCTTGCCTTGAAATGCAGCTCGTCATGTTACAGAGAAACCGCAAAACACAAACACAATTTCCTCTTTGCTGTGTCTGAAAAAGTAAAATTTTTTACAAATTATTTTATAACTGTTACAAAGTGCTGACGCTAGAGACTCCTTCCATAAATGTTAAGTAAACGTCTCAACAGAAAACTTCACAATTATATGTTTTTTAATCCATTGATCTGGAACGTTATAAGTGAAAGAGAATTGAATCCAAGAAAAGAGCAGGTTAAAAGATTTGCTCGGGGGCCAATCAGTGGCTTTCTAGCATAAAATCTTAATCAGTGATTTATGACTGACTCTAGGGGCCTAATTTGTCTTAGTTGGCTATTATTCACATTATCCTCCAGCTTCTATGTGATCTCAAGTCTTAAAATCATATAAAGTAGATGGAAAAAAACAGGGACTTTATTAGGTTTCCAGCAAATAGACCATTTTACAGGAAGTTTGCAGCGTGTCCTGGCATCCCTTCTGAAAGAAATCGGATTTTATTCGCCGCTGCTAAGGCCAGACGTCTCTCTGTTTATTGTACACGAGAAGGTGGTGTAATGCATCATTTACCGCATTGCCCTCTGGCATTTGGCATCATCTTGTAGTCCTTTTTACTTCTTTTATCTCTGCCATCAACCGAGCAAGAGGAGACAAACTATCTGTTTATCATCTGATGTGGCCGATTAAATATTAAATGCGGACAGATGACGTTAAATTACTTATCAAAGCCGTTAAGAGCTAGCTCAATCATGAACGCTGCTCTAAAGGTCAGAGTCGAGTTACGTTCACCGGGAGAATGATGTATGGGTTTCAAGAAGGCCGGACGTGATGTCATACGGCAATTTGTTAGGGAGGAATGTCTGAATCTCTGAAAGTCTAAATGTCTCAATTCACTTCCAAGATCTGTTTTGGTTTCATTACTAATTTAAAAAAAAAAAAAAAGTATAATCAAATTCAACTGGTTATATTTATTAAATGACAATACACCAATTTAAACTGAGTCTAAAAAATCCAGGAAGTGATTTTTGTGGCAATGTGGACAATGAAAGTAGCATTTATTTGAAATAGTTTGTAAATATTAACAAAAAATGCAGGGGAAAAAAACAACAGGAAAAATGTGAAAAATGTTGTTAGTTCTTTTTTTTTTTTTTTTTTTTTTCCAAATATACAGTGGGGTCCAAAAGTCTGAGACCACGTTGAAATTCTGTTTTGTTTTTTTGTTTTTTTTTAAATTGGAAATAAACAAAAGGTTTTAGAATTTCAAAATATTTCAAACAAAGAAAGTAAATGTTCAATATTTGTTGATTTGTTGAATATTTAATATCCAACATTCTGCACTATTTCTAGGTCCCTATTTAAATGTAAGCAAGTGTGTGATATTGACCGTGTTAACTGCTTTGTACAACAAGGTCAGATTTTCCTCATGCCTAATCTCTTCTACTGAAGCGTGTGATCAGACCACACTCTGATGGGTTTGATCTGAAAATGGATCAAAAGGTTTTGCACAAATTTGTGGAGTCCATGCCAGCTCGAATGCACACTGTCATTAAAGCAAAAAGGGGACGTAACAAATGCAAAAAAAAAAGACTCTGAAATTCATGTAAATATTTCAAAGATTCTACTTTTCACTCAAGTTGTTGTCAATAATAATGTAATTTAATGAATAGTATTATAATCAATAGGAAAAGAATTCAAAATAGAAGCATTTTCACTAGTGCTCTCAGACTATATATATATATATATATATATATATATATATATATATATATATATATATATATTAATTACATAATACACAGCCTTCAGGTAATTATTTGGCAGGAACAGATGAAAAAATTCAGAATTTCCTTTCACCTGTGTTTCTTTATACATCATTCGAAGCTTGAAATGTAATATTATCAATCACCTCTATGCTTAGGTTCATGCAGCCATACACAGTGTTCTAATTTTCTTGTTTTCTGTCTCACACATTTTAAAATAAAACAAGTATTTGGTATCTACAAAAAAAAAAGATCTCAAAAAGCTTACCTTTGTGTGCCTGTAATATTATTACTATTATTAATATTATTCGTGACAGCCCGAAAGCTTTTACCTGTTGTAGGCAGGAAATTACAAGTTCGCCCCGAGCGCAGCATAAAGCTTTACTCAAAGCTTTCAGCCTAATCATGACCTAACCTGAAACAGCTCTACCCCTGCGCTGAAGGGAAATGAGATTTCATCCTGTCCAAACAGCACTG
Source organism: Pangasius sanitwongsei (assembly GCA_037576675.1). Taxonomy (NCBI): domain Eukaryota; kingdom Metazoa; phylum Chordata; class Actinopteri; order Siluriformes; family Pangasiidae; genus Pangasius; species Pangasius sanitwongsei. Next base: position 20,810,802 of record CM075015.1, on the reverse strand, counting down.
TATATCCAACCTGATAACAAACAAATCCCTGAGTGTACAGTAAGAGAAATTGGTCTTCTGCGACAGAGACTTCCTGTTTCCTGTCTGCTCCTGAAGAAGATGGTCTTAATATGACCTTCCCGTGTCAGTAATCCTTCCATCACCTACCTGTTGATTAAACACCCAATAAGGCTTCCCTGACAACGTAGAGGCATATACGGTTGGGATATCAAGATGCAGCAAGAGTAATGACAACGAGCAGATGGCTGCAGCTAAAACAGGAGGAAAACAGGAAGCAGGAAACAGGAGATTGTCCAGGGCTCGAGTAGCTCCAGCTACAAATCCCAGGTTTGTACTAATGCACTAATTCGTATATATGTTATCATTTCTCTAGTAACAACTTGTATGAGTCCCCACCATACAGGTTGATACTAGAGAAAAGATAACATATTCGAATTAGTGCATTAATAATTCGAATAATTCGACCAATTTGTTGATATGGTTTCATTCTCTGTAAGGAGATGTTTATTTAACATTTTGGGAAGGAGTCTCCAGTGTTAGTGTTTTGTAACCGTCAGAGGTAAAGCTGTAACTTTAAGAGAAAGAGAAAAAAGAGAGACTGGTGTAGGAAACGACTTCTGTTTCTATCTGCTATGACGTAACCGATAACAAGACCGAACTAGTTTTGCGAACATTCCACGACAATAAAAGTAACTATAAACGTAAATATTGTTGTGCTGTGGTATAAGAGCAATAAAACACAACGATGTGCTGTTATTAGAAAATAATCAACTTTAGGGTGGTAACATGCACGCTTTTCCCTTTAACATGCACGCTTTTCATTGGTATTGCTGTTGAGTTCAAAATTCTGAAGCTTGTGAAAGAAAGTCATATTTGAAAATTTTGTATACATTTGAACAAACAGTTGAGATTTTTTTTTTTTTTTTTTTTAAAAAGGTATGAATGTGAATTTCAGCTAATTTTATCCTATGGAAAAAAAATATACATTGGGTCACTACAAAACAAAAATAACGTTAATAATATATATTTTTACTTCTTCTTAATTCTGTAAATAATTCAAAAGGGATTATTATTTTTCCAATAATTTATTCCAATAATTTATTTATTTATTCTTTATGCTACCAACTGAAAAAGGTCAAAGTTATCAGAAAAAAGCTGCTACAGTGGATATAAAAAGCCTACACACTCCTGTAAAAAATGGCAGGTTTTTGTGATGTAAAAAAAAAGAAAAAAAAAAGAAAGGAAACCAAGATAAATTATGAAAATACTATCACTTGTTTTTCACTTTATTTTTGGGATAAAAAAGAAAAAGAAAAAACGTATACAAGAATACCCAAGTTGCATAAATGTGCATACCCCTAAACTAATACTATGTTGAAGCACAATTTGATTTAATGACATATTATTATTATTATTATTATTATTATTATTATTATTCTCCAAGTCTTCACCTGTATAAATAAAGCTATGTGCGTTTATATTAAATGCCTGTAAATGTAACGCCATCAGCTTACAAGACATCATTTCCTGTTAGAATGACGAACACAGGGCAGTTGACCTCGTGCTGATGATTTTTAAGGCTCATCATTAATCATTATCCAATAGGGAATATTGATGCGGACTGTCATAACGAACAATCAGGCCACGCCAGCTGTTGAGCTGCTTCTCCTGCAGGAACAGTGCACTGTAGGAATTAAATTAGCACTGTGACAAAGCCCTGAATACAAGCTAATCACTACAGGTGGATTCCACACCTGCAGAAAGACAAAAAAAAAAAAAAAAACGCCACTCAGGTATTACAGCATGTAGAGTAAAAAAAAATGTCATGTTGACCATCACATTGCATTTGTGCAGCTTTCTAAAACCCTAACTAGTATGTTTGACTAAACGAATGTGCAGATTTGTCTCAGGCGTCCTTGCTTCTGTAAAAAACCCTACATACGACATCACAAATTTTTGATACTGGATTTTGACTAACCAAAAATGTCAAAATTAAAGTCAATTATTGAAGCAAAAAAAAAAAAAAAAAAAATCCACAAAGAGTGAAGATCTTTCATCTTTAAGATTTCGGATATGTATGCTATTTTTAGTTGCAGTTACACATGACTTTTTTTCTTCCTGTGCTTCCTGTTTTTCGCCTTTTTCTGGTCCGGGTTTCTTTCCAATACCGCAAAATGCGGCCTAGCGTTTTTATTTCTAATATTATGTGTCGAAAGCGGTTTCTTGTTCACTTTAAAAGAGCTATGGTTTAAATTCATGGGCGGTTTATTTCTGTCACGCATTTTAAACCTGACGAATAGGACGAGTGTGAAAGCGCTTTATGTAATGTTACTTGCGTAGCTCTTGGTAGCTAGTTTCCTAGCCAATGTTCGTGAATGACAGTGTTGCGTAAACACAAGGTTTAAATTCCTGCGATGAAGTAAAACACATATTTTGGTCTTCGTTTTGTGAGCATGACCCAAGTGTGGACTTGGAGGACGAGTGTAGAAATAGCGCTGTCTACAAATATGTTTACGTATTTCTAACAATTTCATTTTTATTCTATACAGATTGAGTAATACTCGTTTTATATTTAAAAAAAAAAAAAAGGAGCCATTTTTCTGTTTAATATAAAAGAAATGTTAAAGAAGTTAACAACAACAACATTAGCTTGATGCCACATCGTACACTGGGAAAAAATTAGTTAATGCATCAATTTATTTAAATGAAGGGCAGAATTTTCACTTAAGTAAAATATTTATGTTTAACAAAAAGTAAATCGGTAAATAATAGAAGGTTTATGTGAAACTCTTTCAATAGAAATACAGACATTTTTACGAAATTATGTCATTGTAGAAATGTGGACATCATATCAGGATGCAAAAGCTACATATTTTACTTACGTGGAAATTCTGCCCTTAATTTAATTCTGTTGATCTATGAATTTTTTTTCTTCTGTCTCTTTCTTCTTCTGTCCTGAAGACTTTCCCATATCGGAAAACCGTACTGACATTACGAAGTGCTGACACTGGAGACTCTTTCCATTAAAGGTGCAATAGTCAATATTTTTCATTTCTTACTAGTAGAAATAATGTGGAAAATTATGTAGAAATTATTAAAATACACAGCTTAAGCCATTGTCTCAGAGCAGGTGTATTACATAGCTGAAAAAAAAAAAAAAACAGTTTGAAAACCCGCCTTCCAGTCCGGAAAGTCTGTTCGTATTTGGATTGGCGTCTTGTCAGTCATTTTATAGACAAGCCCCCAAAGCAACTTCACGTCCTCATAAATCATTATAGAGTTGTAACATGGCTCTGAAGCAGTTGAATGTCCGAGTACGCTTGAAAGTGATGTCATGACAGTCCTTGCTAATGGTAACACTAGCTGAGTGACCATAAGTTTTAGGGGGTGGAGCTTTGTGTACATAGGGGAAAATTGGAAGTGCGTTCAATGAGTAAAAAAAAATCATTCAAATGTTATTAAGCTCCGCCGATTTAACCTTTAGAGACCTATTTTTTTCCAGAAATCTTACATAATGCACCTTTAATACTAAATAAATGTTTCCTTACAGAAAACGTCACCATAGCAACGACTTTTTTTTTTACCTGTTTATTATGCAATGCATAAATCATACAAGTCCTTGTGTAAGTTGTTACTATAGAAACGATAACTTTTTTGAAGCAGGTACTATCCTCAGAGCTTCTGTTATAGAAAATGAATCAACACCTACAGACCAATCAGAATGGAGAATTCTGTGTGTGTGTGCTCGCATGTGTGTGTGTTTGTGAGTGTGTGTATATGTGTGTGTTTGTGAGCGAGTGTGTGTGTTTATGTGAGTGAGAGTGAGTGTGTGTATGTGTGTATATGTGCGTGTGTGTGTGTATATGGGTGTGTGTGTTTATGTGAGTGTGTGTATATGTGTGTGTTTGTATTTGTGTGTGTTTGTGAGTGAGTGTGTGTGTATGTTTATGTGAGTGAGTGTGTGTGTTTATGTGAGTGTGAGTATGTGTTTATGTGAGTGAGTGAGAGTGTGTGTGTGTGTTTATGTGAGTGTGAGTATGTGTTTATGTGAGTGAGTGAGAGTGTGTGTGTGTGACAGAGAGAGAGTGATAGAGAGATTAACGAACGCTCTCGTGCTCCTGGGCCAGTCCACGCAGGAGAGTCCGCTCCTGGTTTTTTCTCCGGTAGCCGGTGTGTATCACTCCTTCCTCTCTCTCTTTCTCTCTCTCTCTCTCTCTCCCCCCCGCCGCGGTGCACGAGCAGATGTTTGCCGAGCTAAACAAACGCACAGTTTTTTTCTTTACACAAAATCCGTTACCGGATGCGCGCGGGTCAAAATTTCAAGCCGTCGAGCAACACAACAGGGACATTTTCGTTTAGCGCGCGCGTGTGTGTGGGTTTGTTTGTTTTTTTTTTTTTCTTTGCTCTGAAACTTGAGAGAGATTTATTTGATGGTTTATTCGCCGCACGCGCACCTGCGCTACGATGCTGTAACGCGCCGTTTGTGAGCGGCGCGAGCGGCAGTGACACAGAGGAGGAGGAGGAAGAGGAAAAGGAGGAGGAGGCGCGCTGAAGGACGAAGAGGAGTGAGAGTAAGGCAGGGAAAGGAGAGGAGAGGAGAGGAGAAGAGGGAGAGGAGGGAGGAGATCGGATGCAGTAGCGCCGCCACTCCGAGTTCAAACTCTGCGCACGCGAAACACTCAAAGCTCCACGCGCTGCCAGGCAGGAAGGACGCACGCACGCTCGCAGACTATTCTCTTTTTTATTCATCCTTAGGTATATTTTGAATACAAGAAAGAGGGAGAAGGAGGAGAAGAAGGAGGAGAAGAAGGCGACGATGCCGTTACACCCGCGTCCCTTTGTGCGCTGGAGAGCCGCGCAGATTCTCGCCTCGGTTTGTCTTCTGTCCGTCGGATTCACCTGCACCGGTGAGTCGCTCGGGTTATTTCATTCTGCTCATGTGTGTGTGCGGGTGTGTGTGTGTGTGTGCGGATGGGATGATGCATTTTTTTTAACCACTCTTTCATCATGAGGACTCACGAGGACTGAGGATAAACAGCAGTGTCCCGGTGCGCAGACCTAGTTTTATGCATACAGGGGAGGAAAAAAAAAAAAAAAAAACCTGCGCGTGAGCATGTTGTGTTGAGCATGTTGTGAGTACGCACCGTGCACGACTTTATGCACACCCTGATATCATGTAAAGCACGATCACGAGCAAGTTTAGTGCACAACGCAACCAAAGCCTGGTGCGTGGACGTGCACGCGGATAGAAAAGCGCGCGCGTGTGCTGGATGTGAAGATGTAGAGGTCTAATTAAGAGCAGTGCATGAAATGGGTCAGCTGCAGGACACCAGGACCCCAAGACACCCCCCCCCACACACACACACTTCTCCACCTCCCTTACCCTCCCACACTCCCACCTCTCTGCGCTAAAGCAAGATCAGCACGGGTTGCGTGGAGCGTGCCGTGCCGCGCCGCGTGTGCGTTTGCGTTTGCCACGTTCTTGCTGCATTGGCAGGATCATGCTGACAGGTTGGCCAAGTAAGCTGGCTGGCTGGCCGTGGTGCGAGCCCTGGCTTCAGCAAGTTGCACAAGAAACGACTCATAAAGAGATGAGGGGAAAAAAAGATGAGGGGGAAAAAAAAAAGCCCAGGCTGGATTGTGTTCAGGCTGAGCAGGCTGTGTAAAGTGTCCAGATGTCACATACAGACAGTCCTGTTTGCTGATTTTTATAATCTCGAACAGTGATTCTGTTTCATCCAGAGAGTCACCAGATACTTTTATTAGATTAATCACTGAGGTCTTATACTTATCGACTAGGGTTTAACTGACACACTCAGAAATCTGCCAGCTGTCCAGATGTTGAAGACAGTCCTAGTGGAAGGTCTGAAGTACACCCAAGGCATCTATGAGTTATTTTTAAATTTAGTTACAGCTGTAAGAAATCATCACCGTTATTATACTGTATGTACTACTGAGATCGAATGGGTTTCTCGCTGAAATGTGTCAAGGCTCCATCAGTGTGTACCTCTAGTATGTAGAGGTGTATCTTTCACCACCACATAACCGGACTTTACTCTAAAAGTTAATTAAAGGTGCCCCATGCATGCACCAAAGTCAAAAAAGGTTGATGGTACAAGGAGAGGTACAGTTTTGGTATTTTTATTCTCTTAGTAAACAAGTCTATTAATGATACTGACATCTATCAGGAAAGTTCTGGAATAAAAAAAAAAAAAAACACTATGTCTGTAATAAATAGACAAAATTTGATATTATATTGTTTGGGATATAAATCCTCCTGGATACTAAACGTTTGCACTAAAACGCCTTGTTGAGCCACTTCATGATTAGATCAGTGTGTTAAAGCATGGAAATGATCAAAATGTGCTTGTGAGGTAGAGTCTATGAACCAAAAAGGGTACTCACTTAACATAAGTGTAAAGGAACAAGACTCTTTTTTTTTGACTACTCAGGCATAACTTTGGCCTCAACTTTCTTTAAATTGAAATCGTACGACTGAGATTTCCTCTAGCCGCTCTCACTCCTGGGCTAATTGAAACGAGCGATTTAATTCTGCCTTGGTGTAATCCTTGTCGACAGAAGCAGCGCTTAATGTGGACATAGACTCCAAGCTCGAGACCAGTGCACACGATAAAGAATGCATGAAGAGCTTTCTTGTAAAGCTGTAATGAAGGAGAGGGGCTTTGGTGCCAAGACTTTAAAGGTGCAGTCAGAATAATAGACCTTTGTTTTGTTTTGTTTTGTTCTCAAATGGGATTTGGAGTACAAGCAAAACTTTTGCTTAAATGGACAAGCACCCTATATAGGAAACACTGATAGTTGGTTGGATGAAGTGATTTGATTCTGTGATCCCATATTAAATTAGAAAATAAACTTTGTGTAACTAAAAATAATATTACTAAATGGTTCCATTCCTTGTTATGCCCTCAATGATACATCGTATGTACCTTTAATATATATCTTTTACACTGAAACATGGATATAATGTACCGTGTAATTTGTTTTAAGAGTAAAGTTTACACTACATACACCTACATGCACAGCTAATGATGTACCGTTGAGAGTAACCACCTGAAAGAACTCCAAGGAAAGATCCAGTTTAGTACCCTTCGTTTCTGAGAGAGAGAGAGACAGAGAGAGAGAGAGAGAGAGAGAGAGAGAGATCAATATTGTGTGTCAGCAGATTCTCAGAGCTCTGATATTGGTATATTAATAATGAAAAATAGGCTCTCATCCCTTCTTTCTCCCTTAGATATTAAATCTGCCGCACAATTAAATACCTTAGGGAGTGCATAAGGTCAGCTCATAAGCTCAGATAAGCTCGAAATTTTGAAAAAGAAAAAAAAAAGAAAGAAATAGTGATACCTCCTGAGTCAGAGCTAGAGCTGGTTGTCTGACTCTTCACACACAGTCATCAATTTTGTATAATATGACTGAGGGGCACATGGACAAAAGAGACTGTGTTGCTTTGAAACACATCCGCACTGTAATGCTGCTGGTGTTAATGAAGTCATCGGCCTGGGAGTTTGCTACCCGAGTGGGAAAGGCGTACATGCTACACACACACACACACGCGCACACACACACACACACACACACACACACCCTTGCTCGTTTCACACTTCATTTGCATGGCGCTGGCTAGCCGCAGTAAGGCTTCCTTGGACGGAAGCGCGTACGAGGGCCTTTTTCCTCCTGCATTAATTAGCGAATAATTATGAATACATTAAACAAAGAGTCGTGCTCCTGGGACTCTACATTTCTGAGTAAATGAGTGTGTTGGTGTTTTTGTTTTTGTACGTCCGGCGCATCTTTTGAATCACCGATCCCTTTTGTTTTTAGTGCTGAGGTTTCCAAGCGTAACTAAATCCAGAGATTTCTCATTTTGCTCTGGCTTCAAACAGCCGACTCATTACAGGTTCAATATAAAATGAATCAGAAGTGTGCCTTTGTAGAAGAGGGCAATATGCTGACATAGTCTTTTTTTGGGGGCATCAAAGACTTTAGAGGAAAATCTAATGCGGGCATAAAGAAAGGTCGACTCGCCAGTCTTCATTACAGATGAGAGAGGCGGAGTGGACGAGCGACATTTCGCCAACGCTCTGGAGTGTCTTTTAGCTCAGCATGGGCCCTGACAGGAGGAAGACCTTCTCCGAGAATGTGCACCAACGCTAACAATGAGCTCTCGGAGAGCAGAAGAAGAAGAAGAAGGGAGAGCGAGAGAGTCAGGGGCTGTTTGTCACAGGCTCTTGCTTTGTTCCCTGGTGGAGATGAGATACGTCTGTCTGTCATGTTCCCTTTAGTCAAGGGCGTACAATCACAGCTGCAATCTCGGTCCCGATCGGATACTGAGCATTCCTATCTGACTGATGTTGTCCTCAAACAGTGGGGTTGGTATCAGATCAGATCTGTGCCACAGATTCAAATCTAGGAGTTTGCTTAGGATCATTTTTTCCATCTTCCATTTCCATTAATTGATAGGGGTTTATCGGTAAATGTGGCTTGCAGAGACACACCGGTGCTCTCACGTGCCGTCCTTCGTGAAGCTATCTTTACGATGGGCGTCAACCAGCCTTCAGACGAACACTGTTTGGTTGGAGGGGAGATGTTAGAATAAAACTCTCCCTTAGCACATCCAGAACTTTCCATCTACTATAGGCTTGCGGCGTACTCGTGCATCCCCAAAGCCTTTTTGAAAGCATAGTGCGTTAAAAACTTTTATATAATATCTCACGTCAGAAACTGATGAAAGCGCTTTCTAACAGTCTTGAAGCAAGAAACAAAGTCACACCCACGTTGTGTTGTATTTGTTATTCCTACAATGAAACATGCAACTCTTTTTGTTTTTGTTTTTCAGACACTGCTCTTGTTTTTGTCCCCTTTTCAATAAATTCTGGTTTGTTTGATGCGACACCGCCCCTAACGTTCACGGTCACGTTACGGCGCAAAAGTATAAGTCGGCGTGTTTGGTTATTCATATATCCATGCAAAGTTCTGCAATTTGTTTCCGCCTCACTTAGGCCCTCGTCATTGTGCGTCGAGTCCCTGCGTAACAAGAACAGGCGGGAAAAGCCACCATTAGCATAATTTATTGGCTTAAGATGCCTCGTGGTCAAAAGAGTTCAGCTCCCCCTGCATCCCAAAGCTAATGCATGGCAAATGATTAGCGTGTGCCATGCTCCGAGGGCGATGCGATGTTAATTTCATCCAGAGGAGAAAAGAGAGATTTTTCCCCCCAAGTCACGCGCGGTGAATTCAAATGATGCATGCAAAGAGCAGACTGGTGCTGATGGGGGCAAAAAGTATTCGCCATATAATTATTTATTTCTATACCCTGGGTATTAACCGTTGAATTAGCATGATGTTTAAGAGTCAGAAGTATCAAGCAAGAGGGAAATTAGACTTTGGGAAAAAAAGAGTAATGGGGAAGAAAGGGTTTATCAGATTTCACCCCCCTCTCCTGAGGAGCTTGCGTTATTTAATATTTTGTCGAGCGCTCGGAATTGGAATTTTACTCAATTATGGAATAAACTAGACATAATGCAATTTAACCTTATAGAGCAGTTTCATAACAACGCTAATCTATTAATTTATCAGTCCCATTGGCAGTGCGGGGTAAATTTCTTGCATATGAGCAGCATGCGGATGCATATGCTTATGCGTATTCACTTGCTTTTTGGTTTGATTCACGGTGTGCTGCTTTGGCGGTAAAATGTGAAAAAGGTAAACAAGTTGATGGCTTACAAGCAGATGGCAAATTCCTTATTTCGAATTCTCGGGAAAAGAACACGGGTAGTGTGTAGGTCTGTGTAAGAGGTGGTGCTCTGATGCATTCGACGCCGGTGATCTACACGTCCTGCAAGCCGGACTTGATGCGCACTTCCTTCCTTCCTGGCGAGTTGACCTTGAGGTGTGCGCTTCACACACTCCTTCAGTGTCTTTCAGAGATAAAACAACCTTTCCCAAGGTGCCTTTGCAAGCCTCAGCTCGACGCATGTTTTGTAGATATAAGAGTGATGATATACGAGTGAACCATCTGCTGGAATCCTTAATAAATGGCTTCGCTGCTCTTTTTTCTCTCTACCACAGCACACGTCTCAAGCTTTGCTTAGCTGTTTTTCCCCCCACCACAGCTCCATAGGGTTTGAAAATGAAGAAAAGCGTGCATAAAGATGAAAAATGCACAGTGGCACTCCATCTGTGGGGCCTCCCCGCAGTGTGTTTAAGGATGTTTGGGGATCTGTGGCATTCTCCAGTGATCAATAAGCGCCTGACTGTTTAATTGGTCATCAGTCAACGACAGGGAGGTGTGTTTAAACCCGGAGGTGCTTAATCCTGGCTTATTACGCCTCTCTTCTGGGCCGCTTTGGAGACAATGCGTGTTTCCAGACGGCTTACTAAGCAACGGCGTTTGCATGCTAAGCTCTGGGAGTTACTGCAGGAGGGCTGCCACTAGGGAGCTCCATCTTGACTTCCCACTTCAGATTAGCCAAAAAGAAAAAAGAAGAAAAACTATCGCGGTGGGCCAGAGTGGTTCAGGGTTTTGTGTTTCCCTGCTCCATCACACCTGGTTCAGCTCATCAGTTAATGATCAAGTTAAATGAGGTGTGTTGAAGCAGGGAAAAACACTGAAAATCCTCTGGAAATGCAAGGTCTGAGCACTTGGCCTTAAAGCGTTTAGTTTGTATTTAGCTGCTTGAACTTTAAATAATATGAGGCATTTTCTGAAGGACAGAATGTTGGCTGGTTCTTTTATTTTTCTGTGAGCTTGACCTCACACACATTTCTTTATAAAAACTCAAGATCCACTTCTACCAATGTAGGCGATCAGGCAAGACATGTTGCCTGGTAGGCTAATACGTAATGGAAGATTATCTCAATTAAAACCTTTCCGTAAATACATCTGTAAATACTCATATACTTGGTCCCAAGGCAAGGGTGAACAAATCATAAATCCCTGCTCCAGTGTCCTGTCCAGGCCCATGTTTTCGTCACCCGGAAACCTACAGTAACTAGTCTAGGTTAAGCTAGGTTAGTGACTAGGCTAAAAATGGTAGCAGAAGTAATATAATCAAGTATGGTGAGCTAGCTAGCTAGTTGTATGAATTCGTAATGAGTATATAATTCCCTGTGCAGCTATGAATAAAAAATAAAATGCCATTTTTGTCCTGGGCTACTGATTTGTTCACCATGTAAGGGCATCATTAAACTTCAAATAGCATAAAATAGCAGGGAGAGTCCTTTAAAAGTTTCAGAATACGCACTGAAACTTACAGCTTTCAGTTCAGATGTCAAACTTTGGTGGATGTGCGGGGACAGACTGATGCTCATTACACAGACATACATACACACACACACACACATACACACATACTATATATATATATATGTATATATATATATATATATATATATATATAAATCAAATATATCTTGGCTAATTGAGAGAATTTGCCAAGAAATCAGTTACCTGTATTTACACGATTTTCATCCAACGGTTTCTTTAAATATGTCTGTTTGACCTTGACGCTCTTGTGTGTGAATCTCTGGACCCTCCTCCTCGCCCTCTTTGCTGAAGCAATCAGCTGAGCCAATCGTAATTCCAGCGTCGCTCGCTCATAATCACAACGGCAAACACCATTATAAAGCCACCATCCAATATGCCAGACTGGTGAATATTAAAGCACCCGGTTCTCATCATTTCATCTCCTTCATACTCAGCCTGACAGTGGAGCTGGATTTAACTTTCCTCCTAAGCCTTTATCAGACTTTTCCTTTGGATTGATTGTGGAATTGTAGATGTTATTTACCCTCCTGTTCCGAATGTCCAGACGGATGTATGCGTGCATGGCTATTTGTGGTTGTTTAGCAATTCAAGCCATCATTAGTGTGTAATGTAATCCAACCCATTAGAATAGGAAGACATCTTTGACATGTTAAAATGATGGCTGTGTCCCAATTCATGTACTCATGCACTATTCGAGACCATTTTTAAAAAAAAGTGTACCACGTCTGGGGCTGAGTTTTTTTTTAAAAATACCAGCAAACCGACTGTTGCGTAATGGTCGAGGGAGCATCACTTTAAACATTCTCTCTAGCATTTCACTTTATGGTGCTTTTGGGAAACTTATTTCTAATCGCTAAATGTAAATGAGAATTTAATTTGAATTTAATATCACATGAATTTTAACATCATTTCCCTTCACTTACCTTTGTCACTATGTATATCTTTTTTTTTTTTTTTTACAGAAATCCTGATGTGTGAAATTATGGATTTTTTTTGACAGTCCAAATTTAAAAGAAAATCGCTGAAAAAGGGCATCGATGTTGTTAAGAGCAAGAGATGAATACGTATTTTGCACCAGATTCCTATTTGCCATTTTAACAAGCCTATCATTACTGTATTATTACCCATTATAACAGGAAAAAGTCTAAATGTGCTAAAAAACTATTATTAACAGAAATCCTTTACTATCATTAGTGTTAAACCATCACTAGAGGTTATAATTAAATAGATTGTTTTTATCATTATTATAAACATAATATGTGTTCCTACTAGCAAATATTTAGCTCGCTATTGTAATCACGATGATCGCAAATACTCTGCTAATTTAAACTCATTTTATTGCACAGAAAACAGACTTTTCTTTTATCTCATACATTATGAGCCTTATATTATGTTCTTTCTAATGTAGCTGGATAACACTGTTTATTTAGCTCAAACACAAGGCATTTTTGAAGGAAAAAGGCTTCTTTCAGGACCACAGAGAGTTTATAAGCAAGCCTCAGGTCACTGTGCATCTCTGAGAGTGATAATAGTGAGCTAGTCAGTTAGCACCAGCTAGCTCAAATACAAAGCCTTGGAGAAGGGATAATGCTTTTGTGTCTCAGTAGTGAGCTAGTCAGTTACCAATATGTCGCTAGCTCAAAGATAAGGTTTTGTTCAACAAGGATGGATTTTCTCAGACCTGTGGAAAGTTTATAAGCTAGTTACAGCTCTCTGTGTGTCTCTGGGAATGATGGTAGTTAGCTAGTCAGGTAACACTAGCTAGCTAGCTAGCTGGGTACCATTAACTGTTGTAAATTTTTTCTAACTTGTTAAATGAAGGGCATCTTTATATTATGACAATGGAATTGTCTAAGCTGGCATATTATATGTGTGATTTAGTTTTGACTGTGACTTACTGTGATTTGCTAACAAAATAGCTTTAAAGCATATTATTCAGTATAATAACTAAAAACTATTCTACATTAACAGCAAAGGTCTGGACAGGTCCCGGGAGCTTATATGCTTAATTGTATAGCCATAATCCCTAGTATCTAAATGTCAGTAATAAGCATGTTCTGTGTCTATTTTTATGCAAAGCGTTCATTCAGCATTTGTGTATTGCTCATGTGTGTATCCATGCATCCATATGCCGGCGCCTGTCTTAAGTGTTTTCCTCACCGTCTGTCCAAGAATTTAGAAAGCACCTTGGGCAGGCTCTGGCTGGCGCAGACTCTCTAATGGCAAGGGCGTCTCAGGGAGGGCGCGCTGTAGCGCAGCCAGCTCTCGTCCTCTTCAAGTGACGGCGCTGACAGCCAACGACGCCCGATGACCTTTCCTCGTTATGGCCATGTGTGTCCAAGCGCTAGCGCCTCGGGCTGGCAATTCAACTGAGTCAACATTGGGCTCGAGCCATGCAACACACACGCGGGGGGATAGGAGAGCCATTGCACAACATCTGTTGCCCCTGTTTGAGAGGGGGTAAAATGCACTTGGGATGTTGTCTGTTCTCACATATTGAGAATCGTTACACATCTTACAGTTAATTATCTGCTGTCGGATTGGCACATATTGCCTGGATTTAGTGTGTTACTGTCCAAGAACACTGAAAGGTGATAGCAAGGCCATCCTTAGCTCACACCCCGTCAATGAAGCGCCATTGACCGTTTATTGATTTTAGGTTCTCGTACCGTGTTTCCTATGAATAAGTTCCTTATGGACAAAGAGCTCCTTTAACACTGAATCTTTAGACTCATTTAAACGGGATCAGAACCACCATTAACTTTAATACTGACACACTGTAAGTGGTAGAAGAGGGAAAGAAAATCGCTGAACTGTCTCTAAAACTTAGTCAGTTCTAGAAGTATTGGCACCCTCTGTAAAAATAGGTTATGAAAAACCACGCAATTAAAATATGTAAGAAATCTAACCTTTAATGTCTTGTCCTTATAAACCATTATAAAAAACATGTCAATTATTTGGACTAACTCACCAGAAAAATATATTTCATATACATTTTTTAAAACGTATATTGACCAAGGGTGCCAATAATTCTGCAGCTGGCTGTAAGCTAAGTCTAGAATTATGGTGTGATGGTATACCATATAATCATATATCATGATTAAGAAATCAGAAGTAGTTATCGTCATAAGTAATTATTGTTAACATTAACGTTAAAGATAATGACATCATAAAACTGACATGATGATTCACAATTGCAAATTCATCAGTTGTACAATACAGTTACAGAGTTGAGGGTAAGATGAGAGGTAGGGTCAGCAAATATAGCTTTTCTTACAACTTCATTTAACTCTGGTAAAATGTAAACTTAAATAGACTTAAACGTATATATGAACTTATATATGAGATGGGGTGGAGCTTATTTCTGGGCCAAAAAATAAAGAAAGCTGAAATGAAGAAATTAGCCAGAGCTGTTGAATAAAAAAGATATTGTGAATGACATTTTTTTAGGTATCTTTGGAGATATGTGATTAATATGGTAATAGGTAACTTTGTAAAATTGCAGACTGCAGCTTTAAGTAGGAAAAAGCCACAAGCTAAGCATTCTGCATCTGTAGGGTTGGTTTTTTTTTTTTCGTTTTTTTTTTCCCTCAGTAAAGGCTTTTGAGAAATTTTGTTAGTACTACAAGTACACTGTGAAGAAAACGCAATTTCGCCAAATTCAACTGTTGCCCTTATTTAACCTCCGGCTTTGTTGCCTGCAACATCAGATTGAACTGTTTGTCTGCATTTGCAGTATTCATCAATGTGCGTTTTTTTTTCCAGGTAGTTTTGATGCCACCACATTTGCCAGAGGCTTTGTACAGAGAACAGTCTCAGTCTCAAAAGCATCGTAGCATTTAGATGCATCGTGTCTTAACCATCGGAGTGTTCAGAATGATGGCAGCACTGCTGTTTCATAGTAATATTGTAGTTATGGCACTTGAGGGGGAAAAAATGATTTGGATTCTGTAGCGCGAATGGGAAGCAGGCCAGTCGCTGGTGAAGAGCTAAATGACACTGACTGCAAACTGACGCATGTTGGCCTGCGCTAGTGCTAAATTCCTCCTCATCACATCTAATTACATGCATGTTGATTGATATAGTGAATTAGAAGTAAAACATGCACAGTATTCTCAGCATAAATGGAGAAATGCTTTGCTTTTTGACAATTCCTATTTAAACAGAAGCCTTTCGGGCATCAGTGATGTTGCGAGCAGGAGAATTTGAATAAATAAGTGCTTTGCAGCACATTTAGTTGACATTACAGGACTCCTGTTTGTGGTTTTGGTGATCTGATGCATCAGTTACATTTATTCACTTGGTAAACGCTGTTATCCAAAGCAACTTGGATGTGTTTCCAGTTCAGGAAGAGTGTGACATGGTTGTAGCTACAATATACTAAAATGCAGACAGGAGTAGATCAAATACAATGTATTTTTGCCAATTAAAGGTGCAGTATGCAATTTAAAAAGGAACAACAATCATAGCACTACAAAGATGCTTAGAAACACTGTGATTTACAATGTTTTTGTTGTTGTTTTTGCAACAGGGCTGTCTAGCTCCTCCATTTTAGGGTTCTGTTAATGTTTATCTGGCCCAGAAATAATACCGCAGAGCTGCTCTTCTTCATCTCTCTCTTGAAACGAATAAGACACAAATAAATCGGCTTGTCATGTTGCAGAGAAACATGCATTCCATCAAAAGAGTGGGTAATTGTAAGCCAGTTTGTGCAGATCAGGTAATTATGAGACGTTACTCAACTTAGAACATAAGAGTATCTAGTCTCAGCCTCAGGCACTTTTCTGGCAGTAAGCTTCAGAATCTTGAAACAAACTTATTGGTTCTACTCACTTCTTTGTGCCAGATTCTAGCAGGAAAACGAACTTTTAAGCAGCTACACACTATTATTGGAATCCTCCTTTATTTGAAGAAATTAGTGGCGAGCAAATAAAGAAACGTTCAGTGGTTGTTCGTTAGCAGTGTCAATCAAATTGCCTTGTTCAGTTAAAGTAGGCGGTTGTTGGCCATGTTCATTTGCAATGTCATTATGTACCAAAACTATCCATCCTTGAGGAATCCTTCAAATGCTTATAAACATGTATTATTTCTTATTTGCTCTCAGGAGCTCTGTTGTAGCCTCTGTTGAACATATCCTGTTTCTCTGGGGTATAAATATGTGGTTGCGCACATGTAAAATCCCTTTGTCACCCATTATCATTGGAAAAAAACCCAAAGAACTTTCAGCGTGAATAAGATAGATGGTTGTGGTATCTGAAACAACACAGGGTGAAAAACAAAATGAAAGACAATTATCACAAACAGCAAAATAGTCACAACTCCAAGCAACAAGCATTAGGATCAGACGTGTTCAGGAGAGAGCAGCATCTGGAGATGCTTCTCGCAAGACTTATCATTACTGTGTAATGCAGTCCAAGCCATTAAAACCAAAAAAGGGGGTCTGTAATGTGTTAAATACTATAATTAGCTGAAACAATTAACTGTTATGCATCAGTGTTATTAGAGGTAAACGGTACAGAGGCTGCAGTTTATTTATCCTGCAGTATTCTGTTCTATATTCATCACTACATCCACCTCCATACCCCCGCCCCCCCCTCACACACACACACACACGCACGCACACACACGCACATGAGCTCTTTATTATAGAACGGATGGATCCCTGAATAGATTTTTGGCTGAGCTAAGAGGGAATCGGTAACAGATTCGTGAGCTAGCGAGCTGAGATCTTATCTCCTTTATTGAATAGATGAGAGCTTCAGAGTCTGAAGATAATCAATAGCTGAGGCATCACGATCTTGCGTGGCTCAAGACCCTGGATGTACAGTGTGACAATACACGCATCTTGTGCATCCTGTGTATCCCGTACTAATGCAAGATGAGTGTGTGTGTGTGTAAGTCCCAGTGCTCATGGTTGATGTAGTCACAAATGTAATTTGTGAACTTGGTGTGTCAGCATTGGCGTGAAATATCAAACATTTCCCATCTGCCCCAGTAGCATAGTAAAATAAAATGCTAATTCAATTCATTTCCAGAGCTGTTCTCATTATAATGCCAGAAGGAAGCATTAAAAAAAAAAAAAAAAAGACAACCAATGGCAATGCCATTGGTTCGCAATGGGAGTTCAATGGTCACCATGGAAACTATGTAAACTCATAGCCCCCCCCATGGCTCGCAATGCTGTGCTGCATTCTTGGAAAATAATTGGATAGATTTGAGAAACCATGAAATTCTCGTACTGAAACTGGAACTTGTTTCACAAAGATGATTGAATGAATTCTCAAATCTGATTGGTCAGAAGGTGTTGGTTCATTTCCTGTTAGTAGTTAGTATAATATTATATGTTAATGTTAGTATAATAACGCGTTCATTCTACACATTTTCGTTTCAATAGTAACAGCTCATTCACTGGGACTTGCATGTCAAAACATATAATTGTTGATATGGTCAAGTTTTCTGTAAGGAGATGTTTAACATTTTGGGAAGGAGTCCCCAGTGTCGGTGCTTTGTAACTGTCCCTTTTTTGTCATATTTAAGAGAAAATGCGAGTGAATGAACGACTGTTTATAGCTGTCATAATGTAAGCATTAACAGGAACTCGTTTTACAGACATTCCGCAACATTAAGTGTAGCTAGAAATGGATATAAACTAAGTTGTTTAATAAATAAGAAATTTTCAGTGTTGACAAATTGCTATGATATGAAAGGAATAGAGCACATTTGTTTTTACAATTAAAATGATGAATTGTATCGAGTAAAAGGCGTGTGCAAAACTTTGCATCCCCCATGGTTTCTGGGTGAAAAAAAGACAATTTACCTCTATAATTAATCTGGAATAAAAAGAACTATGGGTGTATTCTGCAACAGCTCTTTGATTCTTTCATTTAATATTTCATTAAATATTTCAATTTAACAACCCTTGCACCATGGTTCTCCATTTAGTCCAGCTCCAGTGTTTATTTCTCAGATACTACTGGGTAATAGAAGAACAACTTAAGAAGAACTAATGGTGTAGGTTTAAAGGTATATGAAAGTAGAAATGCCCATGTGAATTTCACAAAAAAATAGAGACAGGGCCTGAAATAAAAGCTTTTCTGTGACTCGTGTAAAGATTTGAATCTATTTTTTAATCTTTGACCTGCTAATGTAGTAGTGAGAATCTGTTCTGCTCATTCAGACACTTTTGAGCTGAACCCACAGTCACGGATCTGACTCGCTGCTTCTGCATCCCCCTTAGGTCAGCCGAAAAAAATGTATGGATGCTGTCCTCGGCTGCGGGGAAAAAAAGTCCCTGTTCGCAGATTTCAACGAGCTGCGCCCCGAAGGCTTAAATGTCGGTCCAATTTAAATTTCCACCGGAGACGTTCAGCATCTGAAAAGCCTACTTCTGGCCGAGAGCCGTGTCTGTTGATTCCCTGCGAATCATCCAAGTGTTCGCTTGGATGACACTCTATATCGAGGCCCTGACTCGCCACGGTTATTCGAGATCCCATCGCGCAGGAGCACAGCATAGGGGCTTTTCACCGACGTGGCTCATCTTCGACACAGAGGACAGCTAATTACAGAAAAGGCTTGGCAATTTATCACGTTAAATTTAACCCAGTTACATTTTGAGCTTTCGCTGAACAGTAAACAGCTCAGGGTGCGGAGTGACAGAGCGCCAAATGGCAGGTTATGTGTTGCTCAGGTGGATGATTGGATTAAATCAGCTTTATTGTTCGACTGCGTGTAAATTTGCCTCTTTACGTGGATGAGAAAGGAATTGATCTGCATAAATGTGTTTTTGACTCGAGTAAATATGAACAATGTTTATACGTGACATAAAATATATAAATAACATCGAACCGTGCAAATATCTCTGGGGCTAGAACAGGCTTGGGCTTTGCAAAGAATTTTCCGAACAAAAATAAGAGTGCTCTCTTATTTACTCCTTACAGAAAAAAAAGTAAAAAAAAAATAAATAAAAAAAAAAGTGCTTAAACATTGCATTAATGTATCAGACGTTTTTATTTTACATGATTTTACTGCCTCTAAATTGATGTCTGGTTTAGTTTTTGTCCCGTTAGAGTTGCTATCTTTAGTATGTAGTCATATAATGTATATATTTAATCAGTATATATGTGTTTTTAATACTCAAACCATGTAATTCATGTTATAATTAACTTTGTTTTGATATATAAAGTTTTGATGTATAATGTTCTAACACTCGCTGTATACTAAAAATGCATCTTAGTTCAGAAATTACGGTACTTGAAACAGCAGGCACTTGGGTAATCAGTTAAGTAATATCAGCTCTTCTTAAAATGTTAATATTATCCAAAGTCTAAAAAGAGTTTAGATTAAACAATGTGGACTAAATTTGATTAATGTTGCTGTGATAATGTTAAGTTGTTATGATTAGCGCAAATCTAATACTTCATTTGACTTCGGAAATCGGAATCCTGACATTTTCGTCCTCGTCTCGCCTTACATTCAAGCTACAAAGTAGGAGAAATTCCTTCGATGCCTCTAATGATAGCTCGCCAGGTAACATTAGTGATACGAGTGATCTTTGTGGTCCATTATGTATTAGCATTCTCCAAATAACGAACTGTATGTGTGAGTGGAATAGATTTAACCAGCTTATATTATGTGACCTGAAGCAAATTCTACTATCATCTTATTTGAAAGTAAAGAAGTGATACTTTTACAGAGTGAGCAGCCATGTTGATATGATGTCAAATGTTGTACAAAGAGACGAGATCAGTATTCCAACTTCCTGAGTAGGAATTCCAAGTTTTTGTTGTATTTTCCTAGTTAGAGGTCTGAAATTGCAAGTTACTCAATGTTTTCACTTTGTGGAATTAATAAGAAGTTTGGTACCAGTTTGTCTTTTGAATTGAATCAGTTCTCTGTAAAAAGTACAAACTTTGTCCAACTTTTAACAGGAAATTGAATTGTTTTTTTTTTTCTTGAGAAGAAGTGACCCATTATATTCAATATATTATAAGATAAGACACAGAAGTGTGGGCTAAATTGTGGCTTTTCAAAAGGAAACCACTCAGATTAAAAAAAATGAGAAAAGATGACTCATTAGTGCATATGACGTTCCCAGCATTTATACTTTAACTTCCTGGGGATTTGTACTCATAAGGCTTTTCATTTTTTTAAAATTGGTTTCGATTACAAGTGGTTTCTGAATAGCAGTGGTGTGTATCATACATGTTAAGCTATAACAACGGAGCTAATGCAGAAGTCTCAAGAGTTCTGTTTACTATTTTATAATATTTATTTGTGTATAAAAAATGATCACGAATCTTATGTTTTTTGACAATACTAATGAAAAATATAGCTGTAAGCAGCTACCCTTTAGCCTCAGCAATTGTTAATAAAGGAGATTTTGAAGGCAAAACATCAAACTGTTGCTACAGTATTGCCTCACATTCTGTTTATAAAAGCCTTTCTAAGTTGCAAATGAACTAGAAGCTTGTTTGTTAACTTTAGGTCATGTTGCTAAGTATATGTGACACGTCTGGTGTCAATATGATATGGCTTCACTTCCTGTTTGGCGATTCGTTTGTGTGTTATGAATCAAAAAAAAAATTGATTTGTTTGGGTTCGTCTAACAATCTCGTGTTCCAAATTTTGTGATGCTCGGACAAAGTTTGTAGGAAAAGAAGGAAAAAAAAAAAAACCTCAAAAAATTCTAAATGGCAGAAAATCCATGGTGATAATATGGTGCAAATTAACATCACGGTATCCGATAAACTCGACATTCAAAGAATCAGAGTAACGTGAAAGGAAAAGTGCTTTACAGATTTTGTTCTGTCATGATTTCTAGATTGGTATAAATGAGTAAAAAAGGCAGAAGCTGAAAAGCATTCTTGATGTGATGGCGTGATTAACTGTGTTGACTGTTACAGTGGAGCATAACACCTCTACGACATAAATCGTTGTTTTTTTTAATCTCGAAACGATAATAAATTTGACTTGCTGTAGACGAGAATATCGCATTTGGTCGATCTTTTTGTGACTGTAATTTATCTGTTAGAGTACAAGCTCCAAGCTGGCGCATGTGCTTTACGCATATTTGTATTGTTTCATGCTTTTTTTGCTGCCCTGAACCTCAAACATCCTCTTTGAAAGTCTAAAATCCTACACCAGAAAGAAAAAAGAGTTTGTATCAATCATTCAAGGTTCAAAGGATACAAAAAAATGAGACGCAACACTGGTATACACACACATAGACACACTCATAGAGTCTACCATCCTCATTTCATAAATGGCTTCAGATCCCCTGCAGGTCCTCTGTATAACTTGTCAAAGCTCCAGTGTTCCTTTAACTGGCATGTCTTACCTTTCAGTTTCTATTACGCTAATCAATGGCGTACATTAGTCGTCCTCTTGCATTAGATGCGGCGAGGTTCTGAAAGAGCTGAAAAGGAAAGAGAGACAGAGAGGGGGTGGAGGGACGTCTTCCTTTTGTCCCCTCGGTTTGTGTCTGTTCTGCTTTTCTCAGCCATTTTTTTAAAAACCGGACAGCACTTGGTTGTGTGGAAGAGCGCGCTTTTCTCCATATGTTTTCTTTCTCATTGCATTATGGAAACGAATAGCGGTGTCTTCTGATGTAGTACAAGAATGACCGTGGGCAAAAGTAGACTAGCTTCAAAAATCAAATTGGTGGAAGCAGGCTCGGTTATATAGCGTAACCTATTTTCCTTTCCAGGATTCCACTGTATACTGTATGAATGACATCACCCCTTGCCCTTATTCTAACGTGATCTTAGCGGAAACTCAAGGCAAGTTTAAAAAAAAAATTGGTTTGTAGAAGTACATTAGTTTTCTTAAACTTAAGGTGTCAAAGTATGTTTCAATGAGTCTTCAGATGGTTGAAAATGCAGCCGCCAGGCTTTTGACTGGCACTCGGAAATTTGATCATATTTCCGCAATATTACATTATCTGCACTGGCTGCCGATTCGTTATAGAATTGAATTGAAAATTTTGCTTTTTGTTTTTAAAGCTCTGAACGGATTAGCTCCAAAATGCCTTTCTGACCTTTTGAATTTAAATAACTCTACTAGATCACTAAGGTCATCACAACAAAGATTGTCGAAGGTTCCGAGGTCTAGACTTATGTCGAGGGGCGACGGAGCTTTTTCTATCATTGGTCCAAAATTGTGGAATAGTCTCCCTTTATCCCTAAGACTAATCTCTGCAGAGTCTGAATTTAAATCTAAGTTAAACACTTACCTTTTCTCTCAGGCCTACAACTGTCTTTGATGTCTTGTCTTTTCTGATTGGTATTTTTGATGTAAATTCTCATCATCATTACTTTGCAGTCTTTTTATTCTCTTTTATTCTTTCGTCTCTTTTTTAGATATTTATCTTGTGTCTTTTATGTACAGCACAATGGTCAACTATTGTTATGTTTATTTGTGCTATATAAATAAAACTTGATTTGATTTGATGTTTACATTATAGGCAGGAAAAAAAAAGTTTTGCCAAAACCAGATTTTTCGTATTTTGTTTGTCAGCATTTAGCCACCGTGACATCCCAAGGGTTTTCCAAGACCGCCTCATGTATGAATTATTAGTTTGAAGGGATGGGAATGGATGATTTCAGTGTTACAAGAATTTTTATTGCATTTTTTTTTTAATCAATGGATGTCACCCCCCCTTCAGATGGTGCCCTGCCATTGAGGCATATTAAAAGTCACGCACCACGTGACGTCTACTTTTCAATATCCGTCTTCGGTCTCTCATGGCGGCGTCTTTCTTGTGACCACCGCACGTGCACGCTCAGTTCAATTTTCCGCTTCTCAGACACCACTGCCGCTACTTTCTATTCCTGTCCACTGTTCTGTACGGAGGTGTTATTTGACAACGCGCTAATGAAAGCCTGAGATGTTTAATATATGCTATCGACCCTTTCCCAGGCTGTGTAGTTGCTGTCTTATCATATTAGCCAGCCATGCTGGAATGCCTGCATGCTTTTCACTTAGCCTTCATTTCCTTCACAATGGCTGTGAATGCACAAATAAATGTCTTTTTTTTCCAAAAGGGCGGGGGAGGAATAGCGAGCACCATTCCTTTAATTTTGTTCAAATTCTTTCTTGACAAGTGAAGCATCACTATCTGGCCTGTCATGACCATATGTGCGTGTGTGTGTGGGAGAAGCTAGCTTTAAGCAGCAGGACGATCACAGGCACACGACAGCTCCCTTCCCCCCATATCGCTCGTCTCTAAGGCTTGGCCATGCAATTAGCTGTCCTGCTTTCACAGAGCCAGAAACAAAGGTATGTCCTAAGAGGCACAGGGATGTCAGAGACGGCTGGTGACACACTCATGGCCCCTGGGCTGCACTCTTGACTGGAGGAGTCACTCGCTGTCACTCCTCATCACTGTCTAGCACGCCGCTAATGGCATCTCCAAACAGGAGAGAGGCTACGTTCGGCTAGAAAATCACACAGATCCTCTCCTTCAGGCCGCGTCCCTTTTCATTTTGGGCTCACAGGCAAAAAGGTTAGGTCTCAGACAAGGAGCTGTGCCTCGAAGAAACAGAGAGACAAGAGATGAAGAAAGAAAGAACTTAGGGATTTGAGGCTTAAGGGTAAGCCGCTAATTCCTGCTGCAAAACGCCCGAGAGCTTCATTAGCTGAACGTGCAGAAATGAGCACACTCAAACAGGGAATTTGATCTCTTCCAGCATCTTGTGAGCCACTTTGTAAAAACCGCACTGCTATATTTTTGGACTCGGGGCAAATAGAGAAACGTCTGAGGTGTTTCATGTAAGACAGTAAACTGAGCTGGATTTTTCCTGAAACCTTCTGAGCTAATATCAGGAATGAATTGAGTCCTGTCAGAGGAAAATTATTGTTATCCATTTTACTAACTCCTCAACCCCTTAAACTTTCAAGCAGGTCCAGACTTGCGTTCCTCACACTTTTACATAACTACACACTTTTAGCTACCGAATTATATGATTTAGGATAAATAATTGAGAAATAAGATGGATTTAAAGGCGTTAATCCTTTGGAGTCACATCCTTCATGATAGAATCAGGCAAAATTTTCAAAACCTGAAATTTCTTTCTTTTTATTTAATTCTTTAAAAAAGCCCACCGACCTCTTCTTCAGAGGACAATAATAAATTTGTTACATTTTTATGAGCTACTAATGCCACTTTTAAGACAGGGAGAGAGAAACACTTATCATGTTATCCGAGAAACCGCAAAGTGCCGGAAAACTTTCATTTCTGACTCTAGAGACTCCCTCAATAAATGTTAAAGAAACTTACAGAAAAATGCTACAGTGCGTTTATATGGAACGTCCACCATACAAGTCCCCTTGGACTGTATGTTGTTACTACAGAAACGATAACATATTAGAATCTGCATCTGACCAATCAGAATTGAGAATTCAACAGCGCTGTGGTGGAAATAGTAGTAGGTTGTTAGAATGTGTGCTTTATGTGTATGTATGACTAAGAAGTATATTCTCCCAAAGACATGGATTTTAATCTGAAAATCTCATCTCAGGTTTTTTTTAAATTCTGTAAACAGTTTGATTCGCTTTAATAATAATAATAATAAGTTTATTTTATATAGCGCCTTTCTGCAAACTCAAGGTAGCTTTCACGTACATTTTTGGTTGGAAATCTTAGAATGTGAATGAATGTTAAGAAACATTTCACATACCAAGAGATTCACTGCATAGCTTGAGGTATGTAGGTTCAAGGCAGTCATGTGTAATCGTCATCTCACCAATAAATCTATGGTCGATTAATAAAAAACCTAGACGAATGAAAGCCATATTAAAACATTCTCTTTTTTTGCTAATTTTCTGCACATTTGTGCCTTGCTGCTTATCACCGCAAGCCTTCTGTTGATATTACAGACAAACCTGAACGAGTGTAGGCTGTTAAAAAACAAGCATGTGTAATAAATGGAGGGAAAAAAAGGTAGCCAATATAACAGACACTAAAACAGTGTGTAACAAGTCGTGCAAAAATGTCCAACGGACAAGGACTAGCTTAACAGCATGTTATCATCTTTTCTGCATGTAAAAGCCTTCTGTTGTGTCCTGACATACTGATTGCAGATGGTCCAATTAATGTCCGTCTGAATCCATCATTTTGCAGAGTGCAAAAGCAATCACGGCGTATCCTTGTAAAAAAGATGAGAGGGAGCGGGAAACGGTGCGGCGCACTGATAAGCGAAGTCCGTTGCTGTTTGTTTTGCTCCATTTCGTGCTTCGAAGAAAACACACTATGGTTAAAAAAAAAAAGGGCGGGTTGGAGATAAGTCTGAATATCCAGAGAGGATTTTCAGCATCCACTCTGACTGTCAGTAGGATTACGGTTCACGTTATCCTTTCTGGAAAGGCAGGAGGTGTTTTCTGCTCACGCTGCAAGCTGCTGTATGTACAGTGTGCAAAATTCTTAGAAGCAAGTGTGATTCTTGTTGGATTTGACAGCATGAATGGTACAATCGCGAATACCAGTCTTGAATCATTTAACTGGTCATTTGTGGAAGCAAATTGGGTTTAAAACCAGTCATCCAGACCATCTCCTGTTTTCAAGGGCAGTGGTGGTTCAGTGGTTATGGTGCTGCGTTACTGATCAGAACATTGGGAGTTCAAGCACGGTTAACACAGCCAAGCTGCCACTGTTGGGCTCTTGAGCAAGGTCCTTAACCCTATCTGCTCCAGCAGTGCCGTATCATGGCTGACCCGTGCACTCTGACCCCAGAAGCTTGGGTGTGCGAAGAGAAGAATTTCGCGCTAGGCTAATGCACCATCAGAAGTTGTCACATTGGCCATATCAAGCTGCTAGCATTGCTCTTAACCCTTCATTCACACAAAGTTGTATGACAAAGCTGCTGGAAGAAGTGATGAAGAAATGAGAGGTCGTTTACAGTGACGGGAGGTCTAGCGGCAACTTGTGAAGCAAACTGAAAATCCAGTCAGACTGAGGTACGATGTTGCACTTCTCCCCCCCCACTCTTGAAACATTATCCATGTTTTCTTGAAATCCATCAGATATTTGTTCCTCATCGCAGCTCCTGAGCCAGCTGCTGATACTCACCCAGCAAGCTACGAGCTTCAAGTGTGTGATGCACCCATATGTAGTGCTGATGTTTCTGCAGAAAATAGACGACACCAATCACAAAGACTGTGATTCGCTACATGAGTGATTCCTTTCCAAAAGTTTCTTAAACAACTTTTTAAGTGAGAAAACATGTTTTGTGGTCGAAATTGAAATTTTAATGGGAAGACATGTGGGCAAGGCTGTGTTTTTTAGTGGGGATACATCTGATTTGTGGTGAAAATCAGCAAAATATCTCATGATCTTTGGTCAAAATTGGCAGGAGGTTAAAATTGATTTGTGGTTAAAATTGGCAAGACACCTCATTTTTAGAGGAAGTTGTCTGATTTGTATGGGGAAGGCAGGAGATTTAGTGGTGATACATTTCATTTGTGGTTAAAATCAACAAAATATCTAATATCTAATAAAGAATCTGTATGATTTTTGGTCAGTTGGCAGAATATCCCATCTGTAGTGGACATTTGATTTGTATGGGCAGGACAGGAGTTTTAGTGGAGATGCATCTGAATTGTGGTGGGAAAATCAGCTAAACGTCTTGTGTTTAATGAGAATCTATGAGTTTTTTTTTGTCAAAATCATCAGGACATCTTGTTTTTCATCAGGAAAACACATTTTATGGTCAGAATAGGCAAGATATCTCATGTTTAGTGGAAAAATGTCAAAATCAGCAGGACATCCCATTTTTAGTGAGAATACGTCATGGATATTTGTGGAAAGAATGGGCAAGTGGTCTTGTGTTTAGTGAGCAATATTTGGTCAAAATTGGCAGGGCATCTCATTTTTATTGGGAATACATATAATTTTTGGTCAAAATCAGCAAAACATCCCATTTTTAAAGGGACAATGTCTGATTTGTGGTCAAATGTGGGGTTTTGTATATGTTCTGTAGCTAGCAATGCAGTGTATTAGCTATTACCACACTAGCCAAGTGAAACCATGGCAACTGGCTATAAATTAGAGAGAAAAGATACCAACATAGAGCGAGGCACACAGGATAAACACTGCACATCTGATATATTCTCTGTTTACAGTCCACAACTCACTTCTAATTAGTGGAATGGATTAAGACACAACATTTTACGTTTAATTAATGGCGGTTCATTTTTGGAGACCCTCAGGATATTGTGCATGAATTGATCTGATCAGGTTGAAGAGGTACCCACTAGCACAATCCACTCTAATAAAAAGCTCAAACCACAAAAAATACCAAGCACAGCTAATGCCCTGACCTGTTTGATGACTAAATACTATGTGTGACTAACGTAAATGCCACAGTGGGCATGACAACCAAATACCCTGCTCTTCTAAAGACACAGCAAGCATTAAAAATAAAGACTCATCTTGCACCTTTATGTGGTTGTTAATAGCTATCTGACCTTTGAAGCAAAAGTAGATGATGTTGGGTGATTGTTAGTTATTTCTGCCCATAGGTTCAAAGACTGCTGCTACTACTTGTACATGTTTAATTTTCTTAATCCGTTTTTTTCCAAGCAACTTTATTTTTTTTTTATTCTTTATCTTGGTACAATCTTGTCAAATTATTCAGACTGAACTTCTTATGACAAAAACATATAAAACCGAGCTGGTGTTTGTATCTTTAAATGAAATTGGCCCAAAAGTTAATCATACTTTTCTATAACCACATGAGATGTTCATTAACATTATTGGAAGGTTTGTTGCTTTAAGTTATCCACCTCAGGAATGTCTAAAGACAGGGAACACCTGTTTATATGTTTATACTATAACATAAGCGATAACAGGAACTAACTTGTTTTGAGGATGTTCTTCAACATTCAATGCAATTATAGCCCAGTTTTGACGTTTTGTGCATTCTGGGATGCTTTTCTGCTCAACACGGTTGTAAAGAGTGGCTGTTTGAGTTACTGTAGCCTTCCTGTCGACTCAAACCAGTCTGGCCATTCTCATCTGACCTCTCTCATTGATAACACTTTTTAGAACTGCTGCTCACTGGATGTTTTTTTGCTCCATTCTGTATAAACTCATGTTTTTATCTGTCACAGTAACAGATTCAGATCGCTATTTGTTATTAGTTGTTTATACATGGCACCATCAATTGCTAGTGGGTGACTGTTACAAAGTCCCACCTTTCCCAATAGATGGCCAAACTATGCCTGGATCTTAGTAACTGGAAGGTTGTAAGTTCAGGATACCAGAGAGTCGCTGTTGAACACTTGCGATAGACCCTTAACCCTAGACTGCTCAGCTCAGTGCTTGAGTTGGATTCTGGCGCAATCAAGTCGCTTTGGACGAAAGCTGCTGCCAAATGAATACACACTGGCAGCCTGTCAGAATAGAATAATGGCCCCATGGTGGGAATTGTTCTGCTCAAAGAAAGCAGCAGTTGCTGACAGCTTGCCTTTGTTTCTCAGTATTGCAAATTTGTAAAAATTCTCGTCCAACAATGCGGATGCATAGATACCAGTGGTGGGTCAGTGGTTCTGGCTCCTGTGCTAAATCAGAAGTTTGCGAGTTCAAATCCCAGCGGTCAGTGATTTAGCAAGACCCTGAACTGCTCATCTCCATTGTAATTCATGTTCCTTTGGATAAAATTGGCTGCCAAAGGAATAAATGATGTAAATTGCAGAGATTCAGGTAGGGGTAAAAGCTAGGTTTTGTCGTTGTAGCTCGTCTTACAAGAATTCCAGGCAAATTGGTCTTGTTAGCGTCTTGGACTTAGTAGTTTGCATTCTCCCTGTTCTCTGACTGGGCTCTTATACTGCAGCAAGCACCCACTGATGTTGGTTTCTCCAGTGATACCATACCTGTCAGTGATCATCAGGTTTTCTGTCTTTCCAAATTAAGTAACCTTTAGCTAAATGCATAGTAACTCGGTGGTGCAATTATTGCCTGATAGTAAGGTCCATCCTCGAGAGAGCTGATCCATTCCCCACTGCTTTGTTTTTAATATCCCCTGTAGTACTTCCCGTAGCTCAGGCACCTTGTTATTTCTTGCTTATCTTGTTAGTTCAGCTCGGATCTCTTGCAGGAACTCACAGAAATCATGATCCTGTATTAGCTGCCTGACTGGGTTTAACCGGTTCTTTTTTTTCTGAAGTGGTGTCTTGTGAATTCAGTGCCTTCTTGAGCTCAGTCCATCTGCCTGCATATGTCCTCTTGATTTGTGAATGTTTTTGTTCCTTTTTCTTTTTTTTTTTCTTCAGGCTGTCATTTGTTGCTTTGTCATTTGTGAACATACTGTGTGGGAATAACACCAGTCTGGTCAGCAATTCTGTGTCACGTTCTTTGTTCTTCTGAAGAAACAGACGCTGAAGATGTTTGTCAAGCACCCGCCGATGATTCCCTCCTCAAGAACAGATGAAAACGTGGCAGGATGCCTGACGTCTGACAGTCTGGCTTTTTTTTCAAGTCAGGTGACCAGAAAAAGCTATGCTCATTCATTGCTGGCCTAATTGGATCATAAATTCTGCAAATAGAAGCCAACATATATAGATTATACATTTTGCTGTAATATAAAGCTCGGGTTTCAGCAAACTTTCCAGGGACACTTTTTTCTCAGCTTTTTCTTGGAAAAAACTGCCACTGTTTTATGCACACATTTCCGATGTACATTAGCCACTTCATAATCCCTCTTTCCCTCTCCCAAAGTTTGCAACATATCTTACTATAGAAATAGTTCTGTATATCATAGACACACTGTCTGCACTTACACTTCGCCTTTGTTTGCAGAAATTCAATTTAGATTCAATTTCATTTAAATGTAATTCTGATTATTACAATACAAGATCTTGCCAGCCGAGGAGTGTTTTAAACTAGTCCAATTTGGCATAAATATGCAAACCTATCATTAAATGTCTGTCTGCTGCCCCGCCCCCAAACATGGGGCAGTGTAATTCTTGCCCCAATGAACCTCCATTAATGCTTGTTACAGTTCCTATTTTTGACCACAGGATACAATATTTACTCCATGAAGCTAAATGGGGCAGAGAACGTGTTGCATTATGTTTGAGCTTGAAATTTTCTGAAAGGCAAGCAAATCAGTGGAACATTGGCTTATATCTGTGGAACAGCAACATTTAAAAAAAAACTACTGTTCACTCAAAAAGTTAATTTGAAATGTATGGATTTGTGAATGAGGACATTTGTGAAGATTAACATTTATTGGGAGGCTAATATAAATGATGGGGCTCTGCCACAACTGCCCCTATGGACTAGTCGCCACTGTGGAGGATCTAAAAGTAACGAGTGTTTACTGCAGTAAGCGGACGAGTCTCTGAAACCTGAAACTGAAACACGTCCTGATTAAATGGGACAGCGCAGTAATAACAGGAACATAATTGTAGTGACTCTTGACCTCTAGGGGCGAAGCAGATCGTCCGATAAATCTCCCCAGCACCAGGTCGGTTCCAGAAGCTGCCCCTTCACTGGTATCGCCCCATCTTTAATTTAGAAATGTAGCAAGGCCACTGCCGGGTGAGATGGTTGTCGGAAGTGCGCGTCAGTCTTGCCTCTCTCTTGGTGTACGATGTCTAATGGTCTGTCTTTCTTTTGTGTCCTATCTCTGTCACACTCACTCTCTTCTGCCCCCTCAATTTCTCTAGCTGAAATCAACCTCCACCTCGCAGTCAGGTCGGTCTCTCTCGCTGTCTCTCTCTCTCTCTCAGGATGCGCTCGTCTCCGAAACTCGTTCTCAGGCTTGAGGAATTACAGAGTCAGGGGTTAGTACTGGGCTTGGATTCAGAGAATCTAAAATGTCTCCTTCGAAAAGTTCTCCTTGGAAATGAAGTGACTGAGTGTGCACCAGGACATTTTCACTTGATTTTTAAGTGATTCCAACTCCCAGAAATTTCGATTATTGTAATACACAGTAATACGCATGGTCATTACATCATTTAACCCTGGTTCTCTACTAAATGGAAATAAACCTACAGAAATGTGATTATTTTCCAATAACAGTACACAAGTGTTTTATTCCTCTTATACTACAGCAGTTTGCCAATGATTAACAATAGTTTATTTAGTGAAGAATGACACATTTTACTTTTTTTTTTTTAATTCATTTGTAGTCATGTTTCAAGTAATGAATTGTATAGTTATGTTTTATAGTTAAGCAAGACAAATTAGCTCTTGTTATCACTTTTTCTTTAAAAAAAAATGAAATTGATCAGGGATTAACTCGCTTATCATTATCAACACCTTTGTTATACCCCTGAATTGAATATTAGCATTAAACCTTTCCATTTGAGGAACGATTTTGTTTAATCACAATCTATCTAAGATATGCTGTGCTGCCAATTAGAAAATTTACCCAAGATTAAAATGAATCCTTAACTGAGGTTTTTAAAGTAATATGGCAACAGGATTAAAGTTCCTGTTCGTTTGCTGATTAAATGGTGGCTTAAACAATGGCTTAAAAATGTATGTTAACTAATGCTGTAAATAATCTTTGTTGAAGAAAGCAGGATGTAAAGCATTACTCATTATTCAGTATGTAATATTTCTTATATATTCGTTTGTGGGGTTATTATGAGCTATTTGTACAGTGAAATCGATTTAAATTGAAAATCCAGAGCGTATTATTTGGTTTATCTTATCCATTGCCTGAACTGTTAACTCTGCCAGTACATATTTTACCAATGGCATTGGCCAATATAATCAGACAGAGCAGCTGAATCATAGAGGAATTATGGGTATTTGAAGCCAGTGTGTGGTTCCAGCATTGTATTTTGTTGTCCTGGAGCTTCCGCAGCGCTCGAGTCTGTCCAGGTGATGCGCATAAATTGGCTCCTGAACCCTGTGGACAGTGAGGAGATTTGTTTAAACGGAAGAGACGGCAATCGATAGGCTTTTCATTACTCCGTTTTCATACCTCACAAGAGGTCAGAGTGAAGCTGGTGATGAACGCCGCCATTCCTTTTCTCTCTCTCAGTCTCTCCCACACTCACCCTGTCTCTCGCCTGTTGTCTCTCGCTGCGTTTTCAGGACTGGAATTGCATCTAATCAACGAGAAGAGGGCTTTCAGCAGGGGGAAATAATCTGCCTCACTACACCTTACTGTGCTGCAGAGATTTTAGGCTCCTTCCAGTGAACCATCAGAAGGTTTGCCAGTGTAATCCTCATCTCCCCTCTGAGAGGACCAGCAAACCTGCTTATCTTTCTTCTTTCCACATGTATTGTTTAGCTTTTTATGGCAGCAAGCCCGATGACTAATGCAGGTGCTATCATGGTTTAAATGTAAGGTTTATAAACCAGGGATTTTTTTTTATTTATGGAATGGATTTATTTCTTCTCTGACAGAAATTTGTGACGTGCCAACGGTTCCATGAACATAGATTTGCCTGCAGTGGAATAAACCATAACACAAGTTTGGCGCTTGAATAGATTTGTTTCATACTTGAAAAAAAGTTTGTATTATGTATCGTATTGTGTATATAACAATGTGCTGTCTTTCAGTGCATCACAGATTTTCAAGGATGGAAAAAGTATAGAAAGTACGGGTATTGTGTCCAAATACTACTAGCAAGTCACAATTGCATGGGCGGAAAAGCTCAGAAATGTCCATGCCTGAAAGTGCTTAAGCATTAAAGGTAAAAAGTACTGAAACCTGAAGCTAGGATGTTTTATTTTATATATATAAAGACTTCATTTGAATTTGAATTTGAAATTGTGAAGGATAAAATTATTATTATTATTATTATTATTATTATTATTATTATTATTATTATTAGGATTAGGGGTGGGGTGAACAATATAATTTAAAAAAAATTAAACAAAATCCAA
Organism: Pangasius sanitwongsei; assembly: GCA_037576675.1. NCBI lineage: Eukaryota > Metazoa > Chordata > Actinopteri > Siluriformes > Pangasiidae > Pangasius > Pangasius sanitwongsei. Next base: position 20,777,671 of record CM075015.1, on the reverse strand, counting down.
CCAGATCATCATTGTTCATTGGAATTCATACAAATTGCTAATATTTTTAAAAACATTTTAATGAAAGCAATGTAAAGATTTGTTTAGATGTTATATGTAAGGAATAAAACACTTGGCGTCATGGTTACAACCCTGAAATTGATTATTATCCATGTTTTTTTCTTAAACATTCTTATACAACTGCAATTTAGTAAGGAAAAAAAATTATGATTTTTTTTTTTATTAAGGAGCAACAGATCATACTTTTTTAAAATCACATTATAGTTACATTTAATGTTGTGTAACATCCACAAAACAAGTCCTATTTCCTGTTATCACTTAAATTATAGCAGTTGCTGTGTAAGCTGTTGATTTTGATTTAAAAAAAAAAAACAGTAACTCTAGATTTAAGCTTAGCCTTGGTCTGTGGAATTGGTCCAAGAAGACTTTATATCGAAAGTGACTGTAGACCAGACATTAGATAATGAAAGAAATCAATCTAACTCATTTCCTGGAGTGTCGTGGCAGCCGCCCAATACCCGAGTCCAAGATCTTGGGCCGTAAAACTGGGTTTTGAGGTGACTAGAATTGTACAATGCTGGACTTCTTATATATTTGTATTTTACCACATTCTCCATTGGACCACAGTAAATCATATGAGCTGACCAGTTGGTGGTCATCAGTGCATCCTAGATCTCAGCTGAAGGGGACGGTTCTGTAGAAATGCAGTCAGAGGGAAGTGGAAGCCCATGTCATGTTCATGTCAAGTCACAATTACGGTAATTATGAGATGGCAGCTTGGACATTCTATTCAGGCATAGAATTGATTTGTTTCTATGGTAACGCACAAAACACCTTAAAGTCTTCCAGTTAGAAAAGTGAGCTGTATTTATATGTTATGCAGTCAATGCTAAACGCTGAAAGACAATGATTGATAGACACATACAGAGTTAAATACTAACATTACAGTCGCAATTACTTTAACTGCAGAAGCTGTTATAGCCATCTTTATAGTCGTGTTTTTTTGTGACATGACGTCATACACTTCCCAGTCCAAGCTTTCAGAAAATTTCAAGCTCACATGTGGTAATTGCAAGTTTGACCTGAACCCTTTTTAAAAGTCGGAAGCTCGTGATTGCTGCAATTCCGACATGATGTAAACACTCTTAGTCACCATTCCTGCGTGATTATCCTGTATGCGATCAACAATTCTAACAGTATAAAAGATATACATATGTAAAACAGCTACAGATACAATGCATTACAGTTTAAAGCTGTTTCAATGCGATTCATAATTTGAATCCGAATCTAAATTTGAATCTGAATCACAGTTGGTTCAGTGTTATGCAAAAATGCTCACACCACATGTAGGCCACACCTCCTATATTGGGAATGGCAGGCACAGAGGACACATCTCCTTCACTTGGACTGACAAGCACATTGGCCACGCCTTCTTTAGTTAGGAATGACTGGAGCATAGGTCACGTCTCCTTCACTATAATAGACAGGTTGTAGGGGATACACCTCCTTCAGTGAGAGTGACAGCTGTAAAGACCCCACCTCCTTTTCTATAATTGAGAGGCCACACCTTCTTTAGTGGGACTGACAGGCACTAAAGCCAAATCACCTTTACTGTAATTAACAGGTGCATAGGCCACACCTCCTTCACTGTCATTAAATTGACAGGCACAAAGGCCACACCTCATTTACTGTACTTGACAGGCACAGAGGCCATGCCTCCATCACTGTAATTGACAGATGCATAGGTCACGCCTCTTTCAAAGCAACTGACAAGCGTTTAAGCCACGCCTCCTTCAGTATAACTGACAGGTGCATAGGCCAAGCCTCCTTTACAGTAAATGACAGTCCACACCTCCTTCACAGTAATTGACAACTGAATAGGCCACGCCTCTTTCACTTTGATTGACCAGTGCTAAAGTCACACCCCCTTCACAGTAATTGATAGGTATATAGGCCATGCCTCCTTACTAAAGGAGAGAAACAAGCAGTGCCTAAATTCATTTATAATTAATTTATATGAAATATTAATGTTAGGATATATCTAAGTAATAGCACAGCAGTAATAAAAACAGCTGCATCTGAGATATTAGCCTTTAGACGTCTATATCAATTCACTCACAATCCGTTGTATCATAAATATTGATTCGAGTAAGTTAAGCTTTATACCTTCAGCATCCACCATCGCTCATATCGTCTCTGTTTGCGTGTGGAGCCGTTCACAGAGAAAGTGCTTTTGTAGCGCTACATGCTTTCCGAGGTGGAGAATGTTTACTCTTTTACCCAAGTTGTCAGAGCACATCATCTAGCTATTCTGTAGCAGGACCTTATGGGCTGCTTCACTTCAAAACCTATTCAGTAGCTTTAGAAAGCGTGGAGCAGCGCAAGCGTTTTGCCTGTCACTGCATCACCGCCAGACAATGCAGCACCTGAAATAAGAATGAGAGAAATACAGATCTGAGAGTGGATTTTTATCTTTTTTTAAGGAGTACCGGAAACTCGTTTTTGAAATGTCTCTCCTTATTTATATGTGTCTTTATTTATTGTCTCACTACATAGCATAAGCATCTTAGAGTTTATTTAATTTTTTTTTTTTTTTGCTTTATTAAGTGGAGGTGAATGGCGACAGGATGTGTGACCAGGCCACATATCAGTGCTATTACTCATGATTTCAGTGCATTGGTCTGTTTTTTATCTTTTATCTTTTCTAGACATCTATTTTTAAAAAAAGAATCTCGAGGTTTTTTTGTTATTGAAATGCTGAGATGAGAATCCCTGAGGTGAAATCGCGACAAATTAGTCTTTTATCTACACTGCTTTGTCACAGTGTTTGTTTGGATGCATTGAAATCTAGGGTTGCGCTTGTGTGTGTGCGTGTGTCATCTCCACAGAGCGCTTTTATGAAAATGCAGAGAGGCTTCTTTTATTATGTGCATTTGTAATGAGATATCAGATCAAATCAAAAGATGACCACCCTAAGGAACGAAAACGCTCATCTGTATTCAAATGCCGAAGATTTCGGATTTGTGGGAAAGCAAATCAAATCTCTCTCGTCGAGCTTTGTGAAGCGCCCCATCTATGATTGACATGTTCCTGTTTGCCAAATATGACATCACTCGAGCTGCTGCTGTCTCCGAGGTGTGTGTGTGAGAGAGAGAGAGAGAGAGAGAGTTTTCACAGTTATCCGCTGCCGAGGCATGGAGGGGAGAGATAAAACAATCCTGAAGGGGAAATCATTCCACCCCTAATCAGATTTATTTGCGCATCCCACTGAGGAGGATTGATGTCTTATCTGTAGCTGAGGATTTCCACCCTCTATGCCACGACACAGAAACAATCAACACCAAAGTCTCTGGAGTGTTTTTAATTGCGCCTCCGTGTGTGTCCGTCTCGGTGTGCAAAATCAAGCGTGCGAGCTGCATCCGTATTGACTTCCCACGCACCGAGGTGAGGGACAGTTGGGGTTTGTTTCTGCTAAACAGAATTTTTTTTTAATGATTGGTAAATGTCAGACATCTGCTTCGGTGTCCCATGACAAAGTGGATCTGAATTGTTTTTACAGCGCACCACATGGTCACTTTTGACCAACCAATAATCATTTTCTTAGATATTTCAGCTGGTACATTTTGTTATTTAAATATGAGAATATTTAATATGTTCTATTTCACAATTTAGGTGCGGCCTCCAGGGTCCCTGGTTTGATCCTGCGCTCGTGTTACTGTCTGTATGGTGTTTCTCAGTATGTTCTCCTCATGTCTACGTGGGTCTCCTCCAGATTCTCCCAAAAGCATGCCAGGGGGTGGATCGGCTATTCTACATTGCCCCTAGGTGTGAATGTTTGTGTGTGTGCATGGTGTCCTGTGCTGGACTGGCGTTCCGTCCAAGCTGAATTCCCGCCCCATGCGCAGTGTTCCTGGAATCCACCGTAACTTTGACCAGGATAAAGCAAACATTGAAGATCAATGAATCAAAATAATTGCAAGAAGTTAAAAATGGTATTTAGGTGAAATCTGCAACATCAACCCAAAATCTTCATTCGGAATATATATTCAAAAATATGAATTCATAAAACAAATAAGGAATATTTTGAAAAGAACAAAGAGCAAGAAGTCAAAGTTTTGCGATTAAAATTTTAGCATTTAGATCTAGTTTTAAGCAGGCAAAAAGGGGCAATATTAATTCAATTCAATTCGATTCAGTTTTATTTGTATAGCGCTTTTAACAATGGACATTGTCACAAAGCAGCTTTACAGAAAATATATTATAAATATTTGAATTTATCACTGTGAATTTATCCCTAATGAGCAAGCCGGTGGCGACGGTGGCAAGGAAAAACTCCCTGAGATGATATGAGGAAAAAACCTTGAGAGGAACCAGGCTCAAAAGGGAACCCATCCTCATCTGGGTGCAACTTAGAAGTCATTAGAAAAAATTTCGATGGCATTCAGAATGGGATACAAACTTTAGAGGTGATGATATTTAGATTTTGTTCACTAATAAGTAATTGACTGCTTTATTATGTGCAATAGTGTGCATATAAATTCTGGAATTCTTGCTATGAATGATAGTCGCTGTCCTCATTTTGGCCTAAGGGTGTGCAAACTTTTGCACATGACTGACACAGGCACAAAAGCCACAACTCTGTTACTGGGGCTTCTTATAAATCTTTTTTTTCCCATTTCATCTTGTGTGAGAAATTTTTTGACAAAACGGTTGTGAAATATTATATCTTGGTGTAATAAATTTTTGTATCTCTTTTTCTATTTTTCCTGATGACCTTGGATAACCTTGAGATGTCTAGCTTGCATTGCTGACATTTGCTGTTCGCTTTCATGTCCTTATTAAGTGACACTAAGCCAGTCGGCCTTGGCTAGCTTGAAGTGACAGAGTTGTTTAAAGGAAGGAACGGAGCAATGGCCTCCATCTCGGAGCTAACTGCTTGGCTAACGGAATTATCCGGAGTGCAGCAGACTGGAGCCGGAAGCATCGCTCGGGAGGAGAGGATTTAGCTTCAGTAACCTCTCACTATAGAAATTCAGCTCATTCAGCACAGGATCAAACCCACAGTCTTTTTGAGCCTTATCCTTTTTTTTATTGCTATTACTAAAAGTAATTAACGGGGACGACACGCCGCTCAGGCTGACTCTGTCCCTGCAGGGGTTACGGCTTGTCCCGGATTAAATTATTCTTTGTTGAAAAGATTAAGCAAGGTTTAATCTGTGTCTGGATAACCATAACCGGTCTCGACATTCCCAACACTTTTTAAAAGGTCTTTATCTCCAGTCATAAGGTCAGACACTTAAAGATAAGAACCACAGAACAGAGCACATTAAGATTGTTTAGAGACACAGTGTGGTCTCTTATCCGGAAGGCAGGAATTTTCTCTCAGAAATGTTTTATTTTAGGTGTGGATTGCGTCCTGTTGAGAGAGTATGGGGTATCGTAATTTGCAATTTTCCCTTTGTAAGTGCACAGCGCCACATAATGTTTGTTGTCTATGATTTAGTAAATTTGCACCACAGGCCTTAAACAGCTTTCGTGCCTGAGCGATGTATCTCTTTAAGCTTGAGCGTCTCTGATCCCTGGCAGTCCGTAGCAACTGAAAGCCCAGAGGACGCCATGAGCTGAGGGTAAATATGAGCCAGAGCTGCCTTCGCTTCACCACTCAGATGTGATGGGTATATCGATACAGTATCGCTTGCTTCCGGCCTGTCAGCTGCATCTTCTAACTAACGCAGAGAGAAATTAAAGGAGCTGTCACTCCAGTGTGCCCATTTTTTTGGTCCTGGATTTGGTTTATTTCTTCCTTTATATATTCTGACATAATTAATTCTGGTTTTTTTTAATTCTTTTTTTATACCAAAGAACCTTACTGTTTACATCTTCCTGGTTAGGAAAACAAAACCCACCAGATCTTCATTATTAGTATAATTTTGTCTTGATAGCCTGTAGCTGGGTAGTAATAGAAGAGCCACCACACACCATTACAACACGAGATATTTTAAAATTAGGCTTCTATGTAGGTTGTTACAGCGTGGGTCAAAGACGCAAATTACCACTTGCTAACTTGTCATTTATATTTAGTGCAAATTTAACTGATAGATTTGAGATTTTACAACCATCAGAATATCATGTACTACATACTTAAACATGCAGTGTATAAATATATATATTCAAGAGTGCATTTGAGACATAGCATGTACATAAATATTTACACCCTGTTTATTTACTATCACAGAACCCTCTTGTTTTGTAGATGTGTCTCAGATGGGATACTTATGTCACTGAGTAGTGGGTTCACATTGGGCAACTTGTAGGAAATAGAAAAAGGTGACACCTTCACACCAAACTACAACATGGGAGCAAATAAAGATATTTCTATTGAGGCTGTTTCGACGTTGGTCAATGACGCAAACTACAGCATGACAGCTTATCATTTCTGCTTTTTTTCTGCATTTACGGTATCTGCTTCATGTTCAATTTTTAATGGACACAACATCAAATTCTGATTAAAGCTACCATTCCATTATTTTGATTTGAATCTGTATGTCATTTAGCTAATTTAGCTAATATAAATTTTTAGTATTGGGAAGAAAAGCCTGTTTTGACAGTGCCATAATTTTTTAGTTTTATTTCAGCAAGCAGTCTAGCCAACTATTCTGACTTAACAGTGTTGTTTGGTGTTGGTTGTAACTTTATTCTCAAGACATCTGACTACTTCTAATGTTTTATGGTCTATTTTATTGCATGGTACCGCTTACTGGAACCTCATCTTGGTGTGATATTGGTTTATGTAATGAAACCTGCCATGTCGATTTAGTTGCCTGTAAAAAAGATTCAAGATGTGTTGTTAAAATTCTAAGATAGTTTAAGTAGTACATGGCCAGGAATGTACCTCATTTACATTCAGTAGATAAACGTCATCCAAAAACTAAAACTTGATTAGAAAAAACTAATCAGTCAGCAAATTTGAACTACTAATTTTTTTTAAAAGTTGACAGCTTTATTATTTTTTTCTATGTGTCTGTATAGACTTAAATATTTATTTAACATTGTCAGTTTTTTTTTTTTTTTTTAGACGTCCTTATGCTCACTGGTAAATATAAATTTTATGATCACAATATTTCATTTTTCTAATGAAACATTCTACCTGAATTAGAACGGGAACGTTTGCTGTAAAAAACATATAATGACATAATTTGCCATCAGATTTCTAATTAAGCTTTTAGAAGGGCTGTTTTTTTTATATATAATTAGGCAATCAAATGCCTATTGTTAAATATGTAAAAGAAATAATAATTAACTAATAATTGCTCAATTTCAAGATTGCTGTCTGTCCATGTTTTTTTTTTTTTTTTTTGTATGTAAATTTTATAGCACTTGAAATTTTCCCAACGTCCCCGAGACTGTTTTGGTGCACTTTAAAACTACATAATGGTCCGTAATGATAGGGCGCGGCTGTGATGCATTTGTGTAACATGTTGGCTGACAGGAGCTGTCGCTTTCCCATCTGCACCCTGGTTTCCCTCAACATGACTTTTAATAGGAAATCTGCAGAAGTAACAAAAGAAACCTGGCAATCAAAGGTAGAAAGCATGAGTGCAAAATAGCGACATTTTACCGACAGACGCTAACAAACCACTTGGGTCCACCAGTCTCTCTCTCTCTCTCTCTCTCTCTCTTGCTCATTCTCTTCTTCATTTTTTATACAACATACAATTTGACAGGAGTTTTTCTCATGTCCTCACATTTTAATGGAAACAAACAACTTTATGATTTTTTTTTTTTTGCGTTTCATCTTCTTTGCTTCAAACTAAATCTCTGGAGGTTTATAGTAAAGCAGAGAGCCAGAGAGCTAAAGCAACTTGCCACCATCTCTCTCCCTCTCTCCCTCCCTCTCTCTCTATCCCTCTATCTCTCGCTAACACCGCATACACAGGTGTGTAAGACGGAGTTAATAAGTTGCGTCGTCAAAACCTGAGGTGAGATTCTTGCAGAATTAAGTTTTCATCTGTAAAACTGTCAAAAGTTGCCTCAGTGTTTAGCTGAGCTTCAGTAGTGCCTTTAGCAAAGCTTTTAGCTAATTAGTTTTCTGCATTTTCTACAGATGGCATTACAACTTTTTATAATCAAGTACCTTTTATGTATTTTGAAGTGTGTTTAAAGTGTCGAAGTGTGTGGAACTTTTAACAAGGCAAACACATGATGTGCTTTGTGTTCAGCTAGTTAACGCCACACTTATGCTAGGCAACTGGGCAATATCAATGACAAAGCTAACAATTTAGTTAACTAACATATAGACATTTATATGGTTAATGTGAAGACGGTAACAGTGAAACTGAAACAAAACTGTTAGGATTATAAACATTTACTTCAGACATGTTGGTAAATAAATTTTAAAAAAATACCCAGTCTGACAAAAATAGACTACAAATAGATTATAATTAGCAGCAACAGCTAGCTGAACTTCACTGTATCTTCACATTATCCATTAAAGGGCTATGCACTAGTTGGCTAAATCACTAGCCTAAATAGTCTAGGCAACATAAGATCAATGTGAAGACACAGCGACAGTGAAACTGAGACTGATCTCTCAGGATTATCAACTTTTATCTCAGACGTGTTCGTAAATTCCTAACAAGATGCTAAGTCTGATTAAAAATACAGTCTAATTATGCTTAGCATCAGCTGCTAATTGAACTTCACTGTGTTTTCACATTATCCAATAAAGGGCTCTGTGCTAGCTATTTGATAATTAGTCTAGTTAGTCTAGTCACCTGGCAGATATGAATGGCTAGACTAATTTTTAGCTATTGAGCTAAGACACAGTGACAGTGAAAATGAGACAAAACTATCAGGAATAATAACACATAAGTGTTGACTGTGACTAAGTCTGACTAAAAATATGCTATAATTATGTTTAGCATCACCTGCTAATTAAACACTGTGTCTTCACATTATCCAATAAAATGCTATGTGCTAGCTAGCTAAATCATTAGACTAAATTGTTTAGTCTAAGCAACTGGTAAATATGAATGGCTAGACTAACGATTGAGCTAAATAGTAAGTCCTCACTTATAAGGAAAATATGAAGATACAGTGATAGTGAAAATGAGAAGAACTTGTCAGGAATATCAACATTTACCTCAGATGTGTTGACAAATTACTAAAACAAGATTCAGTCTGACTAAAAATACATTATAATTACACTTAGCATGAACTGCTAATCAAACACTTGACATTATCTGCTAAAGGCTAGACTAATTTTTTTAAGCTAAGTAGTATACACCTGTTTATATACAAATTGTGAAGACACATTAATAGTGAAAATATGACAAAACTGTCAGGAATATCAACATTTACCTCAGGTGTGTTGACAAATTACTAAAAAAAGACTCTGTCTTTCTAAAAATACACTAAACGTTTGCTTAGCGTTGATTGCTAATAACTTTCATGGTTTCTGCCATGTTTATTGCACGACATCTCGTGAACTCAGAGCTGTTTGACAGTTTAAACTTCGAATGTCAGGAATACAATAGAATAATACTCATCACTGTAATCTGTCTGCTGCTAATATTAGAATTTAGCATGTTAGATAACATTTGAGAAATTAGGAATAAAGCTGTGGTTACTTAGCCTTAGCTAATGTTCTTTCACATTCCTTGGTTCCTTGGTGAATGAGGCACTAATTTACCATCAGGGACTAAAATCAGTGTGTGATCTGAAATTGAATTAGACGTCTTTTTCTTTTGTGATTTTTTTCTTGTATTTTTAGCTTCAGCGATGCTGTCCTTCAACTTTTACCAGAGTAATGCACAAAATTTGGACAGCATGAACCTTTTTTTTATTATACACTAGCCTTACGTAAACCAGCTACTGTGTAAATACTTTCGTGTTACTTAATACTGCCAATTAAGTATTATTCTATAACACTAAAATAAAGAACATTCTCATGTTATGGTCTGTTTTTGAAGTTGAATTGCACTAGCAGGGACTCTATGGTCATAAAATCCTTTCTTGAATCTGTTGAGAAGCAAGTCTACTTTCCTCTGGCATTAATACAAAATTTATCAGGCTGCTTTAGGTGAAGCACCTACAGAGCTGAATGTGGTCTTTCTTTATCAGTCTGTGCACGTTTGAGCATGAAGCTATCTCCTCTTTGTTCACCCCTCTGCCACCTTGAACCCATCATCATATCTCTCCACTGCTTCATATAGCACTCCACTTCACACTTACGTCCAGCTTTCTGATTTATTAATGCTTCTCAACCTTGGATATTTCTCAAGACACAGGCCCAGTCTGGAGGCCAGCAGGCGAATAAGAAGAGAAAACGAACAAAATCTGAGTAGATGATGGGCTTGTTCAAGTCTATCCACATCCTGGTTTCTTTGTTGTGCCTACTCATGTCTCAAGTGTTTGTTTCTTACTTTTTAAAAGTGGTGGTGTTTTGGCCAGAATCTAAATACACAACGTGCATCAAGACCTTCATGGTTTCAGAAGCTTGTCTAAATCATCACATTCACATTCAAACTGCGTTGAGTTGTTTAGCATCTCACACAGACTTGTTAATGTGATTTCCGACATAAAAATAAAAAGCTCTATCTTGAAGCCAGATTTAGACTCAGGAAAGGTGGTGCCCATAGTTTGAAGCGGGAATTGTACGGTAGTGATTCAGATGATAATATCATTCCTGTGTACTTTCTGAAACCATTATATGCAAATTACATCACTTAACCACAATGCAGTTGGCACAATGCTAAATTGTAGATCTAAAACTTTCTTTACTGGTTAGCAACATTAGCCTTGTAGTTTGAGTGTAAAACTAAATAAGCAAACTATGGACACCAAACCTGATTATTGTGGTTGAACAGCTACCACAACATTTGGGTTAAGTGCAAAACTGTGTATATTTCATTTTTGGGCAGAAGCATTTCTTTTTAACTCTAGGTTCACACTAACAAGCAACAAAGTGACAGACGACTATTTATTTTCTATGTACTTGTGTGGCATGGAGGCACAATTTCAGCTACAAAGCGACAGTGAATCTCAGTTCAAGCGACATTTGTACTGAGATTTTCTCAGTTCTATGCAAATTGGGTATGATATGGTAAATAACAATTCCAACCGAATGATGGCTCAAATGATTCCTTGGACCAATCCTATGGCATGCATGGCCCGACATTTATTCAGTTCTCCACTCACCACTGTACTTCCCATGCATGTGGGAAAATGGAAAAAAAAAAACAAAAAAAAACTTATAATTATAAGAGACGACCTCTTAAAAAAGAAAAATAGAGCTTGGAAGGAAGGAGCAGAGATTGTTGGTGCCTCTGGAGAAAGTACGTAGCTAGCTTGCTTTGCCAATGAAGCTAGTAGGAAGACTAGCATGTAACATGTAAATCAATCTATTTAGCTTTAGAATCTATGTACTGTATAGCTACTACTGTTAGCTGAAAAAGTGCTGGGTAGTACACGCCCACACGAGACAAACTACAAGCGGCGCGCAAGTGACTTGCCAGGGCGAACGTAGGTTAAAACAGTCTCTCATTTGCAATTAAGGCGAGCTCTCGTCGCTTTATTATGACTTCATTTATATGACATCCAAAGTCCCTTTCTCATGCTCCTCAGAATGCCTGAATGTTGTTAGCATCCTAATAAGGAGAGCAATTTTCTCAGAAAGTCAAAACATTTGTTACCTTTTATGTTGTTATGTCTGCCTGAGTTTCATATTTATGCACCAGTGTGTATCAGGGAGAAAGCACGAATTCATCCACAAGTCCATTGTCAGTCAGGGAACGTGCTGCTGCTGTGGTGTTTGTTTGTGTTTGTGCAAAGCAGCTGTTCTCACTAAGCTGGCTCGGATGTGCACAAAACCAACTAGCGGATCAAGCCTCGGTCCTGGAGCACAAAAACAGCACGCATTCGGGCACACAAACAGGAGCCGTAATCCGACAAGTCTTCCGTGTGTCACACATTCATGACCCATGCGGCAATCCACGAGGTAATGGGGTCTGTTGACGGTTTAATGACTTACGAAGAGATTCATAAGAAAGTAATAGTAAGTAGTAAGTTTAAATGGAATATTCACCATTGTAGGATTTAAACTGTACATCCAGTTCTTGATTCTGGTTTTGATTCTGAAATTACATTTAACATTTACATCCTGAAGGTATTTATTTCTGTAAAGCTGTTTGTTGCAATGTCCATTGTTACAAGCGCTATACAAATAAAATTGAATTGAATTGCTCAGAATGTGCTGATCGTTTCTATGGTAACAACTCATTCACTGGGACTCATATGACAGACACTCCGTGTAATCCAAGCCTAATAATAAACAGACTAAAAATATGTGCTGATGTTTAATAAAGAAAAATGTGTAAGACAGTGAGGTTTTCTGTAGAGAGAGAGAGACAGGTTTATTTAACATTTTTGGAAGGAGTCTCCAGTGTCAGTGTCGAGTGTTTAAGTTTTCCGTCATTGGAAAGTAGTTTTTCTCTGTAACAAGCTGTGTTTTATGTCCTTTTTAGTTCGAGAGAGAGAGAGAGAGAGAGAGAGAGAGAAGAGCCTCTTGAGGGAACAGTTGTTTATAGCATCTGTAACATAAGCGGTAAAACAAACTAACTTGTTTTGTGGATGTAACTGTAAATGGGTAAAAAGTGCGGAATTGTGAGCGTTGGCAAATTGCTCTGGTATGACAGTAATAAATATTGGAAAATAATCAACTTCTGGGTGGTAACAGTAACTTTGCTTCAAGCCACAACACCCCACCCCGTCACTGATAATTTTCCTCTGACAGCACTCCCTCAAGCTTGAGTAATGTTCGCTCTAAGTATCCTTGAATGGAAATGGAGCCGTAAAATCCCTCGCCATGCTGGCACGTATTTCTCTTTTTTTTTTTTTTGACTGATTTACAAACACCAGTCATTTTATAACACTTTTATTTCACCTTGTTACTCTCATGTCAAAATGGGGGTAGTAAATATGATTCCTCATAATCGTTAGAGAAGCACATAAACTAGAAAGAATGTTAGAAAAAGAAAAACAAACAGCATTGTTCCAATATTAGTACACATTTAAAATAGGTCACTTGAACCTGAACAGGACATGAGGGTTAATCACGTGACCAGGTCTACACTCTCAGCATATTTACTAGCAAGTGAGAGCTACAGCGAGTCTCGGGTGAGATTTACTGCTAGCGGGAGCTATAAATCTTCCTCCAGCTTGAACCATTCAGCCTCACATACACACACACACGTCTGAGAATGGTACAGCCTATTACTGTGCACACATGTTTTTTTTTTTTCCTAATTGCACTCGATCGGAAGCAAAGTCGTTGTTGTAAATTAGTAGAGGTCACCACAGGACGTGACTTTTCTGCTCGGGCGAAGACAAACATTTACCCAGGTCTACAAACCCAGCTCCTACCTGCCCTTCATGCCTCCCCGAGCCTTGGATTGGGCGCCTCTCCGGGACGGGACCCCTAGGGCGCTGGAACCTGTTCAAGGATTTGGAGCTTGATGCTATAATTAGCCCCTGAGATTTCTGTATTAATTTTTTTTTCCCAGGAAGCTTTTCTGGGTTCCAGTGGTTTTGTGGTAATGCAGGGGTTTCCAAGGCAAATGTATGAAGGCAATGAGAAAGAGATGTACAAATGTTTATAATTAAAAAGATGTCCAAATTATGTTAGCCTTTTCAGTTTTCCATGCCCATTTTTTTCCAAGTGACTAAGTTTCCCAGATGTTCTAATGTTCTTTCCCACTGAAACAGAGAAATGAGCATCCAACAGCCATTTGTAAAGGAAGAAACCCCATGGCTTGCCACATTAGACCTATCATGGCTTCGCAGGTTTTCTCACTTTGCTTATTCAGTGCGACCCAATGCACGTACACACACACACATACACACACACACACAGTGATGTGACCTTTATATTAATCTCTCAGAGCAATAAACCGGTTCTGCAGAGCGGCTGCTCATTTTGCAGTTCGAGCTCACTCGCCTTGCGAAGCGCGACACACAATTCTCAATATGTACTGACACAAGAATCATTGTAAGAACATTTTTGCCATTTTGCTAATAGATAAACTTGTAAACCCAATGAGCTTCTGAGCTACTGCAGTCATTTTTACTCAGTTGTGCAATATAAAAAAATCACAAACAAGTTGTATTTCAATGTAAAAGAAAGAAGAGGAAAGCAACATATTTCAAATGAAATTAGCCACACTTATTGATGAACCACGGGATGAGTTTATGAAGTTGAAATTTGGAAATAGGACATTTACCTGTGCTTTTTTGACCCTTTTCCGCAATTACAGTTACAACTGTAGATATCTGAAAACTACCCACTTCTCTGAAAAACCATAGATTTTCAGACTTTTAAAAGTGATTCTAAGAAAATTGTCTAAATAGCCATTATCCTAGAGTACCCTTTTTAGCCTTACGTAGCTCAAAGCACTCTACATTATTAGCTAATTTGAGTTCCTGGTTTGAGTCACTGCTGGTTTGAGCTGGTTCGTGGCATGTGCAGTACCACCCATTTGACCACAGGTAGGTCGTATTTAAGCTAAAAAATAATTAATTATTAAAAATGTCAGTTTTGACCACCAATCATGTGTATTGCCGCTCCACTTTGTACTAGCGTCAGAATGAGCTAAAAACCTCTACTCTTTGCATTGACTACTATTTATTTCCAGTGAAAACATTAACAATGGTGTATTTGGGTTCATCAGAGACTTTCAGAAATAAAAGTACTCTCGAAAAAAAAAGGGAGCAAGCTGTACTTTTTTCTTAGTGCTGGGGTGGTCCCACCAAGAGTACATCTTTTATACCTTTAGTATATATCTTTTACCTGGGAAGGTTCATGTGGTTTCCCTTCATTTAGCTGTAAACAGGTCCTGAAGGTACAGTTATGTACATTAATGTGTTTTAAAATCATTTGCATCATACTAAAGGTGCTAAAGATGTACCCTTGATGGTAGTACCACAGCAACAGGGAAACTAATAGCTTGGTACCTTTATTTCTGAGAGTGTACATGATGTGTAGCTGTTTCAGGAGCTACTACTAAAAAAACCCAAATATAGCTACAAGCAGTGATCTGTGGGGTCCAAGCACCTTTCACAAATAGCACCCAAAGTGGCCAGTTCTTGCCGAGTTATACAGACCACTAAAGATAAAATCTCTCTGGCCTGAGTAGCGGGATGGAGTACTACCTGGTACTACTGATCAGTTTTAGTGAAGAAAAATACTAAGAAGAAGAGGAAGCAAAATCTTGACAAAAACAAGAGGGTTTCAAGTACTTTGTGCTTGGCCCCCTAAAAATGACAGATTCACTGTTTTATAATACAGGGAATAATGGGACTAACAGGGGAATAGAGGGAATAATGAAGTGTACCACAACCCCACAGTTCCACTGATGCTTTTCATTATATAAGTTAAACTCTTAAAAAATAATTTTAATTGCTTTCCCCATATATTCCACATCAGGTCTCTTAGTGAAAAGTGATTTTCATTCACTAAGACACCTCATCTTGCTACCGGTGTATTCACAGGTTTAGATGTGTGATGTACATCATGTGTGTGTGTTTTCAAGGTTGTGCCTGTACTTTTTCAATTACTGTATCATGTTCTTTGTGCATGTAAATATGCACGTTATGTATGTTAATGGTATTTTTGTGCCAGTGTGAATAATTGTGTGATGTTTAGTGACGCACCTGAGAAAAGCTGTAATAAAATGGCCTTCCATTTTGTCAACCCAGTATCAATATTCATAGATATTCAAATTTAAAAAATGTGAGATTGAAATGGGGCTTACATATTTTTCCCCCTGAATGGTCTGATGTGTCTTCAGTTCCCTACTCACAACTTTAGTTCTTACCTGCAATTAGTTCCCATTTATTATTTGATGCACAAAAAATGAAAGAAAAACTTATAACCGTGGTTTTATCTTATCCTGTCATATAAGACCTCTCCTTAAATGTGTGTTGAGACATTACGAAGAAAAATAAAGCTTGGAAGGAATTCCCGCCTATTCTTCTCTAATAGATATTTTGAGTAATTTTGTAATTGGCTTCATTTGGAACTTATTAGATGGTCTCTAAATTGAACTTTTAATTAGGTGAATTGGATGCTGTTAAATTGGGAAGGCTAGTAAGAAGGTGATTGCGTTCTCTACTTAAATGGAGAAATAAATGTAGCATAAATGAATGAGGGATCTTTAATCATTTTTGTTGGTCTCACAGAGAACTCAGAACTCAAATGTGAACTCAAAAACTATAAATGTTAAGAAGATCCTTGTGGTGGAAAATGCTTATTCGGTTTATTTTGGCAACAACAAATGGTTAAAGAACCATAGATCGAAAGGTTCTTCAAAAGCATTGCTGTAAAGAACCTTTTCTGGGACTTAGGATCTCTTAGATGGAAAACTAAGCTCCGCTATTGGTCCCACAAAGATCTAAAAAAAAAAAAAATCCACCATAAATGTTTTTCTGGTTGAAAACAGTTAAAGAATTGACTATAAATAAGATCCTTAAAAAAAAACTAACCTCAAATTAGCCACACAGGATCCATAATCTCAACAAAAAGGTTCCTTAAAAGTTCTCTGGATGGGGTAAAGGTTCTTGCTTTCTGAAGGAGCTCTATTTCCAAACGGCCAAACCAAAGAACTCTGCTAGCTGGAAAGTCTAAGAGTGTACCATTCATTAACATTAGTTGTAGGAACATTCTATTTTTCACGATTAATGGTGGAATAGTCTTGCTGACTTTTTTGATCTTCCTCCGCTGGGTTCTGTTTCTCCACAGGCTCAAGGTCGTGTGTGGTTCAGCTTTTCTCTCTAGTTTTCTGAAATAATGATGATGAAAAGCTTTGTTTTTGGCTTCAGTCAGCTGGTTCTGACCAAATTCAAAACACTGTAGCAAAAATCGAGTGTAATTTGTACTCTTGTACTCCACACTTTCTCCTGCAATCCCACTGTCCAGAGTGACACAGGTTCACGTTTTTGGCTTCCTAATTGGAGGGTGTTTTTTTATTCTTTATGGCTGTGTCCTAAATTGCATATCGTAATTCTAAATAGATTTGTGTTAACCATGGTGGTTTAGGACACAGATATAGGCAAGGCCTAATTATCATGGTGAACAGGCGTCTAAAAGCTTAGCTACACTCTTACAACCCTACAACAGTGTTTCTCTATCAGTAAGGGGTTCAAGTAGAACCCAAAGAAACCCTTAACGAACCCATGAACACCCCTTTGTCTAGCTAGTTAAGACTGCTTGTTAAACCTGAGCATAGCAGTGAAATAGTGGTCTACTGTTTTAACACAGCTTTCTATTTTGTGCAGACCCACAGCACTGTGGTTGTGTAGCCAGAGGTGTAAAACTGGTGGTATGGATGAAAGAGAAGATGAGAATGGTAGCAAGTGGGTTTTAGTCTCTCTGTGGCTGTATCCCAAACCCAAATTTTCGTGCAGAGTGCGTGGTTTAGGGCGTGGCCTTTTCTGGATCACCTGACGTCTTTCTGAAAAGCACTTTTGGATGAGCCTTGTATGAAGGGTTCTGACTGGTTGAAGTGAGGGTGTAGGGGGTGAGCGGTGAGGGTGCTTGGTGCTTGCAGACATAATTAAAAGTTCAATCACTCTTTCTCGCTATAATTTTGCGTGAGATTGGGTTTAACATTTTGACCTTTAATTAGACTAACAATGCGCCATTAAATTGGGAAAGCTACTGATTAATGAATTGTTAAGATAACTGCTTATGGCTTGGGAGTAATATTATTATTATTATTATTATTATTATTATTATTATTGTAATAAAAGATGTCACTTTTGTACTGAAAGAGGAAAAGTGTATGTTGAATTTAGTCCTTCAGTCAGAGCTCAGCATTCACAAAGCATTCAGTCGTCACTCAAAGAAGCTGCAGCATGTCCTACTGTCATCCTTCATCGGTGCGAGAATTTACCATCTGCTTCATCAGCACGAATGTCGAAATATCAATACAGGCAGCAAACCTAATATTTTTCATCTGGAGCTTGTCTTTGCGCTAAGCTTGTTTAACTTGTTTCGAGATACTGTCTGATTTTTAGTAATCTCATCAAGCGACATTATCTCAACCTCTTGCCATATAATTGGTTTTCTTTTAAGCTTTCATTTGTTTTTGTCTTTTTCAGTTACGTTTATGCAGTGCTTAGCATTTCTTCATTATGATACAGTATACTGAGTAGTGTGGCTTCTCTGCCTGTCAGTCTTTATAAAGGATGTGTCTGGCAGACATCCTGAAGGAGGCGTGGCCTGTGTGTCTGTCAGACATACTGAAGGAGGCGTGGCCTTTGTGCCTGTCAGACATACTGAAGGAGGCGTGGCCTTTGTGCCTGTCAGACATACTGAAGGAGGCGTAGTCTGTGTGCCTGTCAGACATACTGAAGGAGGCGTGGCCTGTGTGCCTTTCAGACATATTGAAGGAGGCGTGGCCTGTGTGCCTTTCAGACATACTGAAGGAGGCGTGGCCTCTGTGTCACTCTAAGTAAAGGAAGCATGGTTTCCAATCCCCCATCAGTTTACAAAAGGAGGCGTGGCCTCTGTGTCAGTCTAAGTAAAGGAAGCATGGTTTCCAATCCCCCATCAGTTTACAAAAGGAGGCGTGGCCTCTGTGTCACTCTAAGTAAAGGAGGTATGGTCCTATTCCTGTCAGTTTACATGAAGGAGGTGTGGTCTATGTCTCAGTCCTGTATGTTTCTTAACTTAGCTAATGTAAACATATTGAAAATCATAGAGTATCATTTCAGACTGATGCCACACACCTGTAGTAGACACAACATCTTGTCTTTCAGAACTAACACCCAGTGAATGCAAAATATTAAATATTAATGTCTGTTTTCGAGATTTACAAAGACTTGGCATCCTGTTTTGGGCTGATATGTTTTCACGCCTCATCTGGAAAAGAGAAAATCACGCTTAAAATGAAATGGAATTCAATCATCATTATTCTTTGTCTGGCCCAAAACATATTGGCGTGCCAGTGCTCTTAATTAAACAAAAAGACGAATACACTGACCTTTTCTAAACACATTTTGAAATAAAAAAACACGCTAACCAATTTGCGAAGTTCTTAATTACTCGTGCAAAGATTCTCCTGAGAGTTTAGAGTGGCACGTTGATTAATCTCACAGCCTGGACTCGTCATTTCTCATCAATGAGTGTGTGCAGGAGTGATGTGTGTCTGTGTCTATCTATCCATATATCCATTCATCTCTGTATATCTATCCATGCATCCATCCATCTCTATCTATCATCCATCTATCCATTCATCTATCCATTCATCTCTATCTGTCTGTCTATCAATCATCCATCTATCCATCCATCCATGCATCTGTCTATTCATCCATTCATCTATCTACTTACCCCTCTATCTATCTATCTATCTATCTATCTATCTATCTATCTATCTATCTATCTATCTGCTTATCTACCCACAAGTACATTTTACTAATAATTCACTATCTATCTATCAATTTATCCTTCCATTCATCCATCCATCCATCTATCCATCCATTCATATATCTATCTGTGATCATGGATGTTAAGGTGAATATGGCCACATACAGTATGTATCGCTTTATGTGTTTCTATAAACGTGTCAGTGAACGAAGTATCACCCAAAACACACACACACACACACACACTCACAACATTCGACCATGTGGTTCATTTCTTCACAAAGTGAAAAGTGTTGTATCCTTGAAACGGCCCCAGGTTGTTCCGTGTGGTTCTACACACTGGGCCAAACAGGAGCAGTTGTCTGTTTGTCAAGATCCGTCTGTTTTCCCCCCAAAAATAACATACTTGGATAAAGGAGCGAGGCGAGACAATCTGTTTGGCTTCATCCGAATGGAAACGGTGTAATGGTGCTGAGAAGAGCCGAGCCAAGGGGAGCAGATTCGTTTTTTTTGGCACGATATATACCCAAGATTTTTAATTCTACCCGGCCTGATTTTGGCATCAAACCCAAGTGCAATGGTGCTAATTAGATCTAAAACATTTCCTCAATGTTCCTGTCGTGTGTGGAAAACGTGTTTTTTTCCCTCCATCAGCAGGATGGCGTAATTGAATCCTCTGTACAACGTAACTCTTATTGCCAAAGACATTAAGTGGCCGATTGAAGCCATGCCAAACACAGAACTCCGCTCTTTAACAGACGGACAATAGGACGGCGCGATTGTAATGCGTATCACGCCAAGGCCACCGTTCAGAATGTATTACCGGCGTAATAAAACATTCAGTATCTCTTACGTCGCAGTCTGATAGAACACTTCCGTATTCCACCGGAGAAAATCGCAGGTGGAAATGTATAAGATATGCGTTCATGATATCCATATCTCTCTGAGTGGAACATGCACATTTTCTTTCAACTGTAATGCATTCCATTATCATTTCCATATTTTTCTGCCTTGTGTGTGTATGTGTGTGTGTGTGTGTGTGTGTCTTGCCAACTTTTAATCACAAGTTTGTTTCATTTCCTCCAGCATTCATACCCATATTGATCATAAATTCATATATTTATATATTTATAACTCCTGCGATGGGAGTGGTTGCACTGTTTTTCATACAGTTCAGGCATTTGCAGGTCCAAAACGCCATCATGTTATGAAAAACAAATCAAATTGAAACAAATTATATCTCTCAGATACAATTCCAACCTTCTTCAGTATTAATATGTCCTAGAAATTGTATTATTATCAGCTGAAAGGAGGAGGGACGATAACAGAGTAGAGTATTAATTGAGTTATTATCACATGTTCGTCATTAAGAGATAACATTTTTATCAGTTCTAAAGAATTTTTTTTCCAATTGCAGATTCCGAATTAACTTTTTACATCTTTGTGTATTTTGTATATTCATTTCTTTGTCGGTTTCTTCATAAAAAGTACTGACTGGAGCACATTTTATGGAGAAAAAAAAAAAACGTGGCTGTTTCTGCTTATTGTTCTTAACAGCTAGCTGATCTCTGATTTCATGTTGTAAATTTTTAATTTGCTCCTGCTAACTGTCAGGTAATAAAAACATCCCAACGCTCAGTGATGTGCAGGAAATGTAGAAGGTAGAATATTTTCAAATAAAATATCAACTGTACTAGCTTTTTATAGAGTGTCTGGGGGTACACTGAAAATGTGGAAATAAACAGAAAGTTTTGGAATTTTGACAAACTTTTAAACATGATCAATATTCAAGATTCGAGATTCTGTGCTATTTCAATTAAATTTGCTTAAATCGTCGCTCTGTTGTCAGGAGATCGTGAGTTCGAATCCCATTGATGCCAGAGCCATCCGTGGACAGGAGCCACATGCTCTCTGGGTAAGAGGAATGGAATACTCTCTCCTCTCTCCTGTCAATCACAGTGACACTAGCCAATCACAGCCACTTGTGAGCTCGAGTATGTGGAAGAGGGTAGATAGCGCTTTTTAGTGTTACGCTGCCCTTTGACACAGTATGAGCAGTTCAGGGTGGTGGAATATATAAGCGGAATTACACTCCGGAGGCGATTCAGAGCACCACACACACACACACACATACACACACACACGCTTACAACCCGAGCTCAGGAACTGAGCCACCATGCAGCCCAGGTCTTTATTTTATTTATTTTTTATCCCAAAAATATGTTTCTCTGATAGAGCATATGGTTCTATAGTGCAGTCTGCTTTTCCTCTCTGGGCGTTTGGCTCTGACAGAAAGAGAGAAAGAACATAGGCTGTGTTTATCATCTCTGCTTTCAGCGCTTCATTTCAATCTCCCTTTGTGATGCTACAGTCAATGTGACTGCGTGTGTGTGTGTGTGTGTGTGTGAAGGGCAGGTGGACCCAATCACATAGCTAAATCAAATGTAAATGGGAGCGACGCAGGGGCCAGATGAGACGCCCTGTGCTGTGTAAAGCGCCGCGTGTGTCGCGAGAGTGTATGTCAAACGATGCCGATGGGTCGAAACATCTGCATGCAGAATTGAACAATTGAATCAGGAGACACCAGGGAGGCGAAGAGGCAGCACAAGATTATCCAGATTGCTTTACCTTTGTGTGTGTGTGTGTGTGGCAGAGTTCGAGGTTCATTTTCCTTCAGGAGGTTTTTCCTTGCATCTGATTTAAGCATTCCTTGAGTAATAGGAGCATTTGCACTGATTGTTGTGTGTGAAGTGCTAGCAAGAACTGTTTTATTCAGAACCTTTACGATTTAGCAAAATTACGATTTAGTCAGTTAAGTAAGGAATAAAATATGACAGGGTGTGCTATTTTAGGAAAAGAATCAACTTTTTACCACCATGAAATTTTTTTTTTTCTATGACAGCACGTCGCAAACACTTTATTTCTCTAATACCACAGCAATTTGCCATCACTAACAATTTTATTATCTTTGGGGGGTTGAGACCAAGTCAAGATCGTGTCCAAATGAAAGCAAGACAGAGTCAAAGGTCAAATCCTTCTCATGGCCAAGTTTTTACTTTAACTCTTTGGCTTCATTTGTACATTGAGCCAATGATTAGGCTGTTTTCAAAAGAAACTTTGTGCATATGAAAAGAAAAGACACAAAATTATTTTGTACAAACTCTCAATTGAAACCAAGACCATATTTAGCAAGACCAATGTCCAAGACTGAGACAAGTCCAAGAACAAATGCCAATGAGTCCAAGACAAGTCCAAGTCAATCCAGAAAACGGTTTGAGACTGGATTCGGGTCCTACAACCCCACTGTCTTGCAGCTGGAACAACTGTCAGAGCTGCTGTTATAGAAAATTAATCAACATCCCCTGACCAATCAGAACCGAGCATTCAATAGCACTCGGAAAAGAGCAGCTCAGAGGCAATGCACTTCTTTACTGTATCATGCTGTTTACTTTTCACTAGAAATAATATCTAAATAATTATATATATATTTTCTAAACTTTCTCTTTTTTTTCTAAAACCTTATGACCCTTCGTCATGCCCTAACAGAAAGAAAATCAATTCTAGCATGTGCATTTGGACTTTTGTATATGGTTTGGCATCATTAAACAGAAGCACGTGTCGGTGATGTGAAGACGCAGTCAGGTGTGTGTTGGTATTAAACAATGTGCGTCAATCCTGTTGTCGATTCTATAAAAGGGGAGCAGATGCTCTGGTCGCAACGTTTTTTTTGTGCGCCGAACGTCAGCACGTCAGAAGTGTGACCACCTCCATTTGAACCTATTCAGACCACTCTGTGAAAAACTTTCTTTTTATGTTCATTGTGTGTGTTTTTGAGAACATTTGACGTGCGTAATTGCTGTGACAGACAGACCCATTTACAAGGTCATTGTGTGAGAACATGTGAAAGGCTGCCAATCAAAGCTCGAGCAGCGACGTGTCAAATCAGTCGCTTTGACGGACGTGCGTATTTTCCCCTTTTCACATCCCAATGAACACGTACATTCAGGTCCACATTCGCAGATCTTTTATGGCTGGCTGAAAAAATCCTGAGTATCCTGTTTGTTCTTGACTCTCACCAAACGCCATCACAGGACGCTTCTAATGCTCTTTCTTGAATATTGTTGTCTCTAAACACGTGACATTTGCTAATGTTTAATTTATATGTCTCTCTACGTGTTGTGTCATCACTCCTGAGCGTTTACAGTTAATAATGATGGACTGTTTTGGGTTTATATCCAATGCGGCGAATAAGAAATATCATCTAACAAAGTTCGCTTCTTGACCAGTGACATAATAAAACGTTCGTAGTGGTGCACCTTTTATGTTTTATAGTGTGCAGTGCAGTAGACAGTGTACTTTATGCCCTGCCTTCAGGGCTGATTTATTTCAAATAGACAGGGTCCATATCAACATAAACAAGCATGTGTAATAACCTGGCAAAGCATTTAATAGTGAAGTAGTACACTCAGGCTGTGTTTAGTAAGATCCCAACTAAAGAGAGCTAATTTATTAGTCATATAATGTGTGCTGATGGTGGGTGTGTTGTTGATTTAGAGGGAATAATTGTGTAAACCAGTGCTAAAATGGAGTTTTTGTGTGTGGTTAAAGTTCTCAGTAGCTGAAAGATTCATGGAAGAGTGAACTGAGACTCTTTGGCTTTCCAAGTATGAGTAAGAAATTAAAATATTTTGTGTTTGGGTTTTCTATTCTAGGAAACAGTCTGTTATAAGACACCAATTTCCCAACTATTTCAATTTTTTCATTATTAACGAATCATGTTTTTTATCCATTTACAGTTACGTTCAGTGTTGTGGAACATCCGTAAAACCAAGCTAGTTTCTCTTCTCACTTACATCAGCATATCTCACATGTATAAAAAAACAGCCGTTCCCTCACCGCCATGGCTTTTTTCTGCTCGATTGAAGTAACGCCGCTTGTCCCAGCGTGTCATGTTCCCAGGAAAGCAGAAAGCGTAAACTTCTCTGTCCTGAGGATGTTGGAAAGCGAAAGCTTACAGCTTTACCTGTTACAAAGAACTGACACTGGAGACTCCTTCAAAATAAACATCTTCGCTCAGAAAACATCACCATTTCAAAGATTACAATAAGTTGTTACTACAGAACGTATTAGAACAAATGAATTAATATAAACCTGATCATGGTCCTGAATGATGAAAATTAATCAAGATCTTCTGACCAATCAGAATCAAGAACTCAACATCTAATATGAAACCATTTTTAGTGCAGTTACACTGGTCCAATTTAGAGAGTCATCATTATTTTTGAAATATTGAAAAAAAATGCAAAAACTTTAGGCTTTTATTTTACATAAATGGATGAAATGGGCTCACAAATGTAATACTTGACAGTTATACTGCAATAAATCACACCCCAAACAGCAGGTATTGTCTGTGTCTCAGATCTCTAGGATGTCCATGTGTTTCCTTCGGGTCCTCTGGTTTCTTCCCACCTCCCAAACAATGTGGACTGGGCCCTCGAGCGTCACCCTAAGTGTGAATGTGTGTATTGTATCACATCCAAAAGACTCACATCCGCGAAACAGGACACTGTTGATCTGTGTAAGATCCGAATGCACTTTAGAGCTTGCCGAGGTGCGTAACTGAAACATTCATCATATATACTTGCATGCATTCACACACACACACACATACGCACACACATGTGTGAGTTCTCTTTTTTCCCAACGGCTGCTATTTGTAAACCGGGCTCAGGAGCTGTGCCCCAAATAAACTGACCTGATTTGATTTCCACTAGAAGAAACCTCGCTCCCTCTGAGGCAGCTGTTGGGAGTTAAAACCGTTTTCTCACACTCTCTCATACTCATACACACACACACACACCCCTATACACTCCCCATTGTTTCCCCCTGCGGACCTGAGCGCTCATGCTGGTGTGATGATGGTGTGATGATCGCAAGTCTGCCAGCAAAAACTTTTTATTTTCATCATTCTTTCAAAAAAAAAAGCTGACACTGAATAGTGAGGTGTGTTTTATTTAGAAGTGAAACACACCATTCACATCATTGTTTTTTCCTGACATATGTATTATTGATATTGATATACATAGTAGATGCCTATGGTGCAAAAGTTTGCACACCCAAAATGGGACAAAATGATTAATACCAAAATGTCAGTTATATTAATAAGACATTTAGGCTGTGATTTCCCAAAAGGTTGTGTGTAGACTCAATCAAATAACACATACAAGCAGGTTTGCTGATTGGCATGCAAATTAATGGACATTGTCCGTTTTGTGTGTGTACCAGATCGCTGTATATTGAATTGAAAAGTATTTAAGAAACATGGTGGACTCAGGACTACATCCCCCCCAATCTATCCCCAATTTGGTGTTTCCATTTCCCATCCAGTAGCTAGCTCTCCTCCATCACACGATAGCTACCAGGAGGAGAATGGGGCAAATGTGTGCTTCCTCCAAGACTCATGAATCCAACCTCCACATCTTTTTTCTTTACATTTTCAAACGAACAGATTCTTTTCTTTGCAGGAATCAAAACATGTTACATATTTAAAGACTTTGTACTCTTTTAGAAAATAAGGATTCTTTAGTTTCTCCCTTTGAGAGAACCTCTTAGTGTTTTATGTAGCTTTATACGTCTTTCAGTTTAAAGTAGAACTCGGACTGACGGTTCACTTTTTGGGTCACCGTGGATCCAGAGTCTATACCAGGAACACTGGATGTGAAGAAGGAATACACCCGGGACCATCACAGGGTATCATGCATAAATATACACACACTTATTCACGAGAGGTACAGGAGAACCTTGGGGAATCCACATGAACACGGGGAGAACATGCAAAAGTCCACACGGAGCTCAGGATCTGAGACAGCAACACTACCCGCTGGCTGATTGGTTAGTATTGGAGAGAAGGAGAGCACTTTGGGTTCCGTGTAATCATCCCTGCATCAATAAGACTCCACTTTTTGGCTCGTATTAAAGTAACAGCGGGATCTTTTTAAATCGGGTCAGACGAACGGAAAACTATTCACAGGAAGCAGTTTCCACCCCTGCACATTCGCTCCTTTCTGACCGAACAAAAGGGCAATGTAGCGCCAAGCAGGGGAGCTCAGGAGAGACGTCGAGCGCTTTCCCTTTTTCCGTCATTGTTCAGGCCCAAAATCGCAGCTGCTCTTTGTTAGATAAATAACAAACACGCCCGTGTCCTGAAGTGATAAGTGGCCATCATTGATCTCCATCTCTGGTCGGTTAGGTCTAATTCCTCATCGCTGTGCTTTCAGCGGGCGCCATATGGCGAGGCTTTCGACGCCACCTGCCTCTGGGATAACGGGCAAGATTGAGCTCGGAGTCGTTAAAAGAGAAGATGAAGTGTGTCTCCCGTCTTCCCGTATCACCAGTCTGAAGACGCTCGCTAAAGACGAGGTCAATTTAATAAGCACGAGACGCTTTAGAGTTTCAGTATGAGCAATTCACTTCAAGCACCGTGTGTCTTTATTAAAGTCTCTGTTTACACATTTTTGTAGAATTTATGCCACTTCTTGTAAGATTAGGTGTAAAAAAAAAAAAAAAAAAAAAAAGTCATTTCCGTCAAGGTAGCACCCAAGATGTGATATCTCAGCACAAATCATCCGAAAGCTGAAGTGCCTTTTAATTTCGCGACGTCCCCACTTGAAAAACGTTGCCTCCGAACAGATAAAATGATGACGGATGGTTTCCTCCTCCTCTCTCGCTCTCTCTCTCTAAACCTTATCCGACAGCATCAGAGCCACGCTGGAACCTGAAACAGAGCGATTGATGTGGATGAGGAGAAAAAAATGCTGATCTGTATTTTTTCATCAGCGCTTCTTTTGTGTAACGGTTCAGGAGTTATTTTTCTCACTCTGGTTGAAACGCAATTATCTACCTTTGTTATCTATGATGGAATCGTAACTGAGGGCCGGTCGCTTCTCTTTTTTTTTTTTTTTTTTTTTTTTTGAGAAAGAAACGTTTGCTAACACTGCGATTCCCGACGCTCTTGACCTCTCAAGTGTTCAAGCTGATTTTTTTTTTTTTTGATGAGTTCCAATCTGATCTGTGTCTCACGAGTTAAATGTTTTTAATGCAATACTTGAGGGTTTTTTTTAGATGGAAAGCATGATATGGCAAAAAAAAAGATGTGTGTTCTGGAATTTAACAGCAGTTTGCAGTGAGCGAGCTGAAGGTCAAACTGAAATGAAATGTACAGTTATTTTTCTTTCACCCACACATTCTCAGTAAGATCTGCGGTGCCTTTACATTTGTACCAAAGTGACCTTTTTATAATGCTTACCTTTAACCTTGACAAGACGTCAATGAGTTATTGTTATCACGCCGAAGTTGATTTCTTTCTTGAAGTGTTTTATTCCCCAGCATTTGCGATTGTTAGTGCTTAAAGAACGGAAAAAATGTATCCATTTACATTTGCATTTACAGTGTAATGTTTAATGTCCATGAAACATGTTAGTTCCTGTTATCACTTACATTATAGCAGCTATAAAAGTTAATAAGACAAAATAGCAGCTTGTCATGTTTCTTAGAAACTGTGAAGCGTCCAGACAAAGCGCTGACACTAGAGACTCATTCCTTAAATGTTAAATAAACACCTCCTTACAGAAAGCTTCACCATATCAGTGATGAAACATTTTCTTTGTTAAATCTGTGTTCTTTTAATCTGTTTATTTTTAGCCTTAGATTGTGTGAAGCATCTAATGTATAGTAACAGGGGGGAAAAAGTACAATATTACAATATTGATTCTGCCCAGAACAACCTTATGGTTAACAAATGGGTGGAATTTAATATTGATTCCGTTAAGAAGTGTACACACGAGACAAAACATCAGAGTAAGATGAAGTGATGCAATGATGGGACACAAGCTCGAGGACAGTGATGTCTGGTTTAAACCAGAAAGCGAGGCTTCGTCCCTGAAGTACGGAGGGTATCCATGGTGCTCATGATCCCAGAGAGACTCCTACTGCTGGCTTGGAGACTCGGTGCCTTTGAGGGAATATGAAAAGAGGCGAGTCAGTGTGATCAGATACTCATTTTTCATGTCTCATGCTCCCTTTTGTATCTGTCCATCAAAATCAGCTGTAAGTGATTCAGGAGATACAAAATGGCAGCCGTGTCGAGCCGGGGTCGCTGTCCGAGGTGCTGAATCCTTAAACCCTCACTTATTCATACATACCTCAGCTCGTTAGCAAACCGGCACTTATATCTGACACAAGGCAGATGAAAAAGGAAACTGCTGTTTTAATAGCAGAACTAAAAAAAAAATCTAAAATAGCAATGGGAAAGGGATCAGCTCACACAAATCTGAGATCAGAGCATCCTCTTGGGATTGTGCATCTCTCACCGTCGCTCTCCGGTCATCTAGCAAGAAATGTCTTTGTGTTTTATTATTTATTTATGGAAGTTGAATCTAATTTGGTCAAACTAGATTGTTCAGTGATGTATTCGTCAAAACAAATATGTCCATACGTAATGACATCGTGCATGATATCATTGCAAATTGCAAAATGTTAAGGGTTCACTGGATGGTCATCGGCTCTTGGTATCTATTAGGGTTGTATTTGAACATTTTCTGAAAGGAGAACTTTCTGCTCTATGGTTCTTTTTTTTTAGGATTCTAGGTTTAACCTTTTTTTCTAAGAGAGTACTAATTAAGGTTTTGGACATTAAGAGACAACAGCTGAATAAGTTTTATGTTGGGTTTTGAGAAATAAAACCATTTCTTCATATTAAGGGTGGGTGGTATGGCAAAAATATCATATTGCAATTCTCAAAGACATGATATGTTTCACAAAATAGAGGTTTGCTTACAAACTGACAACAAAACAGTAGTTTTTTAATTAAAAAAAGGTTGATGATTTGTATAATGGCTACAGAAATCAATTTTTAAAAAGTATCATTTTTGTTTGTAAAACCTTGTAAAAAAAATTATTCAACATGAAAAAGGAGAAAAGAATATATAATTACCAATAAAAGTTCTGTGTAAAACCCATAGCAGAGTTGTTTTTCTGTTAAAGATGCCTCCAATTGGCAATCCTTTAAGATAATAATATGTTTAAATTGTATAGAGCCTTTCTCAAACCCAAGGTCATTTGTTCGGAAAAGGGAACACACACACACACGCACGCAATAGATAGATAGATAGATGGATAGATGGATAGATAGAGTGCTCCTAAGGAAAACCTTTTACTTGTGTATATGTCTGTGTGTGTGTGTGTGTGTGTGTGTGTGTGTTTATTGGCGTACTTTGTAAAGCAACCTTGGGTGTTAGAAAGGCGCTGGATAAATTGAATACATAAGTAAATACACATAAACATAAAGGTATCCATTTATCCATTTTTCAGCCACTATATTCTCCACTTGTCCTGTGACGTCTCTCTGAATCTGACCTAAACTATTCAGATTAATAAATACTACATAAACCCCCCCTTTTATTTTTCATCTCCGTTTCTTCTGTTTTTATTAGGAATGTCATGGGTGTAGATGAGGTGTTGAAATAATTATAATAAGGTGAGAATAATAATAATAATAATAATAATAATAATAATAATAATAAATAATAAATTATTATTAATGTTACATTCTTCACTCCTTTAACCAATCTTTTTTTTTATATTTTTGAGCGAGCATCACATCACACTTTCCACACAGCCCTCGGCCCATCTGAACACCCTCTTATCGGGGCCAGGGAATGGTTTGAGGATTTGAGGATTTGATTTGTGGGCAGGCACAGTGGTCCTAATGAGTATTATTGGAATGGGAAAGCTGGAGGAAGGACAATTGTGTAATTACTGCTTGGACCTCCAGATTAGGCCATCAGTGGCTGTTTGAGCTCCGGGTGCTTGAGCCAAATGCACTCAGAAGCACAGAGAATATATTAAAGGAATATGATGAAGGTTTTAGCCAGGACACTTTAAAATTATATTTAGATCAACGACAACCTTGCCATATTGTGGCTAATCACCGTGCGTGACCATCGTGACTATGTGTTGTGAGAGTCATAGTTCTATTATTTGAAATAATTGGCGAAGAATCATAGTGTGAGCGGCAGTGAGAACAGCGATGAGCAACAACATGAAAGTGTAAAGGTGTAGCGTTGCCACCTCACAGCTCCACAGTCCCGGTTCATTCCTGCACTTGGGTTACTGTCTGTGTAGCGTTTTGCATTTTCTCTCTGTGTCTCTGTGGGTATCCTCTGACTCCTCTGGTTTCCTCCCACTGCCCAAAAAACATGCCAGTAGGTGGATATGCTAAATTGCCTCAAGTTAGTTGTGAAGAAGTGTGTGCATGGCACCCCACGATGGACTGGCGTCTCATCCAGGGTGTATTCCCACCTCATGCCCAGTGTTCCCAAGATAGGCTCCGGATTCACCAAGACCCTGACCAGGAAGACATGCTAAGCGCTTACTAAAGATGAAATGGATGGTTAACACTTTTGAAGAACCAGGAAATTTGGGTCCAAGGATTTAAACCAATCCAATCACATTTCCTTTCTTGTTGCTCATCAGGTTGATGTATGAGCTTCATCGGCATTTGGGCATTTTGTGTCATGTACACTCTTAAAAATGATAGTTGTAGAAAAGCTTGGAGAATTACCATTTTTTTGGTTTCCTAATATACCTTTTGATTGATGGATCATGAAACAAGTTACCATTATATGGAAGGATCTTTGTGGCAACAATGAAAAATGGTCAGATAGTCAGATTATTGACCCAAGGGTTCTTCAGGGAGCCAAACCGGTTCTTCTATGATGATGTTCCAGGGCACTTGGGTTTTAGAAAGGCACTGGATAAATTGAATACATAAGTAAATAAACATAAAGGTATCCATTTATCCATTTTTCAACTCCTATATTCTCCACTTGTCCTGTGATGTCTTTTTCTGAATCTGACCTAAAATAGCCAGAATAATAAATACTACAGAAATCCCCCCTTTTATTTTTCATCTCCGTTTCTTCTCTTTTTAGGGCACTAGGGCTGTTATAGAGTCATGGTATCATGGTGAGTCATGTGTGACTCAACCATCCATTTCCATTGTTTACTGTCTACCCATTAGTCTGTTTTTACCCAATCAAGGTCCTTACTTATCCTTTTTGTGTCCACTTCCTCTCTCCAAATATTTCACAAACCGCTCCCTCTGAACAACGGCAACCTCCATTTTTCTACCACAGTCACACCAGCCATGGCAGAAACTCGAATATGCGTATATATGGGGGTTTATGGTATCCAACAAGCTTTTTGGGTTACATTGCTACCACTGCTGCCACTCCTAGCATATTCCAACTTCATCATACACAACAGCTATGGGACGTGCAGAAGTGTTTAATTTTGGCTAAGCAATGTTGCACACTATTATGCTAATTTGATTTTTTATTTTTTTTATTTTGTTGGCTCACAGCACATTTCTCTTTCAGCTTGATAAATAACAACAGTTTTTATGGAAGAGCAAGTAGGGGATTTGATCTTTTTGTTTCTTTCCATTTCGTAATAGATTTTAATTTAAAAAAATTTACTATAGGCTTGTGTGTCTTCAAATTTCTATAAACACCATAAAAGCTTTATATTTTTTAGACTATGTTATCATACTGTGAAAATTCCTTAAGACCATAGGACGAGTGTGGTATCCAGTAGACCTTGGTGTAATCTTTCCTACATCGAGAGCTTTAGTACTTTACTAAAGCTTTAGTAGCTTTAGCCTCCAGTACTCATAGAAATCAGTATGTGTAATAGTATGACAGTGGTATTCAACTCCATATTCAGACATAAATCAGTTTCATACAAGGATTTCTTAGAGTGTGCATGTACTGTAAGTTCAGCCATTTTAGGGCATTCCTCTACCAAGCCACAAGTCAGTGTGTGACTCAAAATAAGACTAATTAACACTATTTGCCTTTTTTTGCTTGCTTGTAATGTAAATATTTTAAAGGCACACCATTACCAATGGCCCAGAAATTAAACTACTGTTCTGCTGTAAAAGTTGAGCTGCTTGATCTGGTGTCTGGAAGTTCTAAAGTTTTCCCAGTGCACCTGGATGCTAGTTAGCTGGAGAACGGCGCTGCTGGGAATTGTCGGGGTGTGATGTATTTGTGATGCAACCATTGTACAATTTCCAAACTAATCTACGGGATAAACAAGATGAATGAATATACTGTATCTGCGTATGGTAATTTAACCTTAGTATGGTTGAATTCTCAATTCTGATTGGTCAAATGGTGTGGATTAATTGTCCGTAACAATTCAGAGGGTCTTGTGTATATATTTCCGAGAGTCACGTAAAACTAGTTAAAACGTGCGGATTGTTGATATAGTGTTCTGTAAGGACAAGTTTGTTTATTTATTTATTTATTTATTTATGTAGAGAGTCTCCAGTATAAACACTTTTTAACAACACCCCTCCTTCGTTGATTATTTTCCTATAACAGCACACCCCCAAGTGTTTTAGTCCTTACATAGAGATCATAGTGCTTCATCATCATTTGTTCCCTGGTTTCCTTTTGAATCTGGTACAAAGGACTTCTGCTTTTTTCTTTGTTTCAGAGAGAGTTGTTATTTCACGTAAAATCAAAGTATGTTATTGCGAAAAACAGGCTGGTTTCTTGAAAAAGTGTGTCCATACAGAGAAAATGAGTTTTACTCTGAACAAATTAATGCCATTTCCAGGCGATTTGCTAATGAACAATGTGCAGATAAGAGGTCGTGGTTAAATTACCTCGTCCTCACTTTGCTAATGTTGCGGAATAGCGTCTGTTTATTCGTGCATGCAATTGTGTGTGTGTGTGTGTGCGTAGTGTTACAAAGGTCTCATGCAAGTGGCAGCCTAAGTGTCCTTGGAAAAGTTATCTGAGGCCAGCGAGGGATGAGAGGCTGCGGTGTAGTGCAGTATTGATCTGCCGCTTAAATCAGCATCGTCCAATCAGCTCTTTCGACCAATCAGATTAGAGCTTTTAGTGTCATCGATCGGAAGACGGAAGGATTTAAAATCCAAATGACTGCATCATGTTGTTTTTTTTTAACCTATTCGAGCACAAAGTTTGCTCAGTTCATTGTTGTTTTATGTAATAATTGCTTTATGTGTTTAATTTTTGTAGAGAAGAGAGGGTCAGTAATAAGAAATATCAAAATGCCAAAATGTTCTGAGTGGAAATGGCAATTAGTTTGCAGGCTGAAAAAAACATCTTCCTGCTTTTTTTTTTTTTTTTTAATTATTATTATTTATATCTACTTGAATGCTACTACTATATGATCAACACTCTTTTTTAGATTCCCTGTTCATGCTCTGATATTACATACACACATTTCTGAGCTAGATAAACAGGAAAAAGGTTTTGTATCATTTTAAGGCCACATCACTGATCAATACTGCGGCTTAATATTTTCCAATACTGCAGTATGGCATCTTCCATATCAGCCTGAGCTTCTTTCCCTTCTTTCTCTACCTCAAAAATCATCCACTATGATTCTTGTGTTTGGAATAAATCAAATAAGAAAAGCTGCAAGGCCATAAAACCATTGTGTGTGTGTGTGTGTGTGTGCTCGAC
Organism: Pangasius sanitwongsei; assembly: GCA_037576675.1. Classification (NCBI taxonomy): domain Eukaryota; kingdom Metazoa; phylum Chordata; class Actinopteri; order Siluriformes; family Pangasiidae; genus Pangasius; species Pangasius sanitwongsei. The sequence continues at coordinate 20,743,688 of CM075015.1, read as the reverse complement.
TAGCTGCCAGATTGGGCTGGTAAAATCTCATATTTACATGCACCAGCTTCTCCGTGTGATCCAGTAAACTCGCCTGTAGCTCTTCTCTGTAGCTTCACCCCAAGATCACCCGTGAGAGCCACTACTGTGGCTGAGTGCCTCCATCTGTCTCCAGAAACACAGCACGGGGAAGAGACACGCTGCTGGAAAAATCAAACCTCCTCCAGAAGTGCTGTAAAGCTGAGCTCACAGTTCAGCTGCGACGAGATTACACTGCAGATTTTAAAACAGATGGATGGGTGGATGGATGGATAGCTAGATAAACAAGTGAAAGGATGAAAGAGTGGGTGGATGGATGGATGGATGGATAGCTAGACAAATGGATGGATGGATGGATGGATGGATGTATAACTAGATAGATGGAAGGAGGCGGGATAGTTAGATGGCTGAATAGTTGAATGCTTGGACAGATGGATGGACTAGCTAGTTGGATGGTGAATGAATAGCTCGATGGATGGATGGATGAATGGATAGATAGCTAGGTGGATGGATGGATGGATGGAAGGAGCATCAGATAATTATATCTCCTTGTTTGTACTAAATGGTGTACTACCATATTAAATAGTATGTCACTACACCATTTATTTCCTTGCTGTTTAGGCATCCTATTAATTACCTAGAATGTGGTTTGGGACACAGCCCTGAAATCTCATCGAAAGTGCACTACTCAGCTCTCGCATCCAAGAGAGTGAAATTCCCATGAAATATTGTTCCACGAGTCGCTCAGAAAGGCATTTTTCTACCAGAGAGAGGGTGAAATTCCCAGATCATACATTCAGTAGCTTCAAATTTAATTTAACTTCATTTTCAATTCCTGAATTTTTCTTGCTCCTCATATTAATTTAGTAAAAGTAGAGTGTGTGTGAGAGAGAGGCGTAATAACTGTGCTGATAACACAGTCCCTCGTTGTGAAGTGTCTCATGCCTCTTGAGGAGAAGGCGACCCATCAGGTCCCTGGCCTCCCATCTTGCTGAGCCCAGCAGGGGGTCTACAACACCACCAAACTCCCACCCCCCCCCCCCCCCCCATCATCCCGCCTTCTCATTTTCTCACAGTCTCTTGTTCTTACATTATCCTTCCTTCTTCTCTCCCTCCTTCCCCATGGGACGCTGCTCTCTTAGCAACACCACTTTCACTCGTCTTTATGTTGGAGGAGAGCCGAGTGTGTCGGCGGCCCCTCGGGGGTGCGACTCAAACTTGCCCCTCTTTCCACTCTGGAGGTGTCTTATTATTTACACACTCCCTTCCAGGAAAGAACGCTAATTCTTTTCTTTTTTTTTTCAGAATGGCGCACAATGTGATTAAGACTCTTTCCATTGTGTAATATAGTACGAGTATGTTTTAGTCTGCAGGAGTAAGTGCTCCACCCTTATCTTGCTGTTGCTGTTAATCCCAACAAGGGTGTGTGTTTTAGGGCGTGGACCGCCGCTTCAACACTACTGACTCACTTTTACATTTAACTGATTAGCATTATTCTTCTCAGCCCTTGGATTCTGGACGCTAACAAATACCACGGCTCTCAAAACACACTCAGGGGTATTCAGCTACACTTTGTGTTTATTGAGCCAGTTTGTGTTGCAGCAGCTAGCTAGTATTAGCCATATTTGACTAAACATGATTACTATGATTCTTTATTTAAAAAAAATGTAAACATGTCTACATAACATTTACATCAAATGCTTTTTATTTTGAATGTGTGATGTCACTGTGCTGTATGTTCTCCGCATGTTGAATGTTCTCACTGCCAAGTCAGATTCCTGCGTACATTCTTCTATTTCTCAGTCCTTTTTTCTGATACTGAACGCAGCCGTACGCGCTGTGGGGAGTCTCTTCACGAACAGCGAGGCCCTGAAAACTTCAATGCGTGTTTAGCTTGATTTTTATGGTAACGAAACGAAAACGAGAAGCGAATGAGGGAAACACACATTCGGATTTGTAAAGCTTAACTGATTCCTTCCTGACAGTTCTGTAAAGGCTTAATAAACAGAACCGTCCGCGCATCAGCACACTTTCAGAGATCGCACTCGGTAAATTAGTCCTTTTTTCCCCTTTTCCTTTGCCAGTAAACTCGTTACGGATCTCCCAGCTGTGGCAGTGTTGTGGTTTCCGAAGTCTGGCATCCCAAAAGTTTACGCTAACAAGCCATGCTTGATTTCGGAGAAGAGGCTTGATTTGTGAATCGGGTGCTGAATTATTTAAGGCTTGTTTGTCAGAGAATAAACGAGAAATGAAACAGGTTCAGAGGAAGCAACAAATGAAAATTGGGACGATAATCGAATAAAGAGGTCCAGCATCTCGGCCTTTATTGGACTTGAATATGATCATATGGCTAACACAGCTGACCAGCGTGCGCCGATAGTGAATGTCCATAGATTTGACGTGAAAAAGCTTTCAGCTCCATTTGGATCCTATTTAAGGGCCCTTGTTTGTATCGGATGCAAAACCAAGAGAGTCTGAATGAGTCGGAGGATGAATAAACGCTCTGCTTCGGGTTCGTCACCCTACAGTCGAAGACAGGCAGCATTCTGAGCATCGCTTTGGAACACAATCAGTCGCTATTTTGTGAATGGTAATGCGAGCGTGTCAGAGCAGGTGTCCTGAAAGCATCCGTGACAAAAAAAAAAAAATGTTGAATTCTGAATGAAGCATGCATTTTCATAATGCTGTAGAAATAGGAAGGGTTATGAATATAGTATATGGCTTCCATTTTGTAAGGGTGTATGTTCTTCAGTGCACTGGCTTGTTTACTATCAAGCTATCATAAGCTACCAAGTTTCACCAAAGTTAACATTTTTTGATGATAAAAATGTATAAGCAATCAAAGTTTAGTACTGTAGGAAATCCACTTATGAAAACTAAAATTTGTTCATGAGATCAAATTGCTGTAGAAGGTCTCAGTTGCGTTGCGTAATTTCTCACGCAAATTTCGTAGAAATTACGTAGTACACAATGATAAATAGTTTCAAACATGAAACATGCACAGTAGGCTTCACAAGGCTTACTTCATAAAAGCAATAAAAAAACTGTCTGATTAAATTTAATGTTTAAAAAAAAGTTTGATGTAAGCAACACTTTTTTCTAGCCATGTTTGGGTGTTTCATTTTTTTCTGTTTTTGGATATTTCTTCCAAAATTGGAACTCGTGTCTCAGGGAATTTTTCTTTGCCACTCTCTAGGGATCTTAATTCACATCTGGATTTCATTTCTATAAAGCTGCTTTGTGACAGTGTCTACTGTTAAAAGCGCTGTACAGATCAAATTAAAATGTGTTGGGGAAAAGTCTTGCTTTTTTTTTTTTTTTTTGCAGTTAGCATCCCATCTTATTGTAAATACATTGTGCATTTTGCGTCTCAACCAGCCATCAGCTCATGCAGCCCGACACACAAAAGCCAGCGAGCGTCTCTTTTCTCTCTGTCTGTTTTGCCGAGGGATCAAAACGAAATAGAATAGGTAATTCTGTGTAATCTCGGTGGCATTAAAAGGATATCAGCAAGTCCTCGTAGACTGATAGCAGCTGAGACACAAAAACAAACTGGCAGAAGAAATGGATTTGTCTTCGCTATAAAAGAAACACTAGCGCTCAACAGTTATCCATTATCCACTAGCATGGGTCTGAAAAGAATTCAGTGCAATATCAGGGAGATGTTTGGATAACTGATCGACAAATATGTTAGTTCTAATGGATGTGACTGTGGAGAGACAGTTTGTTGTGATGTTAATGATGAGTAGCGTTTTTTTGTTTGTTTTTTTTTATCTGTAAAAAAGACCCACCCATTTGGTGTCTATTGGCTCAAAAGTACAGGGTTCATGAATTCACAGGTCAAAGTGCAGCTACATCGAGTGAAAGCGAAAGTAATTGCACCCACAAATGCATGTATATCTTTTCATGTTCTGTGCCCTTTCCCCTTCGGTGAACCGCCTTTTTGCTGCTGGCTACATTTTATTTGCATTTGCTTTACTTGACAAAGCAGAAGTTTTAAGGTGTCTCCAATTTTAGAAAATTATAAATGCCATGGCTAAACCGTAAATGTTGGCACCCCTATTTTACATACGAGTTAGATGGTCCCGATTTGCAACTATGAAACTGTGGTGAAAAATGAGCCATTTATGGCAAACATGAGGAGCACTGAGAGAGTGTTGAGTGTTTTTGGCATTTCAGACAACACATTAATAAGAAGATTATGAGCTTATAGCAACCAGGCAAACAAACGCCTCTGATCCGATGTGTGCTCAGTATGATAATACAGTCACTGACAGAAACACTAGCACTTAATAGTTTCATTAGGGACTATGATGGATGTGGATTTGAGAACGAATGTTGTTTTCCAAATAACATTATTTCCAGGGTGGCCCAGGAGATACTCTCATTTTTAATACTTTTCATTACTTATTCATTTATTGAACGTTTTGTGTATTCTACGGTACTTAATTCCTTGTAGGAATTTTGAGGTTGATGTTGATATTTTTGGAACGTATTGAGAGTTGAGTTAAACACACGCAGTGCCAGAATTGCGCACATCAGTATTCAGACTTCAGATGTAACTCCAGATTCAAGCTCTTAAGTGAGAGTCACGTACGCAGGGCGGAGTAAAACAGAGATGTGTCTCAGTTATACATGATTCTGATCTTGGACTTATGCAAATTGTATATATATATATATACAATATTGAGGTAAGTATTAAATACATACTGTAAATATGGCACTATAACAGTATAACCTTTATGTAACAGGTTGTTTGTTTTTTGCCGTGCTGGATCAAGTGCTATTTCATAAATTGCGGAACAATGAAGGTGGAAGGATTTTGTTAAATTAAACATTTTCAGGGATTAATGTGATAATTATAACTAGAATAATTCATGCAGCAATTAATTATATTGGTATTTGTATTTTTCATCTTTTGCTTTTGTGTTACATTGTATTATACCTTAAGAAAAAACTCTACTTCCTTCTTACTGAATTTTACATAAATGTTAAATAAATGTCTCCTTACTGAAAACCTCACCAGCAATTAACACGTTTTAAAATCTGTTTATTATTAGGTGTAGTCTGTGAAATAAAGCCGTGTCAACAGAGTTGTTTCTATAAAAATAATAATGTATTATGTATTACTGTGATTTGCAGCCTCACTGAGCTCTGGTATGTAAATAAAACAGCTTGTAAACTATTTTTTTACATGACCAATGGGACGTAAGTTCAATTCAATTCACTTCAATTTTTATTTGTATAGCGCTTTTAACAATGGACATTGTCACAAAGCAGCTTTACAGAAATAAATGGATTCACAAAAAATATATTGTAAATATTTGAATTTATCACTGTGAATTTATCCCTAATGAGCAAGCCAGTGGCGACGGTGGCAAGGAAAAACTCCCTGAGATGATATGATTAATTGTTTTCTAAATATCACCATCAACATTATTTGTAAGGTGTTAGATTTGACAGTTCATTGTGATCTTATTGGGTCAAAAGCTTTGGCCTTTTTTTTTTTTTCCTCTTTCAGTCGAAAACCAAAAGAGCTGTTTTGGCCATTTTCAGCTGCCGTCCCTAATAAATATAATAAACCAATGTTAAATATTTACTTGTCTAATGTTAGCTAAGTCGAAAATACATTGATAGATTTTATTTCACATGAGTGAACTCAAAATATTATCCATTTACCTTTAGATTGGAGAAGGGGGCGGGGCTTCCAAGACGTCTCTCTTAATATTGGAGAATTGTGTGCAGATCATTCCAGAGTAACGTTATTTGGGTCATCTCATTTATCGGGGGAAAAAAAGACCACTCTTTAGCCGTACTTTGAGTGATGACGTGTACAAGAATACAAGTTTTTGTGGAGCTCCTAACGCTTTTTCGCATACCGCGCCATCTGAAAGTGAACAGACGCTTTTGTTACTGATGACAGCTCGGTTTTAGGATGGTTCGTACCGAAACGACGTGAAAGCGTCTGTCTGTATCGCTGCTGTATAGTAAGTTTCTGTGGAAGTTGCGGCTACCCAATCCACCAGAGTATGCCTTTTGCAGCAGTATGAGCACAGAGAATGATGCACAGACGCTGTTCTGCAGTTTCTGTGAAGTTCACGGCACTTTGTGTTAATACCAAAAAAAAAACCTCCACATCTCCATGCAGGATAAAATCAATTTATTTCTAGAGCACATGTAGGTTAGTGCACATGCCTTTGTCTTTTATCATTTTATTGAGCAATACAAATGGGTCTAAGTCTAAGTGCATCCAGCATGCTTTTGCATGTTAAATTGTTATTGAGCTTAAAAATACGGGTGTTGACATTAATTTCATGTAAAAACAACATAAAACTATGGATATCTTTGGAATGAAATATATGTAAGTTAGCAACTGTAGTGTTCTGTCTTTTCTCTAATAAAAACATACTTTAATTACATACACAAGAAAAGTAGTCTTTAATGGGAACTATTAAAAAGTGTCCATCAAAGCGCACTCGACCAAAGAACACCCTTTCATACAAACAACTTGATATGGTTGAAAATCGTCGCAATGTAAATCCAACCCAACAGAATTAAGGATACGATATCGCAAAAAGTGAACTCTTTAGCAAACGAAATAGATGTGAAAGCAGACAGAGTGTTTGTCCATGTGGAGGTTTAAGAAACATATTGGCCATGTTATAGTTTAGGCCGATTTATACTTATTTGCGTCATGAGGCAGAGAGGAGGATCATGGGTAAACGTGACGCGCAGAGATGTGCAAGCGCGCAGTCCTCCTACAAACTAACCACGTGTTGTGTGTAGCTGCGGTGCCGTGTGTCAGGTGAAAGCTGATTGGTTGGCAAGGAGGCGTGTCTGATTGCATTGATTGAAACGGTTTGATTAATTGTTGTGACATTTCATTTGGGCTCAGATTAATATTGTTTAAATCCAAGTTAATAGTATTCAAAATACATCTGAAGTGTAAACAAAAAAAGTTTCCCTCATTGCATCTAGAACTTTCCGTCTCCTATAGATGAGCTCGTGCGCCAAAACTGCTTTCTGAAGTGTAGTCTGTTTAAAACAAACAAACCAAAAAAATGCTGTGTAAAAACCTCTGTTTAAACAGATTCACAATGTGAGTTTCTCAGACCGGTGACTTTTAATAAAAATTTCTCCCCATGATTAAACTCTCACTCTGAACCGCGAGTATAAAATGAACACAAGCCAGGTTTTTCCCTGTGTTACAGGTTTGCGTCACAGGACAGGAGTCAGAGCTAGAGGTAGCAGAGCTGAAGATGTTGAGGTTCTCTTTGGGAGTGACGAGGTTGGACAGGATT
>CM075015.1:20667626-20727080 GCA_037576675.1 Pangasius sanitwongsei | reverse complement strand
ACAAATAGTGCAATTGTGCAACCAATAAATTCATCACAGTTTTTGCAAGAAGTCTGGTTGGTTAAAATCTATCCACTTTCGACTGATGGAGTCCTGAGTACAAAGGTACTTTTTTAACAATTAAGATGGAGAGGTTTTCCTACAGTCCTGAAATTTAAGCACAACTTTCCAACCTAGAGAGCAGAACATTAACCTCAGAGACACCACTTCTTCAGTAAATCGGTTGTTTTGGATATGCAAATGATCACGCTGCTCTCCTGAGTTTGGCCTGAAGGGGAAATTCCTCCTGTTCTTTAATCTGTGCATGTTGTGTTTAGCTCTTGTCCTCTGTTTTGTCAAATCCCTCGCTCTCACTCAGAATTCATAAGCATGCAAACAGGAGTAGGTGTGTTTTTTTTTAATATATCCCAAAAAAACACAGAGAGATGGTGTAGTGGTGTAGTGGTGTGTTCTTGCTAGCATGTGCTTTGCCATGCATCTCAATTACACTCTGATTTCTGTTCCGTGTTATGAAGCTTGAATGCCACTTGGCACCGCGTGCTGAGTAATTTGCCAGATAAATCGTCTAATGTAACAGCGTCCTAATCTGGCTCCTGAGGAACGCTCGTTAGCCCGGAAGCCTCGTCCTGCGTTACTACTTGGGAGGATTATTAAATAAGTATGCGACGTTCATTCTCCCATCGTCGTGCTTGGAACCCTTTTGTTTACGGCTGTGTATAAAAACGATTCAGCCGTGCTTTGCCAGGATCTAATTATTGGTAGTCTGTTGTGCTGAATGCTTGCCCAAGGTCAGCAGTGGCACCCAGTTCCTCCTGTAATGCGATATGGAGCACCGAGCCAGCACCAAGCGGAGTTATTAGGAATATTTGATGAATGCGTGTGTGCTGGAATGGCAGCGTGGGATTAGATTGGTTTACAATTGCATGCAATTTGAACAGTCAGTTTGCTCAGCTGGTCTTTGTGGTTAGTGTGTGTTGTGTTTCTTTATTTATCCTGCCTTGTGTGTTTATTGTATTCTGTGGCGTTTAGCCTTACCTGGTCTGTTTGCGTCTTTTACTGAACTTGTTAAGCCAATGGCACTATAAATGTATGGACGAATCAGTTGCTTAGATGGACAAGTGGCTCAATGGACAAGTGACCCAGTGGACAAGTGACTCAATAGAGAAGTGACTCAGTGGACAAGTGACTGAATGAACAATTGACTCAGTGGACAAGTGACTGAATGAACAATTGACTCAGTGGACAAGTTACTGAATGAACAATTGACTCAGTGGACAAGTTACTGAATGAACAATTGACTCAGTGGGCACGTGACTCAGTGGACAAGTGAATCAATGGAAAAATGACTCAGGGACAAGTGACTCCATGGATAAGTGACTCAGTGGACAAATGAATCAATGGACAAGTAACGCAATGGACATATGGCTCAGTAGAGAAGAGACTCAATGGACAAGTGACTCAGTGGACAAGGGACCCAGTTGACAAGTGATGCAGTGGGCGGTCCAGTCAGTGTAAATCATCCTGGATAAAAACATACAAAATATGTAAGGAATAAAACACAATGGATTCACCATTATAGGAAAGTAATCCACAATGTGATGAAGTGGAGTTACTTCTACCACCGGAAAGCTGTTTATTTTATAAATATCACATAGATTACAGCAGCTATAAATTTTCCTTGCAGCTGGAATTACAGAAATAAGTGCACTCTCACCTCAGGTTAGCCCCGCCCACTTTGCACTGAAAGAGGAGAGGTTTTATGTGATATAGGTATTGGAGAGAGAACAATAATTTGTGCTTTGTGCTGCTTCTCAGTCAATTACATCGCTTGCTAACAGGGCCTGCGGGAGCCAGACATCGCCGGTTAGCGTTTGCAGGGCACGGTGCCCATTCGCTACCAGTTAGTCCGTGCCAAGCTGTCGATGGTCCTCTGCGTCTGCAGAAAAGCAGCGCTTATCCGCCGCTGTGTGATACATACGAGCTCACACATCATCACCGCACCGCTGCTGACAAGAGCTGAAAGCACGATTCATGGCTGCGGGCTGGAGCAGGGCCTGACCTTTTCCCAGAGTTTAGACCAGCGACCAGATCTTTTCCATTGATCCTGCTTACACACACACACACACGTGTTATAAGGGATTGTATTGAATGTAAGGTCAGCGATATATGCTGTGACCAAGCGAATGTCGGGAGCCTCTCCAAGAGTGTGTGTAATATTGTCAAATCATTTGGCATTGACCTAGAAGTCGATATAAGCCTTCAAACCATACACATGGGTTTAATAATACATTGTTAAGATTTAAGATTATGCCTAAGTTATTCGCCTGGAGCTCGTTGTCTAATAAAGATCATAATTAGCACATAATGACTCCAACCTTTCTCTGATAGGCCGCGCAACCCAATTAAAACGTGTACTTTTACAGTAATGTAGATAGGAGCCCAGGAAATCAGGCTCACAATGGTTTCGGCTATGCCGCTTGCATTTAAAAGGCACGGCGACTGTTGTATGAACGGTGAACTGATGGAGGGAGATGAGTGCTAGCGGTTGGATCTAATGCACACTAGTCAGAGAGCATCAGCAGAGCCATACGTCAGCACTGAGAGAGCAACTTTCTCCTGATGTCAGACGTGAGAGCCGGAGAAAAAACAAATCTTCCCTTCAGCAATAGAGCCTGAGAAACAGTGGACTGAGAGACGCAGAGGTGGAGAAGGAAGGGGGAGGGTGTAGTTCTCAGAGTGGTTTTTTTTTTTTTTTTTTTTTTTTTTGTGAAATGATAGGCCCGCAAGCTTGTGTGTGCGCTGGAAGGCCCTCTCTCGCACTGATTGTGATTTATCTGCGCCTCACACCGCAGTAAAGCCTATCAGTTTATTTCCATCAGAGCTTGTCTGGAGACTACAGTACAAACAAGAGAGCGGTGATGTCATCTACAAGACATGTTGAGCGTGGCTGGCGTGTACGTAGCATAAATGTTTTATAGGGTTCCAGCTGTTTAGCCACTGTGAAGCTCCACTTCTTTTCTTGATGGGATTCTTCCTGATGGTTTCCATTAAACATTTTTGCTACAGGATTGAATAGTTTTTAATAAAAGTAAATAATAGTTTCTCTAATGGAATCCAGTCATTCTTTTAAATCAACTGGTGTATCTTAAAGTGTTTTCACACCTATTCGTCCTTTTATGGAGTGCTAATTTGGTTCATTTGCTATTTTGTTTGTTTTGTTTCACACTGCAAATAATTAAAGGAAACAAAAAACGTGAAAACCTGCACATAAAACTCTTTCGTTTATTGGTCAGAAATACAGCGACGCCCAGTGTGTGGAGAAAGTGCGTTTCTGTAGTAACAACTTACACTGGGGGTTGTATTGTGGACGCCCCACGTAAACAATTTTTTAAAATGTGTGTAAATATTTTTTATTTATTAACATTTACGGAAGGAGTCTCCAGTGATAGAGCTTTGTAACATTCAGAAGTGTCATTGTATCTTTACATTTTCCACCATGGGAAAGTCTTCAGGACAGAGAAGTTTACTTTTTTGTTTGTTGGTTTTTTTCTTGGTAACAAGACAAGCTGCGTTTTTTTTGGTCAGTTTAACGTCAACAGAAAGTAAAAAATAGATGCTATTATAGTGTGGGTTCATGCACATGTCCTTCATTTCAGTAACAATGGCTACAAAAATGTAATTTTTCAAAGGTTAACTCTTTTTGCGTGGCTGCTTACGATTATCGTTTGGCGTCTCGGTCGAATTTGATAACAGCCTTAACGCCACATTTTAGCAACCTTTTCTGTGTAAAAAAAAAAAGTGGTTAATATAAAATTGATACTTACATTTCGGACAAATCACATTTGAGTTTCAAATTTGACATGGAACAAGGAAACTTTCAGTCACACAACTTATTAAGCTAAGGTAGCTAGCTAGCCTAGCTAATGTTAGTGATTAAAAAAAAAAACTAGCTGTTATGGTATCTTTTGATATTTGGAATCAGTTCAAAGCAATTCAGGCCTCAGATACTGAAACTGTACTTGAGGCAAGTTTCCTCCATTTCAACAATGATGACTACAAAAATGTCAGTTTTAAACGGTTAACTCTTTTTGCATGGCTTTTTACTATTATCCTTTGGTATTTCGGTCAAATTTCTTAGCGCATTTTAATGTGAGTTCGGTCAGGGACTAATTAAACTTTGGAAAATCACATTTGAGTTTCAAATTTGACATGGTACAAGGAAACTTTTAGTCATAGAACTTGTTAGGCTATGTTAGCTAGCTACCCTTGCTAATATTAGTGATTAAAAAAACCTAGCTGTTACGGTATATTTTGAAGTTTGGCTGCTGTTCAGTAAATCTGTAAGAATATGAAAAAATCATGTCAGAGCTCAGACACTGAAATTCTACTTGCGGCAAATACATGCTAGCTTGTTAGCAGTGAACTAGCTGGCTAGTTTAGAATGGCGGGAAGACATTTATAAAATCTTCTAATAAGGATAAAAGTGTTGAGATGTTGTCAGGTCATTTAAATGTTCAGGGGTTCTTTAGATAACAGCTTTAATGTCTAGCTAAATGTGAGTGTGTGTAGAAGCGAGTTACATTTCAGGTCAATGAGGTGCTTTTCTTTTAAAAGGGAGCTGAACTTAACACTTGTACCCAATTAATCCTCGTTTCCCTCAGATCTCCACAGATCCACAGATCATTGCTGGTGGGAATTCTGCTGAGCAGGAGGAAAGAAGATCTCACCCCAAAAAAAAGCTTCAAATTATGCAATTCCTGTGGAATATCTCAGACGGAGATGACCACGGCTAATCAGAGACAGATGGGAGTTTAATTACACCTCTGAAATGGGACCCTATAGGCTTTTTTTCTGCACTCGTTCTTCATGGGGAAATAATGAACGAGCCAACAGAAGGTGGTTAGCGGATCACACGCTGAGATATTCCGGGGTTGAGCGAAGCTGCTCCTGTCTCCCACTGATCCGCCAGAAAAATGAGTGTCGGTGACGAGAGAGATCAAAAGGAGCTGATTGTTCTCTCACCTGTAACTTTTAAGAGAATATATACCACAGTCTGTTGAAGTCATGCTGATTGGCCAGGAGGTGTTACCATTTCTGTAGTAACAATGTACACAGGGACTTGTACTGCGGACGCTCCACATAATTAGAATATAAAAAACTGTGCTGTTGTTGATATAGTGAGGTTTTCGCTAAGGATATTGGGAAGGAGTCTCCAGTCTCAGTGTAATAGTTAGTAGGTTTTCCACCACAGGAAAGTCTTCAGGGCGTTTACAAACATCGTAGTAATCAAAGTTCTGACCACTAAACACACGCCTTTCCCCAAATGTTTTGGGGTTCACTATGTGTTTTTATTTTCCTTATTTCTTTTAAACCTCACCTCGCTTTTAAAAAGTGAAGCCATACCGATCTGATTCACTCCAACAGCCATCCGATCAGACTTCGAGACATCGCATAAAGTTATCAGCACAGAATCTGAAAGCTGTTTAGCCTCTGGTTGCTTCCAAGGAAAGTGTGAGAGAGCTCGAAAGTGACTATATTTCACGAAGAAGCACAAGGAGTCGGTGTGTGTATGGGGACAAGCTGTCAGTGAAAGTGTTAGAAGCTTCATTTCCGGCAGAAATGCGTGATATGTCACCGTTTCAGCTTCTACTTCCTCACTCGGAAAGCAGATAAACTCAAGCCTGTGCAAAGCGGTAACTGCAGACGGATAACAGAACACAAAACCTCCCAGGTTCAAAAATATGCAAAAATATACCTCTCAGATATAAAATATGCAGGATACTGTATGATGGATATGGTGGGGGGAAGCTTCCGCACCCTACTAATGGAAACTAATTATCTGTAATATCTACAAAACTTTTTTTTTATTTTACTTTTGTAGACATGACTGTTGGCATTTGAAACCTAAAAAAAAAATTGTGGAAACATAAGTTTCCATGTTTTTTTCTTTCTTTCTTTCTTTTTAGGTTAAGACCACATTAAACGTTAAACACACACCTTGACCTAAGACTTCCATCTGTAAAGTAATTTCCATTGTTTATTTATTTATATTAGGAAATTTTTATCTCATTTTTTCTTTCTCTCTCTCTCTCTCTCTCTCTCTCTCTCTTTCTTTCTGTCTCTCTCCATGTCTTCCTGTTTTAGCTGCTAAAAATCAATAACTTCCTGTTGCAAAGCCAAAGGAAGTCAGATTTACTTCTGACTGTGGAGCTGACACTGGAGACTCCTTCCAAAAAAAAAAAAAAAAAAGATTAATCAGTCTCCTTAGAGAAATTTTCACCTTATCAACAATTACATGTTTTTTTTTTTTTTTTTTTAGATTTTACAATTGAAAAGATGTTTTAGCACATTGCCAAAGGAAACAGTAATTATCTGTAATATCAAAGTATTTTCATTTAATTTAGTTTGTGAAAACTTGCAGAAAACATATTTGACAGAAAAAAGACTGAAATTATATGACCAAATGTATTGTCATGTGGCAGAATTTTCATCACAAGACTCTAATTTCTAAATGAAAACGTTTCAAAAACAGTTTTTTTTTTTAGGAAAAAAGAATGGCAAGTAAGATACGAGTCAGGAATGAAGATTTATAAATAAATACATTATAAAATTGCATAATGCACTACATGTGGTAGACCAAGGTTATTTTACTTAGCCATGCAACAGGGTCTTGCTAAAAAAAAAAAAAACACCCGTCCTCCCCTCAGTGTCTGAAAGCCCTTTTGATGGGTTTGACCCAGTGCCAGATCTTCCTGACCCTGATGGACCAAACTCTGATACAGATTTACTTTTACACTCCCGCAGACCGAATGTTGCATATGCTTCATTCTCTTTTCTTACGCACAAAGAGCAAACTGATATGCCGATTTCAATTTTTAAACACGCTTCATTATTGATACCACTGTGTGCTTTTTCACTTGTTCCCTGGATGCTTTCGGAGTTTCCTCCCAGCACCAGGTTTATTCTTGCTTTTAGAACATTAGGAAATCTTGGTTCAAGCGTGTCTTTTACATCTAAGTGCTTTTCAAATATTTATATGGAATTGTCCAGTGTACTGCTATCATTAAAGCTCTTTGTTTGGGTGGTGTTGTGTGTCCTTGATATAAGTTGCCTTAGTAGCTGCATCCTTTAAAGGTATACATCTAACTGGTTAGCATTTTAACCAAATACAAACAATGGCAGATTCGGGATACGTTAATATATTTCAAAACATTAAGTACAGTACACATGTAACAGTATTCACTATTGCGTGCTTGTTCAGCTTACCGGAAGATGGACTCTGAACTAGAGGCAGCTATTATTCGGTTTGCGGATTAACAGTGCAAGTTATTGTCTGGCTGAAAACTCACTCATAAAACTCTTTAATTTGTTAGTCAGAAATACTGTCTATCTCCAACTCCAACCCCAACCCCAAGAATCTTTAGTAGAGGTCTGTCTAGTGCAAAACAGAGGCCACCAAGAACTCCAGCCCTCAACTCCAGTTCTCAGAGCACCATTTTTTGTAGTTCCACATATCATGGAGTTGAGGGCATAGTCTGCACTCACAAATGGAACTTTGGTCTGGTGTCCAGACATCTTGGTCAACAAATTTGGTTAAAAAAAAAAAAATACAGAACCTCAGAGACAAACTGCCTTCTACAAGAGACCCGGTAGAGCTGTAAGCACACCCCTGGGTTGGATCAGCAGTTTGGTTCGCCCTGTTTGACCACACCTGAATCTCCACCTTTTTCCTGGTTAACTTCCTATAAATTACCATCACTCTCTTTCTCTCCTACTCTCTACTGCTCTTTCTCTACAAAGATTCTTTAGTTGGGGGTCTGGCTTTCTAGTGTAAAGCCACTCAGAACTCCAGCTCAAGATCTCAGATTTCTCCACATTTCTTGTAGTTCCACAGTCACTCTTTATTTGATTTAGTACAGGATGTGGTCTGCAATCGCAAACGGAGCCTGGGTCTGGTGAGCAGGATTAGGATTATCTCAAAGGTCATCTTAAGGAACTTCAGAGACCACCTGCCTTCTAAAGGCTGCCTACAAATGGTGTCTACCTAGTTATCTATCTTCTGATGGGAACACAGTGTCAGATGTGAGAAACAAAACACTCTACAGTCCCATCACTGCTATTTGTTGAGAGTCATAGGACTTCTATTCAGACAGTTCTTATAATGACTGAACATGTTTTGAGGCCCAGACTTTCCTTTTCAGACTTTGTGTATTTGGTGCTCCACTTTTCCATCACTATAAATGTGCATCTTTTTTTTTTCCCTTCCTCTTCATTCGCTTCCTCATCCTCTTGTTTTCAGCGACCCAAATTGTTCTCATCCGGTATGCACAAACAGGCATCTGTGACGCTTCAAATATACCACTGTTTTTTTTTTGTCATGTTGTTCCCCTTCCTCCTGCTCCTCCTCCTTCTCCCAACCCTTGCGTTCCCTTTTCAGCATACATTGTGGGTAGTGTTCAATCGCACGTTATTTTAAGCACGACTTTATGTAAGAGAATAAATTGTGTTAGGAGCAAGAGGCAGTCTTCTTCCTCTTTCTCTTTCCAAGTAAGATGGTGAGTTGAGATGGATGAGTTGGGAAAAGCAGGCATTGGCCAAGCTTCAGCATTTCTAATGCACTAAATTCTCGAGAAGATCAAAAGCTTGATTTTTTTTCTAATCTAAGCACCAAGGTTGGAAAGAGATCGGTGAGATTTTTTTTCTCTTTCAAATGCCCATGCTTAACAGCTTTATGAAAAAAATGCGCTTGAAATTTCTCTTTCATATTCCATCTCCACCATGTGAGCATGTGGCACGAATGCTAATTTATTCAACGTTACAGTTTTTTTAATTCACAAGGTGAAAATTGTCTCTTTATCAAAAGCCTTTCACACGGAGAAGAGTTTTTAGAGGCCAACTCAAAAGTTCAAGTGCTCCCTCGCACACACGTTTGAAGTCACAGATCTTCTTGGCTTTAGTTGAAAAGGTGAGAGCTTAAGTCTACGGTCAAACCACCCTTATTTCACACCGACTGGGTACGCGTTTGCCCAAAAGGTGAATCTCTTTCTCTTTTATTTTTTTCTTCTGAAGAAATCTTCCTTTAGCTGAAGTTAGGCCACACTGTTGCCATAAATTACCCATCACTGATGTGACAGCTGTGTGAAGAAAAAAAAATAAATTGCATTTCGGCATCAAAAATGTCTCCGTCTGCCTGCACCAAGGAGAGATAAACTCAAACCAGAGGACATGAGAAACACTCCCAGAAAGAGGGAGAGAAGGAGGGACAGGATCTGCTAATGTCTGAGAGAGAGAAAGGAAGAGAAAGTAATGGAAAGAGAGACACATGGTAGATTAAGGATAAGAAAGGTAAAAGATAGAGGTGGAGAGAAAACGAACAGGAATGAACATAGGGATTTAAAGAAGATAACTTATATTAGAGTTGTCCGTTACTCATTCCACAAGATCAGTGGTTAATTGCATTCATCAACAGCAGCACCTTATAGTCCAATGTAAGTAGGCTGTTTGTTGGTCAGTTTGTTGGCCCAAGTCTGAGGTTGCCTTTTGTGCTTCATGTCCAAGTCTGGCCAAATCAGTCTGATTATTTGGATCACCAGGTGGAACTACAACCCAGTCTTTGAAAGAATGGCCTAAAAAGTATTTGGAAGAAATGACACACATCACTTTTGGTTCAGGGAGCTGAATTAGATCTAACCCCGCCCCGAGACAACCATCAACCACTGGTAACTTTTCTTACGGCTTCTTACGAATCTCCTTTCATGGGACTGTGTTGGCCTAGAAGTTGGTATATAGGAGAACTTCTGCAAGACATATCCTCAACCCTACGTCCACCCAGGAATTAGTTTTTCAAGTGAGCTTCCAGTGTACAGCCTAGGCTTTGGATCAGACCTAAGAAGCTTGGTGCAGTAAAGCTCTTACCTTCGCCTCAACAAGCTGTCGGACTTCCACGTCACTGACTGCACTCAAGCTCAAGTGTGTAATGAATTTCCTTTTTTTCTAAACGTGGTCTCTGTCATTTTCGGCTGGTGCAAGAAGCGTTGCCTTAACAATAAATCATTTCTCTTATTGCCTTTCCACTTCTAAAAGGCACATTTGAAAGCCAAATTACACTGCAAAAAGGTTTTTTCTTTTTTCTTTTTTTTTTCCCCCATGATTTGAGCACCGGTCATGGTATTTTCAGTTTCACCATGGAGACAAAATTTGCTCTGAATGGATGAAAAAAAAACAACTTTTTGTCATAAAGTACAGAGTGATCCTATGGTTGTATCAATATAGATTATTTCATGCAGGGATCTCCTTTAAGAAGTGTAATAATATTAGCTCAGTGAATGAAAGTAGACATTGGACCAACAGAAAGTGACATGCTGTACTCTGATTTTAGTGGGAACTTTGTTCCTTCAAAAATCAGCCTGGAGGAGAAACTTTTTTTTTTTTTTCCATTTGTGAAAATGGCTAAATCACTTGACATTTTCTGTTCACTTTGTAAAGACCTGGTTGCTCTAATGGTTGAAAAGTGGCTACATCACACAGATTAGCTCTTCCTTTCCTTCCTCAAAAAATTGAAATCAGAACAGGTTTGGTTTTATTTTATACCAGAGCGCTATTGAACTCTCAACTCTGATTGGTCAGGACGTGTTGATTGGTACATTTTCAATAGCAGCAGCTCAGACACTAGTTTCAGCTACAAGGTCTGTATTAATGAGCTGGTTCTAATATGTTGTCATTTCTATAATGACAAACAAATAATCAACAACGGGTTAGCTGACCGTTGAACCTGTTGATACAGACATTGTAACAAATGCAACCCCAACTGAAAGCTTGTCACATTGTTTGGACCACTGGCATTTCTGCAGTTTTTGGGGCTCTTAAGTAAAAGCATTACTTTTTGCCCTACGAAGGACCTGTGTCTTATCCACGCTGCACTCCTGCCTCGCCCCCAGCGTTACCGGAAGAGTCTCCACCACCCTAAGCTGGAAAAGGCGGTTATTAAAAATAAATGAATGAATGATCTCACTGGTATCAGCTGTGACTTTTCAGATTCTGACCATAGCACTAGCTACTCAAGGATTTCACTTGTCTGAAGGATGGCCGTGAACCAGCTGTGGCAGTCTGGGAAGGCAATGCTTCACCGGAGCCAGATGTTTCCACGAAGTAGGGGATTATGTAGGAGCACTGTACTGCTACATGCAAAACAGATGGTAAAAAATGGTAAAAATAGTTTGTTCATGAGCTATTAAAAGTGTACACATTATGTTGACACTGCTGAGGCATCATCCATTAATGAACACAATTTGCAGAAGACTCAGCAACTGTCGGGTAAAATTCCACTTATCTTTGAAGCGTTGCTGCTTCTTATTTCACTTTCACAGTTATGATATTGGACACTTCTCTCACATATTTGTAGGAGAACGTTCCTGATAGTTGCATGGTTCATTTTCTCGCTCTGTGGTTTTGTATATAGGTTACAGTCCACTAATTTGATTGGACGAGCCTCATTCCAAGAGTGTTTCTACTGTATTTAGCATAACCGCACTGGGACGTTTTACTGTTTGTATCACTCCGTTCGTCTGTGTTCGTCACGTAAAATTCACTTCTAGCGACATTTCTAAACTGTTCTGATCAGTGGACATGGCGAACCATACATTTTTCAGGAATATAACTTTTGACTTAAAATATGAAAGCTCGTCGGATGAAGGAAGAAGGGACACCAATTTCAACAGATTTACACCTTTAACGGGAATGAACAGATCAATGTGAGCTAGCTAGCTAGTCGACGGGCTATAAAGTGAGTGTAGCTTCTTCAGGATCTATTTCTGCTAGCGGAGCAAAAAATAAACATTTGGCCATATTGTGTCTAAAATCTCAGTTACTTGATATTAATTTTTTGTTTATTGAACCGTTGTATAAAAAGAAATCACGCTCACAATCGTGCGGTTATACTGAATACCCGCATGGCCGTGATTAGCTACGACACTCAGCCTTGCGCACTCGTGCCTACAGCTGGACCACAGCTGTGTCATATTCAGTACAACTGCAGACTTGCTCATGCTATATTGCTTAATTAGGATACTTTACCAGTCAAAAGTTTGGACACACTCGACTGAGCATACTGTATATTTATCATTGTCTAATAGACATATTGAGTATGAAAATACATTAAAAAATAAAACAGAAATATAATATGAACATTAAGTCTACATCTATACACATAAAAATCTATATTTATTGATCTAGATTAGTAAACACAATATTAATGTTTGTACATTTTCTTAGTCTGTACATAATTTATTATGTGCTTTTTCAGTATTATTCTAAAATAATACAAATAAAAGAGTTTTCTTCATTTTTATATGAACAGGTGTGTCTGATTTTTTTATTTTTTTTTTGTGTACATTTTGACCAAACGTTTAGAGATTTAGAAGAGTTAAGAAAAGTAAAATGAGCGCTTTCTTTTAATGGTGTGAGCATTAACTGTGCGTTAAATATGAATATAAAATAAACATCAAAAGAGGTACTTGTTGCTTCGTCTTAGGAGCAAAACAAAAGGCCCCATGTGAATTAGCTGATAATGAGTGACAGATGTTCTGACACAGGTGTGTTACGTTCATGTGAAAGACCAATCATCTCTCGGTGAGCATTTTATGTATGTGTGTGTGTTCGAGAATACGGTTGCCATGGAAATTTCCATCCACATCTCCTGTGGATACAGCAACCGTGCTTAGATATGCTAAATTAGTAATTTTCTTTTGCAAAGCAGTGACAAAGACCTTATTCTCCTTTTAATGACAGTTCATTTATTTAATAACCAGACAGAAAAAAAAAATTGTGATTAAAAATAGCTAGATCTCAAATTACAGAGAAAATTGGATAGTATGTTTATAAGAATCCAGATCCAAAACCATCGTCCTTGCATTTCAGGCATCAGGAAAGCTCTGCATTATATAATATGTATATATTTTTGCATTAGAAGCACAACCCACATACCGGCTCAGGGCTTCAGTGTCAGAGTGTCCTCTGAGATCTCGCCGTTGTAGTGTCCTCAGTGGTTCGATGAGGTGTCCGTACAGACTGAACGACCCAGCATCTCTCTGTTCCTTCAGCAAAGGTCAAAAGGCTCCTTCAGACAATTTACAGAAAGTTTTGCATGAAAGTTTTGAGTAGGTTTGAGTTTGTCCGTTGTGTTATGCA
Organism: Pangasius sanitwongsei; assembly: GCA_037576675.1. Classification (NCBI taxonomy): domain Eukaryota; kingdom Metazoa; phylum Chordata; class Actinopteri; order Siluriformes; family Pangasiidae; genus Pangasius; species Pangasius sanitwongsei. The sequence goes on along the minus strand of CM075015.1, from coordinate 20,713,895 downwards.
CCAGTCCACTCTAGAACTCAAAAGCACAATTAATCTCACGTCTTCCAGATCGTGACTCGTTCTCCAAGCGGAGGGGTCTCCAAATTCATCTATATAAATACAGCTGAAGTACAGCTTCAAATTCTTCACTCGAGTTGAAGTAGAAAAGTACACACTCTTTTCAGATTCTTAAATTTACTTAAAGTATGGAAATAAAAGTAGGCAAAAGATTCACCAAAGAAAAAGCTGCCTTCCTCAATTTCAAATCACCTGCCGATTTTAGTTCCTGATGCTAAATTAGTGCCTCTTTTACCAAGGAACCAAGATTAGCTAAGGCTAACCAGGACGCAAGAAATGTGGTATTCAGGAAAATGTAGGTGGTTTGGAAAAATGTTTGTATCTTTCGTCTTTCATTAGCTTGTGTACATTTACGTATAAAGAGATTCACTAATGTGAACGTCGACTGATCGGCTTCAAATCGTATAATTAGTGATGAGTTTCATTTTCTTGTGTCCAGTTTCATTTTCTTGCTTAATGACTTCACGAAACTCGCTCACTTCCTATTGATGATTTAAAAGAAAGTAAATAAATCTAGCCATTCAATTAGGACAAAAGTAATGGCCTCCTGTAAAAGGAGGAAGAGTTAGTGTGTGTGTGTGTGTGTGTGTGTGTGTGGTAGTTGACTCGCTGCAGTGGCTGAGCTGCGTTACTGGAAGATTTAGCATACAATGCTTAGGAAGCGCTCTTTCACTGCGTAATCATCATTTAGTTTGTTGTTTTCAGCTTTCTGTGAGCCTTCCCTTTTATGGTCTTTTTTGGGCGTCGCTAAATATAAATCAGATGTACGTGGTTGGGAATTTACGGCTGATTGAGGTTTATCAACATAAACACGTGACCTAAATTTTCTAAATCTGGTGGGAATTTTTAAGTCTGAAAACAAGCGAAAACATTTACACACAATGTTATTACGTGATTGATAAATAATGCCCAACGCTAGGGTTTTGTATATATTTTTATATAAAAATATATTTTTACCTATATTATTATATACGCATACCTTGTTGGTCAGCTTGTAGGTGTATAGAGACCAAAGCTTGTCTTTTTTCCATGAACAGAGCTAACAGGAAGGCTACGGTAACTCAGATAACCACTCTTTGCAACTGTGGTGAGCAGAAAAGCACCTCAATGAACAACACCTTGAACCTTGAGGCACACTCTTGAGTAAGACTGCATCGGGTCCCTCTCCTGTCAGTCAAGAACTGGAATCTGAGGCTACAGTGGGCACAGGCTCACCAAAACTGCACGAATGAAGATTGTGAATACATTGCTTGATCTTTTTAGAGTCTTCATCTGCCTAGCTTCAGTGACCCTGTGCCCACTGTATATGTTTTTCCTTAATCTCCACCCATATTCTCTGTCCTGCTATCAATTTTCCAGAAATTGTCCACCTTCTCCAAGGCTTTTGTACTAGAAACAAGAAACCGGACATCTCAGGCTGTTATTTTTACATCATTTGTGGGAAAAGTCAGGCTTAAGAGAGTATTATCTCTGCCTTAATATAGCTTTTAGGGGGGTTTTGTTCGATTACATACAGTAAATTCTACTATGAGGGGAATGGAGGATATTCAATACTCCAAAGCTGGATGTGGAAAAACACTCCACAGGAAACTGGCGTGTGATATTTCAACAGTTGCACTGAACTGCATTTGTTAACAATTCTTCCAAATCGTATTTGTTTAAGGGTTTTTTTTTTTGTCCGTTTCCTTTTGTCTCTCATTTGTTCAATTATCTCATGAAGAAAAACAGGCCACTCTTTTGTTTCGCATCGGTGCTTCGTGGTAATAATTAGGCCCAAACAGGTGCTCCGCTGTCTCACACTCATTATAGCATGTGTTCTATTTTTTATTTTTTTTATTTATTTTTTTTTTATTAAAGGCTTCTCTGATGTTCTTGCCGTTGCTCCTGTCACGCTAATTAAACCGCAGAAGCCGGCGTTTAAGGCCCTGAGCGCCGAGCTTTCTGCGATTTCAGGTGACGGGCTTGACAGGTTTCCTTTTCTCTCCTCTGGGTGTCGGGTGCGGCTCCATCGAGGCCGTGGTGTTAAGACTAATCTCAAGACAGTTCTTTTTTTTTTTGGCGACATGAGAAAAAAAAACCTTTCTTTTTTTTTTTTTTTTTTTTGGATTTCTGAGCTCGGGAGTGACGCACGCTGGCACTTTAATATATGCACTCGTACTTCAGCGCAGGTTGTCATACGATTCCTGTTGCGATTTGTGTGATGTAGCCGGGGATTAATGTGCCATTTCTGTGACATTTCCGAGTTCCGAGAACAAAGTGGCAGTGTGTGCTGCAAACGCTTCGCTCCTAGCTCTAGGGGAGCCCGGTAATTAGACGAGGGATTAAAATGTTAATCTAAATTGTTTCTTAACTCTACCCCCAACCGCCCCGCCTTCCCCTGCCAGCCCCTTTTCCCCTCTTCTGTCCCGGCTCTTAGGTCTATTCAGCAGACGTTTAGACTTCCATTCATTTGCGTAACCTGGCACGCGGTGATCAGCTCACTTGCAGTTAAACCCCACATCCAGTGTGCAGGAATGACGGATCATTATTCGTCCACTAAGCCGTGTGTGTGCCGTGTGAGGTTATTAGATTAACGCTTTTCAGAGCAGTAATTTAAGTCGAAACGCGCGTAGAATGTTACACGGTGGATGCGTATGACGTGACAAAGTCATATCCTACGCATGTGTATTACAGAATACGGATGAACCGAATACAAATACTGAATTATTTGGAATATTAATGTACATACTATAATATATTTTTAAACAGCATAAATGTAAATACACATAAGAGGTGCTCTATTCATTTTTTTAACCACGTATTCTGGTTTAACATCAAGAAATGTGGTCAGGTTACTTCTAGAATTAGAAGTAAGAAATAAACTACACCATTGTATAGTATCGCATCGAATCGTATAGTATCGATTTAGAATTTTGTGTATCGTTATGCCTTTATTACGTATGAATCTGAGAGGATGATATTAGTTTCTCCTTCATGCTTTCTAGTGAAGCATCTTTGCTTTTCTAAACCCAGGTTATCAGCTACTCCTCAGTGCTTCTGTGTGTGTGTGTGTGTGTGTGTGATGTATCTGCGCTTGAATCACCTCTGTTCATTTACAGTAGCTTGGGAGCTCCAGAGACATGGCTTTGGCACACACAGCTGCAGGATTAATGCTCGGGACTCTATCCAAGCCAAGCAATGCATCATCATGTCCGCTCTAAACATCGCTGATACCAATATGATGATTCGGAGTAATTATCCTCCGGCACTCATACACTCCTGATGCAACTGTGTGTATGCATAATGCATGGGCTTCTGTAGGAAAGTGGCTCGAGGGTGGGGCATTTTGCTCTTTTGTTTTATTTCTTTCACTGTGGCTTTTTTAACAAATTTTGAAACCAACGAGATTACACTTTCTCTTGAGCTAATGTTCTTGGTTTTCCGAATCAATGGCGTGTTCCTTTCAAGGAAAATTTGCGCGAGTGTGCGTATTGATCAGACGTATCTGGACAGGGAAGCAGATAAAGCGTATTGGTTTCCGGCTCACCGTGTAAGGAGAGTAGATTAAGCTCATCGTTCTGCCGCAAACCCGTCTTCTCTTTTTGTAAAGCCTTTTTTTCCTTTTTTTTTGTTTTAATCTTCCTCTTTTGCTTTTCCCCTTGTTTCCTGGGGAGCGTGTGGTGAAACAAATGGCTGGTGTCAGCCTCGAAGTGTCACTCTGTCTATAAAGGTTACAGAAACAAAGCGCTTCGGGTGTCTGTGTGGCGATGGGAGCGGCGGCCGATGAAAGGACACCCGGAGAACTAAATGGCAAATTAAATGTGAAATTTGCAGACATGTGTTGAGCAACACGGGGCGTCTCATTAGGACTTCACACCTTAAAACACACACACACACACACAGCTCAATCCAGTGACAAGAATTGGACAAATAAACACCCATTTATATTCAAACCCAGGTTCCACCTTCTCTCTTCTGTTAACGGTGTCCTTTCTGATTCATTCTCTCTCTCGGTCTCTCTCTCTCTCTCAATTCAGTACGCTTTATGGGCATGAAATAAAGTATGTCCCTCTGCCTCTTTCTGTCTCCGTCTTTGTCTCTTTATTTAGTTTAAGCTCTATAGTTAGATATAATGAGGCGACGTCCCATAGAAGAGCCTTTAATATCATGTATTCTAGTGCTTTCTTTCTTTCTTTCCTTCCTTCTTTCTTATAAAGAAATTAAAAGTGCATTAGGTAAGGTTTTTTTTTTTTTTGTCTTTCCAAGATCAGTTAGGCGGGTTCGACATGCAAATGATTCCCACCCATATTCAAGAAGCTCCGCCCCCATGTTCTACAGCGGCCCTTTAGAGTAAAGTGTGCATAAAATGACTGACAGGGGGCGTATCCATTCACAAACAAGCATTCCGGACTGGAAATCATTTTTCCAAACAGGTTTTCTCAGCCACTTAATACACTTTTGCTAAGGCCACGGCTTAATACATTGTTTTTTAATCATGTTCTACATATCTACATATCCAGCTTATTTGTACAAGTAAGGAATTAAACAAAAAAAAAAAGACTATTGCACCTTTAAGTCCTGAGCTTATCTGAACATTCAGATATTAAGGCTATTATTTGGCTGAAAAGTAAATAAATAAATAGTTGATATTGCATAATTTTTTGAAGACTTAATATTATCTGATTAACAAACGCACTACATACATTATCCACCCTTTTTTATGTTCTTTTTTCTCATGTTAAGTCATCTGCTAATCCGTGTTGTGAGTGAGTAACTTGACAATTTATACTTTCTGTTGAAAAACAATAAAAACCATTCAGTGATTAGTCTTTGAGAAAGCATTACACTAAAGGCAAAGCGTAAATACAGTAACTATGTGCTAATTGGGATCTGTGTGTGTGTGTGTGAGAGAGAGAGAGAGAGAGAGGATAAGACAGTGATTACAGATATGGATACACACCATCTCTCAGGATAAATCCATACTCTTAAGCAGTACTCATATCTTTAATTTCGTTCTCCATACGCTTCCCATTCCGGACGGCTGTGCTGCGTAGCCAGCTGGAAGTTCATTGATGTATCCATTTTTTTTTTTTTTTTTGTGTTCAGGTCTATCTGAAAGCCTCTACAGGAGTGTAATTAAAAGAGTTTTGGAGTAATGCCCCAGAGGAGTGCAATCACTCCCCCCTGTGCCTCGGCTGTTTAGAAGCAACGCTCATTTAGCCGCTCGTCGTTAATCATCAGAGGCATCCAGCCGGAACTGTCTGGAATCTCAGTCGGTGACCCGGGCAAGCTTTGTGCATTAAATGTCCTTCTTGCTGTTGATTGAACTTTGCTTGTTTGTTTGAAGCACCAGAAATCCCACATTTGGCTTTAATAAGTAATGACATGTCCATGCTTTGTCGTTAAAATATTATCATATCATAAATAAGGAAGTAAATGACGTTCCACAATGATAATTCGATTAAAACTATGACAAGGCTTTCTTTAATAAATAGAAATCATATTTGTTTATAAACTGCAGTGACGTAAGAGGAATAAAACGCTTCATGATGTGCTGTTACAGGAAAATAATCGATAATGAAGTAGCATGATGCGTTCAGATATGAAGTTTCATGTTGATTATTTTCCTATTACAGCACACCCTGAAGTGTTTTGTTCCACTTACACCACAGCAATTCACCAACGGTTATGATTTTTTTTTTTTTCTACTTACACACATTGTATTTTTTTAATCTGTTTTTAGTTACGTTTAATGTTGCAGAACATCCACAAAACAAGTTAATACGACAAAAAAAAAAAAGAGCTCGTCAAGATTTTACAGTGTCTGAAAATGTAAAGCTTTACCTCAGACTGTTATAAAGTAACACTGACACTGGAGACTCCTTCCATAAATGTCTCCTTACAGAAATTAAATTAAACACACGCAGGTTGCTTTCGTAAGTTGTTCCTATAGAAACGATTAAGGAATTAAGATTTAGTCAGAGCTGCTGTAGTAAAAAAAAAAAAAAAATGTAAGTAATTAACTAACACCACTTGACCAATCAGAATGGTGCATTTAAACGAAAGATTCGAAAAAAAAAAAAAAAAAAAAAAATCAGACAGAACGAAGCTGTCTCTATCCAAGCAGTGGAAAGTAAATGATGGTTGGCATGAAGCCTTGGTGGCGATGGAGCCATCAAAAATACTGGCTTCGGTACTGAATGCATTATGAGTCCCTGTCTGTGTTATTGGACGGGCGCTCACACACACACACACACACACACGGAGATAGAGAGAGGAGGAACGAGGGGAGGGAGTGGACATGAGGATCGAAGAGATTTCAAACCCAGACTGATGTCTGCGTAAATATTTGCCGTCTGGTGATAAACACACATCCATCAGCCAGAAGCTTTCGGAGGCTCAGACAGGCCTAATAACATGCATCGTATTATATCAGTGACCGCTACAGCAGAGCACGCTTTCGTCTCCGAAAAGACGAGATAAAGGGACTGCTCCTGCAAAGTTCAACCACAGCGCTCTGTCACTGAAAAAAAAAAAAAAAAAAAAAAATCCATTATGGCCATAGCACTATGTTGTCGAGTCACTGGCACATGAAATGGTTTAATATTCCGGGGCGGTAGCTTTAATGAAATTAATTTCAGAAGCCGTTGTAAAGAGCTGATGGTGTCATAAAGCGGCCATTTTATAGCCATTGTCCATCATCGTGATCTCATGACGTCTTGCCTCGCTGATAAAAGACTTTAATTGGCTCCGAAAGGTTACGCCAAGCAACAGGGCACCTGTTCAGAAAAAAAAAAAAAAATCCATGGCCTTCTCCTCTTTTGTCTGGACGCACAAAAAGTGCGGTGGCCTCTGATGCCGTGCGGAGTTTGTCCTGCGCGTTATCGTGACTTACACGACAGGTTAAATGTCAGGCGTTGTGCTGCGAAACAGATTGTTGCTAATGTCCTGGAAGCAGAAGGAAAATAAAATGGGGGTGGGGACACTGATTTATTCTAGCATGCTGTGATAAACAGTATGAGCTGCAGTCGATGATGTAATTAAAATCTAAATTAAAATGTTAAGAATTTTAAGAAGTTAAGAGTTCTGGCTTTCAGGTTTTAAGCAAAAGAGGTCTCTTAGGATGAGTTTTTGGGCAGTAGAGTCTGTTCATGGGGTTTCAAGAGTGTGTTTGTGGCTGTAAGTAATATGTCCGTTATGCAAAAAGTTAGTTCATTGTTAATCATTTATTATTTATAATATCAAATAAATAAATATGTAACTGTTTGTTTTTATAGCAGAAGTTCCAGGTGTATGCTTATGGTTTGTGGTACCTGCCCCAGAACAGGACCAAACAGTACTTGGGGGTGGGGCTAGCAGCATTGTTTGCTGCTGATTGGTTATGAGTAATGCCACATTTAGTGCAACAGCATACACACTGAGACCAGAAAAATGAATCAATAAAATAAAAATTACTAACATATTTTATTCCACAGCCAGCGGAAAAGGTCAAATTTCTCCAAAAAAAACTGGTGCTTTTATGGAACAAACACAGCAGCAAAAAAATAAATAAAAAATCCTGTAAATGTATTATTTCTCAGATCATATTGATGTGTTGAATGCATAGTTTAGTCTCCTTTTGTTGTTTATTGTTAGGGCATATTTTCATCAATAATTGGAAAGCAAAATCGTCTCAGTTACATCACAGTGTTTTTTTTTTAAGTCTACATTTGTGACTACATTTAAAAACTTTCATTAATAAGCTTTTTGTTATCAGCAAAAGTAAAATGCCCCAAAAAAATCAACCAATTGATTTTAGAAACGATTTTGTAAAGCAGTTCTTCCATGATGGACTTTTCTGCCAACTTTACAATTGTTACAATCTTACAGTGTCGTCATGGCGACTGTTCCCAACTTGGTTCTAATGATCTAGAGCCTTCTGTTGCCTTTGGTCCAGCTCTGAGGTATGAAACGTACCTTCAAGTTCTGTTTTTGAGACTAGAGGTGATATTTTGTGGGGCTGAAGACATGTTCATGGAGGTGTGGTGTTCTCTTTGGGGGTTTAACGCTCTGGTTCTTGTTCAAGTTCTGTTTTTGACACTAGAGGTGATATTTTCATGTTCATATGGTTTTAGGTTCTTGTTGTGGGTCTAAGGCTCAGGTTCTGGTGTTAAAGATGTGTTTTTGAGACTAGAGGTGATATTTTGTGGGACTGAAGACACGTTCATGCGGTTTTGGGTTCTCTTAGTGGATCTAAGTCTCTGATACTGGTGTTAAGGTTTTGTGTTTGGGACTAAAGATGATATTTTGTTGGGTTTAAGACATGTTCAGACATGTACAAGGGGCCATGGGTTCTCTTTGTGGGCCTGAGGGTCTGGTTCACGGAGTTATAGGGTTCTCTTTGTGGGCCTGAGGATCTGGTTCTGGTGTTAAAGTTCTCGTTTTGAGACTAGAGGTGATGTTTTCTTGGGTTGAATATATGTTCAGACATGTTCATAGAGTTATGGGGCTCTCTTTTTCTTTTTACCTAATGGTCTTGTTCTGGTGTTAAAATTCTGTTTTTTAAAGACTGAAGATGATGTTTTGTTGAGTTAAAGACAAGTTCAGACATGTTCATGGCTTTATGGGTTCTCTTTTTTACCTAATGGTCTTGTTCTGGTGTTAAAATTCTGTGTTTTTAAGACTAAAGATGATATTTCATTGAGTTAAAGACAGGTTCAGATATGTTCATGGCTTTATGGGTTCTCTTTTTTACCTAAGGGTCTGGTTCTGGTGTTACAGTTCTGTTTTCGAGACATTTTTGCGCCTGGAGACATGTTCAGACATGTTCATATAGTCATGGGGTTCTCTTTGTGGGGTTCTCTCCGCAATGAGAACCCCATAACTCCATGAACATGTCTGAATGTGTCTTCTAGTGGTGCGTTCAAAAGACTAAACATCCTTGCGTGAGGTTATTGATCTGTTTGTGGTGCTAAATTTGTTTTTTGGAGGCACTCTGTGAGGACCTGTGTGAGGGAGAGTGTGCGTGTGAAGCGGAGGGTCTGTTTATGGTACTTCTGAGCCCTTAGCGATCTGTTTTGAGGCTCTTTTGTGTTAGGATTAATTGTGTTGGGAGTGTGCTTACAGTACTGTTCATTCTCCGTGACACACTTTGGATGTGGTGCCAGATCGCAGCAGCAGCTGGGGCTCGCGTTTGAGGCCTGATGGGATGCGACAGCGCCCGGCGGCCTGGCTTCTGAGCCCAGTGGTCAGCAGCTGCTAAACAGCGTTAGCGTCTCACGCCACAGCTGGCGGGGGAGATGTTTTTTGACGTGACATTAGGCTAAACTTTTTATATCCGCTCACAATTTTTGAGCCGCGTCTCTTTTATTATGAACCTCAGCTCCGTGAAAACCTCTGACACAAGATCCTTTATCTGATAAATAGAACTTTTTTCCCTACAATTCAAGGTGCGAAGACGAGAAATCGTTCTCGGGAGAAATTTTCCACAAGCGTCTGTTCTATTCAGATATCGCATTTCGTGTCAAAGGTTAAGTTCATAAGATGGTGTTTATTTAATTTGTGCACCGATCCATGAGTTAAATTCGCAGTACTGTGTGTGTGTGTGTGTTGGAAGGATGATGATGAATGTACAGCATACATTATAACACTGTGTCTGTGAGGACCATCTATCAGCCTTACGGAATGACATTAATTTGAAACTCTGCACTCCTAATATATGCCTCTGTGACTCATGCATAAATAATTTGAGTCTTCAGAGAAAAATGTTCACGCTGAGCATTTTGTGCGAGGACGCTTCTTTAGGATGTATAGACTTCCTGATGCTCCAGATCATTTCCAGGCACGGTGGCAGCTCCTTGTGTCTGATCTACTGAAGAGCTCTGATACGGGAGGCGTGTACAGTAAGGCAGGTGTGAAAGTGCTGCGCTTTAATACAGCAGTTTTGTCACCTGTGATGTAGCCGACGGGAAGTTGGTTTGTCACATCATGACTCTCACATTCGCAGAATACTCCGGGATTTTGTACGCTGGTGTATTATATTTGCCATTTACAGACTGATGGTGTTATTAAATCTACTGTATAGTCAGTATATTTGGCAGTGAAAGAAGTTAAGCATTCTTTTTATTGTTTCCTGTTCACGTCTTGACTCCTAACTGTTTTGCACGGGTGGAAAATACTTGAGGAATTGTACTTCAGTACTATACTTAAGTATTATTTTGGCGTATTTATACTTTACTTAAGTATTATTGAAAAAAAAATCTCTGACTTTCTCGAAGGTCTTGTCTTTTCTCATCAAGCTACTGACTGGACGCTATATATCAATCAAGCAGGCTCAGTTTAGCATGCGATCATTTCAGATAAGTTCATCAATGTAGAAAAGGAAATGCAGCGTCATCTGCATTAGGTAACTATTTCATTTTACAGCTATCCATGTGCGTTTGAATACGTATAATCCCCTGGACTGCAGTGTTGAACTTGAGCATGCATGCCCCTGGACCTACCTCTATAAAATGCCTGACTAAGCAAAGACTATAAAATCTCCTTTCTCGTCATAGAAAGCATGAACTCCATCTAATTTGAAAAAAATATCACATTGAGATAAGTTTTGCTAATTAGCTAACATGAACTGAACATATTTAACAAAGAAAGCATGTTTTCTTTGCTAAAGTCAGGTTAGACTAGCATTAATTCTAGTAGCTAACATAATTGGTTAGGCAGCAAGCCAGAGAACAAACTTCTAGCTAATGATAAATGGTGGGGATATTTTACTTCTGATTAATTCATTAGCAAACTACGTAGCATTAGTCAGACACACCGTATGAGCAGCAAACTTACAGAGATTGAATGATGTTTACAAGCAAAATGGCATAGTTGCTTTGAAAACGAATATCACCAACCAACAGTTTGACATAAGTAATTAAATTTACTTTTCACATGAAAATATGACATTAACTGACATGGCATGGCATGGTCTTCTGTTGTTGAAGCTCCTCCACCTCAAGCTTTGACGTGTTGTGCATTTCGAGATGCTTTTCTGCTCATCACGGTTGTAAAGAGTAGTTATTTGAGTTACCGTCAGCTCAAACCTGCCTGACCATTCTCCTCTAACCTCTCTCATTAATAAGGCGTGCATCTGATGTCGTTTGTTTTTCGCACCATTTTGTGTAAACGCTAGAGAATGTTTTGCTTGAAAATCCAAGGAGATCATCAGTTTCTGAAGTACTTTCTCCAGCTAGAATGAAGGACCATGCCATGGTAAAAGTCAACGAGATCACATTCTTCTTGGCATATTAAAGTTCAGAGATATTCCAGAATAAATGCAAAATATCACACAACACCAGGAGGTCATGTCGACAAAGGGTCGGATTCTGTGTCTGTGGACAGCACCATGTTGTGGAAGCAGACTGGTTTACGGGCCTGTCATGTCGAATCTAGTGGCAAAAAAGAAGGGTCACCCTGGAGAGCTAATGGCAATCATCACGGCACTAAATTAAGACTCATTAAGTAGACCGCATCCGGCGAGAGCTCGCCTTTAGGTTAATGAAAGCCATTTTGAGCCAAGGTGGACATTTTGATTGTGATTGTCCTGTAGTAACCCTCCTGTAATGGAAACCCCCCGTTTGTCTTGCTGATGAGAGAGCAGCAGGTTAATGCTTGTACAGCAGGTACAGCAGGTTAATGCTTGTACAAATGTGATCTTTTCTTCACAATGCAGGCATTTTTTTTTTTTTTTTCTCTGACCGGACAAAAAAATGTGACTGAGAGCCATGAGAGGAGGTGGAGGCAGCAAAATGAGACAGAAAGCAGTAAGTGATGTATGCCCTTCATTGGACACAGAACATTTAGTTTTCATTAAGAGTTAAACACGTACACGATACATTAGCGGGGGTTCAATAGCCGCAGCTCGGCTCCTCGTCGCATTTCAATCTGATGAATTAGCAGCTCAGAGCTAGGCGCGAGATGACAAAAGGAAATGGGAAGAGGGACATTAATATGACTTATACCAAAGCGTTGTTCATCGCTCGATTCTGATTGGTCATGAAGGTGTTGATTCATTTTCTATTACAGCAGCTATGACCATAGTGCCTTGCTGCTAAGGTTTATAATAACATCTTACACTCAAAGAAACGCATTTAAAGACGCGTGTCATCGTTGATTGGAAGGAGTCTCTGGTGTCAGTTTATTAACAGAGGTAAAGCTGTAACTTTAAGGTTTTCTGACATGGCTAAGGCTTTAGAACACTTACACAGACTGAAGATCTGCTTCATCACACCAGCCCATCGTTGCTTATTTTCCTATAACAGCACACCCTCAAGTGTTTTATTCCTTCAGCCATTTGGTTTAAAGCCTTTACTGCAGAGATTGCCATTTATTATTACATCAGCTAGCAACCTGTACTTCCGTTAGCAGAAAACGTCAGCACTAGCATCACTCTTTTGCTCCTTAATAAATTTTTCTTACTCCAAGGTCACAGATTTCACAAGAACAGACTCTTTGGCTATATTAGATTATGGTGAGTGAATTAGTTCTAGCCTGCATTCCACTTTTTTCATGGTTGCACAAGGTACAATGTTGACACAATATGGTTAGCTTTATGTATTGTGAAAAGAAACCTGTTGAAAGCAGAGTTCACTCTGGAAATTTCCACTAAGTCGATATGAAGCGGCAAAATGGGTCACCATAATTGACAGTATTTCTTTACAAATTTCATTCCCCCCCCCAAAAAAAAAAAACTATTTTGAATTCGTTTTCCCCCCGAAGGCCTTTTAAAGGTTAGTTGTTTCGCAAGCGGGAGTCACCTCTGGAGCGAGCACAAAATAAACACAGTCACCGAGCAGCAGATGCCCGATTGTTCTGGAACGTGGGTGGAAAAGGATAAATTAGCAATTCATCCTTAATTACAAGCAGCAGAAAAACATTGCGCCTAACAAATGAAGCAACAGAATTACTGATAGGGCGCCATTTGTCAGAAGAATCGCTCGCGTACACATCGCTGGGTCAGAGCACAGCCTAATCATCATCCCTCATTGCTTGCTCCTGAAATGAGGAGCATCCGATGCTCCTTTGTTAATAGTAGGTAGAAACCATGCTTTCATTTGTGCCTCAGTGGTATCTAAATACAATTCCGCTATCAAAAGCGGATCAACTGTCGATCAGAGACAGTTGTGTTCATGCGTTCGGTTGAGCCGTGGAATACCAGCCTGGCGAGCGTGCATTGAAGTGCCGTGGTCATTGAGCGAGAGGGATTTATGGCCTACAATCCATCAGCTCTGATCTTAAAAGCCTGTGATTAACAACGGAAAGGAAGCAAGGCTTCAGAATGGGTTTTGCTGAAGCCTGACAAGGCCATACTACTCACAGGCCTTTTATTCTGCCTGTTAACAAGTCTGCATATGTGTGTGTGTGTGTGTGTGAGTATGTGTGTGTTGGGGTGCTTTTTTCTCCAGTATACACACATACACAGTGTGCATCACAATGCAGGGATCAAAACACACAGAAATGCCAAACACACTGATCCCAGTAACTCAGACTGTAATTCTAGCTGTATTTCATCGTACACTGTTAGTATGATTTCATTCCTCACCAGCCATGATTCGACGTTGTTACTCGTTATACACAGATACACTTGTCAAAATCAATCTGCCAAGCCACAGGGTTCCTGAGCATCAGATTTGATTCTCTCGTTATCCTTTGCTCGTTACCCCCTCATCACGATGGGCGTTTTTCGGATTCCGAAATCGAATCACATTCTCATTCTGTGTCTTTGTAAATCACAGGAGCGGAGCACGCGGCGACGGTGACGCACCCGCTCCCAGCTGCCTTCTCGGACCTGCTGCCCCACTTCCTGGTGGAGCCGGATGACGTCTACATCGTGAAGAACAAGCCGGTGACGTTGACCTGCCGCTCGACACCCGCCACTCAGATCTACTTCAAGTGTAACGGAGAGTGGGTGCACCAGGATGACCATTTGATCGAGCGCACCGTCGATCCAGCTACAGGTATAAAAAAGTTCCTCAAAGGTTCTTTTGGATGTTTGGGTTTTTTTTTTTCCAGCTAGTAGGTTTTACATACAGTAGAATTTATAGCTGTTTCACTTCATGATTTCTTAGCTGTCTTTTTTTATTGCTGCCACAATTTGTTCAATTCCAGGAACTGCATTTTCTTCACAAGTGCTCAAAAAAAGCTAATAAGCAATTAAACCAGTTATTATTTAATTTAGCTATCCAAGAAATCATCTCCTGCTGTCATGTAGCATCTTGACCTTATCGCCCCAGCTGCTTTCAACCACATTTTTTTGTACTTATATTAGTGAAGAATGATGGGATTATAAGACAATTATAATGTGAAATTGCATTACTTTTCCATCACTTGTGACATTAGAAAAACAGTACTTATAGTGCAGCCAGACTTTTGGCTACTCCAAGATGCATCATAATGTCAGGTTTGTGTCCTAACAGAGTTTTAAAGTGGGAAGTTTTGAAAAACGAGTGCTTCACGATTGAATTTCAAAGGGCCAATTATGAGAAATTGATGTCTAGCCAAGAGCTCTGTTTAAACAGAGATAGTTTAAATAGGCAATTCCTGGGTCGGGATGGAGAACATTCAGCGCTGCCTAGTGATTAATGTGATTGACGCTTTGACTAGCCATCGCAAAATGTTCCATAGGAGCTCTCGGAAATAGTGGAGGAGTGCGTTTGAGGTTTAGAAATGTGGACCCGGCCCGCGGCATTCGGGAAACTCAATACACAAAAGAAGAAGCGGGTGCACAAAAGAATGGATGCTCTTCCGAAATGCATTCTTTCACTAGACAGAAGCAGCGGGAAGCTTAGGCACTATTCCAAACCAATTTACGCCATGGCTGCAACCTTTATTGTGCATAAGACTTAGCTTAGGTTTTGTTCGCAGTTACGACTGTTTGAATGTGTTGTGAAGGCTTGTGCCGTTACGGGTTTAGCGTTGACAGTGGCTTTATCCTCGGAAGAAAGGCATAAATAATAAGTCGGATCTATCCAATTTCCCCTATCCGCAAAACTTAGGTGCTTTTTTTTTTTTCTCCCCAAACAAAGAAGCAATGTTGCATTATCAGGGTTATAAAAGACTGCATTGTTTTTAAAGAAATATGACACAATTTTCACTGCTTCTTTTTCCAAAAGCGCAGGATTTTTTTTTTCCTACTCCCGAGAGGTTTAATCAGGGAGATTTGTGTGACGCTGGCAGAAGTGGGATCATTTGTTAAGCTCTACCTGTCCGTGGGTGGACGGCCCGCGCTTGCGTGTTCGTGATTCATTACCACTGACGGCTAGCCTGATTTCCTGTTTTACCACCACACTGGAATGAGTTCTCATCAGGATCTAATTGGTTAATCTTATTGGTTCAGGCAGATTGTTGTATTATTAACGTCAGTTTGCCTGAATTTAGATAACTATAAATGCTGTATATGTATCAGTGCTTCCTGGTTGCTTGGCAGACAGCCTGAAATACAGGACACATATAAATATAACAGGACAAATATAACAGAAATCAACTAGATTTATTGAACTGTTTTTTATTAAACCACAGTTTGTTTGTTTTTTTACCACAAGGCCACAATCAGAGACCATGGGACTCATGTAAGACCTTCAAACTCCATTACAGTGCCATCAAACACGCACCACTTGTTAACCTATTAGGACCCAATCAATAAAATTGATTCATATTGAAAACATACTATACTGAATCAAATCTATCAGTCTATTAGGGCAAGTAAAAGCTCCAGTGTGCTGCCCAGTCCCATGTTTTGGTTGCCAGGAAACAAAGGTGTTTTATGATTATTATCCCCTTTTAACAAAGTTTCACAGTGTAGCACATTGGTTTGCACCCTCGACAAAGTCATTAGCCAGCATTGTGGTTATAAGCTGTTGTGTTCTGTCCTCACATTGCACGTAAAAGACATTACTTGCATCTGTTGTGACTGCACAACCAGGGAGAACCCTCTACATGTAACCACGTACCAAAGTACAATAGAATTATTACATATGGATACTCTCACAAGTTTGCTTACTCTCGCTAGTTTTCCTTTTACTCACTAGTTTGTTCAGACTCGAAGAGGCCATTCAGGATGTATGGGCGAGTCAAGCAATGGCAGCCACATTTAAATTGAACTGGGAGAAATTCTAGCACAGTCCTTGTAGACATTGGAAATACACTAACAGTTCACACCTTTTCTGCACGTTATGGCTCAAAAACCGACACTGACCTCATTAGAAAGTGGATGTAGCTTCCCTGGGACTGAAAGTATGTCTTTGTCTCAGTATGACCTGTCATACAGTGATCACAGAATCCTTCCTCTTTTGGTAAATCTGTCTTTTTATATCTGCTGGTTTCTTGGTGGTCACTGAACCGGTATTCGTACAGGTATTCTGTATCAGATGTTGCACAGTGAGGAGAAGAGATACTCTTTCCCACACTCAGTCTCTCTCTCTTGCCCTTGTCAGCATTCAGAGAGGGGATGATGGCGGATGTTTGTGTATTTGCTGATGCTCCTGTAGAGCGAGGTGGATAGGCATGCATAATGTCCATCACTCAATGAAGAAACCTAAACCCTCCAGTTTGGAGTCTAATAGCTGATTGTGTTGGGCTAATGCCCAAATAACAGCGAGAGAAAGAACCTGTCTGCTTCACAAGGAGGTGACGCTGAGACCTGCCCCCATCGCCGTCACCTGTCTGTAACGTAGACCTATTAAACTCTTTGTTTTATGAGCGTGTCGTTTATCAGGCATGTCTATTACCTCATGTTTTGCCCAAACAGACCCTGGTGTGTTAATTTAACAACATTCCTGATGAGCCTCTTGTCCTTTGCCTGTCCTTCCTTTTTTGCTTGGATGGAGGCTTGTCAATAGCAAGTTATGCCCCTCTTTCTGCCAGCGAGTTTTTGCCATTAAAGGAACACAATTTGGCCCATAAAGCCGTCATGTTTACGAGGACATCTCATTAAGCATGCAGCACTATCCCACTAGCTGCTAATGACAACGAGCCCCAGGCAGTTTGGCTGTTCACTAGCAAAACCCGCCATTCTCTACCTAATATAATGTAAAGTGATAGAATTACAGTCTAATATCTGTCGCTGCCTTAATAAGACATTATGTAAGGAATGAAACATAACAGGGAGTGATGTTATAAGAAAATAATTAATGACAAAGTTGATTATTACAATAATTGTGGTTTTAGTTTGAAACAAAACACCATGAGCCATGTACAGTTGATGTGTAGACTTTTCACTTGCGTGAAACTTTTGGTTTTAGCCCAGCCCTCTCGGCGTAGACCACATCTCTCAACACGTTACAAAACAGTCAGTGAAAAAAACCCGCTTCATTTACATTCATTTGAAGACGAAAATTAAAAAGAAGTGACAATTATGGAGTTCCCTTCATGTCCAAAGTAATTGTGCATGATTATGAATCGCAAATTTGTAGTCAGTTTCTCAAATCTGTAACTTGTATCAAAAATGTAGTATTTGAGCTTCTCATGTTACATTTGCGAATCATTCACACGTTCAGTTTGTGTAGTTTATGCCTCAATTTGCAGACTACTATGTTACGTGTAGAGGTTATGTACATAGTTTGTAGACGCAACATTTTGTTCAAGCCCAACCCCCTTGGCGTGGATCAAGCCCAGAAGCTTAAAACAAAAATCATCCAGCCAAAACCACTGAGTTGTAATCGTGTGCTTTGGCAGCATAACTAATAAAATGAATAGTAGTATGAAATTAGGATATAAATTAGGGTAGTTGTAATATGTAATAGGTTGTAGTCATAGTAACAGGTTTATGAAATTGTTACATTTACATATGAAAAATAACTCCATAGTCCATATACGTTTTTCTATAGATATATTTGATGTGTCCAAAAATGTATCTGCGTTTATCTTGCTGTGTGTTGGGTTTAGATTTAGACACCTCACTGAGTGTCTTTGTCTTTGGCACTGGATCTTCTATTTGTGAGATACGTTTAAGATGAAGGCCGAACATGTCTCCATGCATCTTCCAAACAGTTTCATCAGTACCTGCCAATGGCAATGCATCCTTCTGCATCACACCTAAAAAAAAAAAAAAAAGCCTGTGCTCAGCAGTTCAAGTTTCTTGCTTGTTTTCTTTTCTGGGCTCGAAAAACACCATTACTGCTGTTCTAGCAGGGGTAGCCAGAGGGCAGAACAGGCAAGAACAGGCTTTATAATGACTACATAGATTGGTGCAGTGGAGCTTCTCGTTGTCGCTTTGTATCCCTACATGTACAGCACTAAGCTTTCTGAAATACTGAGAAGTGAAAAGAGTCTCATGCATATGCTTGTGGTTTAAAAAAAAAAAAGGCCTGCTCAACTCAGACTTTCTACTTGTAAACTCAAAACAGTCTCCTCAACACCTAGTTCAGCAATAGATGTCAAATCAACATGGCTGCCCACAGCATTAACAGTAAACAAAGTAGCATGTTTTAAATGAGTTATGCTGTAAATACTAGTGTTTGCTTTAGATCAGTCAACATACAGATATATTAGTTTGTTCAATCTATAACACTGTCTATACAGGTCACGGTTTTGAGGAGGTAAATATACATCAATCATCACAGTTAATTGGCTAGCTTGTTGCTAACAAAAGACGAACATGGAGGCATCTATGGTTTTTTCCCCCACTTTGTGGCTTGAACACCACAGGCTACAAATACCGTAATTCATTTTCTGTTTCAAGGTAAGTCAAATGCAGCACATGACCTATTCAAGGGCAGCCATCTAAAGTGATAAGTTCTTCTCCTTGATAAACACATTAGTGCAGTAAGATATTGTTCAGGATTAGAAATGCCTGCAGACACGGCATCCCTCAACAAGCAGTCTTGCTCTTCATCATAGCAGCTAGCTGGAATCTTTGGGTCTTTGAGACAGCAAGAAGTTTGGGGAAGTCTGATCTGAACGAAAGACAGCAAGAGCCTCTGGCAGTCTGATCTCCCTGGGTTTGTTTTGCATTAAAAATACTGGTCTGGCAAGTTGTTTTCCTCCATTTTCAAGCCTCTGTTTTTACCTACAGCACCTCAATTAGTTGGTAAACAGTGTTGTTGCTGTTGTAATATATATGTAACAAATTCCCAATATTGATTCTCACCACGTAGTCTATCATTTCTCATTACCTATCCACTAAAATCTCTCAATCTCTCAGTCTGAGCACATCCTTGGGTTTGTATGGAGCGTACGTTCTACCCAATAGGATGATGAGATAATCTCAAGACAAGGCCGTGATGAAGACATATCCGCCCAGAGAGGAATCGATGCTGACAGCACATTTGCGTGAATTAGGCCTGCACGGCCCTCGTTCCACTCCAGGTGTAATTACCCATCATCCGGCTGCCACCTCAGGTGTGTGTTCAAGATGCTTTTCCTTCTGCCAAGGCCCACACACATTACGCTCGGTCATGCTATCGTTTCGAGTGTCTTTCAAACATTATCATTTTTTTTTAGCAGAGCTGCTCTGATCTTCTGCAATCTGTCATACCTGAGAACGTCTCGAGCTTGGATAGCACCGTGCGTGTTCAGCTAACATGGCACTTTGCATAGCATAAAAAAACAAACAAGCCGAATAAGCGTCTCTTTACAGAGAGTATGGCGGAGTGTGTTCCTCAGAAACAGTAATGAATATTAAATGCAGGTTCTAACTGAATGTTGTCTAAGATCTTATCTCCTAATTAGAGATTCCACATTTGCTTTGCACCGCTTAATTTAGATTCATTTGTTCAGGTTTTCAGGCATGAATTTTTTGTTCATACTTTCTAATTCAAATCAAAGTGCAGCACATTTATCAAATAAATTAGTTAACTTCCTGCAGAACAGATTTCTTGACTTTCATTTAATTTCTTAATGACAATAATTTCCTCGCATCCAGAGATGGGTATGTTTTTTTACTCCTCACATGCAGAGCTGTAATGCTCTGATGAGGTGAGAAATAGAGCACTGATGCCTGCAAACTTGCTTTGAAACAGATTGCTTCAAAGCAAATTTGCAGCCATCAGTGCCTTAACCATTGGTGCAAAAGGGAAAGGAACCTTGAGGTAAAGAAAGGGGATGAAAAATAATCCACGATTCCCAAATCGTGGATTATTTTTA
The DNA here is from genome assembly GCA_037576675.1 of Pangasius sanitwongsei. Taxonomy (NCBI): domain Eukaryota; kingdom Metazoa; phylum Chordata; class Actinopteri; order Siluriformes; family Pangasiidae; genus Pangasius; species Pangasius sanitwongsei. The sequence goes on along the minus strand of CM075015.1, from coordinate 20,693,756 downwards.
ATATCAGATAATCAAGGAAATCCAGTTTATAGGGAATAAAAGATAATGGCAACCAATATGGATAGCAGTATGATAATCACTGGAATCAGTGTATTGTTGGTAAAGGAGAGATCACAGTTAGTGGTCAATCAATAACGAGGGATCAGGAGCCTGTAGGACTCAAAATGACAGAACTGGGATCAGGGTGGGAGTAGAAGCTGGACGGAGTATGATTTGATGATTTGAGCCAGGAGCTTGATGACCTCAGGATGGCAGGAGCTGGAACTAGATGGGACAGGAGTTTGCTGGCCTCAGGATGGCAGGAGTAGGAACTAGATGGGGCAGGAGTTTGCTGGCCTCAGGATGGCAGGAGTAGGAACTAGATGGGGCAGGAGCTTGTTGATCTCAGGATGGCAGGAGAAGGAACTAGATGGGGCAGGAGTTTGCTGGCCTCAGGATGGCAGGAGTAGGAACTAGATGGGGCAGGAGTTTACTGGCCTCAGGATGGCAGGAGTAGGAACTAGATGGGGCAGGAGCTTGTTGACCTCAGGATGGCAGGAGTAGGAGTTAGATGGGGCAAGGTTCTCAGGGTGGCATTAGAAGGATCCAAATCGGAGCATTATTGTGAGGGCCTGTGCATTGCATTTGTATATAATTCAAATAGAGCAAGAGTAAATATTACCCACCAGGAGGATGCATAAAGATGATATGTAAGGATCCAGATGTGGAACAAGCTTATGGGCCTCAAATTGGCAAGAGTAGGATCCTGATGATCGCAAGAGCTTGTAGGCCTTAGAAGGACAGGAAAACAATCTGGATGAAACAAGAGCACATGGGCCCTTAAAATGGCCGGAATAGGATTCAGATGGGACATTATCTTGTGGGCCTCAGGATGGCTGGCATAGGATTTGAATGGGGCAGGAATAATTACCCATCATCAGCGTAATTACCCAACACATATTGCATAATTAACCAAGAAGAAGATAGGTAAAAATCCAGATGGATCAGGAGTTTGTCTCAAATGTGATCTGGTGCTGAGTGATGTCATAGATTATTAAATGTAGAGCATCAAAAACAAGCCTTTTATACTTCAAATCCTTATTTATATACAGTATCGTATTATCTGATTATACAGGATGCCAGTCCTTATTCTATTGTGTGTGGCAGTTTTGTTAATAAACGTTGTTTTATAATAATTTAGGGTTTTTTTTGTACATTGACCGACACTGTCTGCCATTTTAATGAGTAAAGTGAATAAAGTCTGATATAACAAAGGGTTGATTCTCTTTTAAAGGACACTTTCATCAACACTGCTGCTCACGACAAAGTGTGTTTGTTGTAAATCAAGGACATTCTCACTGAGCAGAAATCCCTTCACTTTCCTTTCCTTTCTCCTGCATGTTTTGTCAGTCTGACTGATCACTACAATGCCACATTGGTCTTCTTGAAAAAAAAAAAAAAAGAAACTCCAGTCCAATCTTCAGTCTTGTGTCTAAAGAGGAAATGAGTAGCACTGTCGTGTTTAATTAATGTGTGGGATACACCGATTTTTTTTAAAGGCGATGGGCCACCACAAACTGCCAGAACAGGTTGGCATTGATTCTACAAATCTCTGGAACTGTACTGGACGGATGTGGCTATGACTACATAAATTATGTAATGGGGAGCAAGAAACAGGCGCACACATGCAGGGAAAACAAACCAATCACAAGACAAGCGTGGAGACAGAAACCAAAACAAAATCAGAAGCATGTGGTGCTCGGATCAGGGAGAAGGAAAGTGATATACTGACGGTTAACTGTACAATTATGGCTTTTATAAGCACAAATTAGAGTTTCTCACCATGTAGAGCAAATCTTGAGCAAGTGGTGGAGATGGAGCATGTCGCTCCAAAATCACTCATAGATGTTCAACATGGTTGAGATCTGGTGATTGTGAAAGCCATAGCATATGAGTTCCATCATTTTCATCCTTATCAAACCATTCATTGAGCCCTTATGGCATATAAATGGGGGTGGAATCATCCTGGAAGAGACCCCACCTATCAGGATAGAAATGTTTCATCATAGGATAAAGCCGATCAGTCAGAAAAGCTTTGTATTGATTTGCAGTGATGCTTCCCCCAGACCGTGCCAGTAAAAATAAATGCCCCACCTGTTGCAAAGGAAACTGCAATTCTAAAGAATTTGTTCAAGAAAAAGGCATTTGCGCTAGCCTGCTTCGCTGTCTTGTTTACAGGTTTTTCATTATGAGGAGTCTTGGTTCTGAGGCGAGCAAGAGCATGCATGAAGAGAGTGGATGAATAGCCTGAGGGAGAGGGAATTATAGGCAATTCTCTGAAATTGGCTAGCGCTATTGCTGTCCTGTCCACTCTCTCTGAACAGTGTAATTAAGTCCATCTCGACTCTAATCTCTTTGATTAAATGTGACTGTTGGGTGTTCAGTAGTGAGACATCTCTCTTGGACAATCTAGCCTCATTCCTCTTGTTCCTGCACTTACAGAGTGAAGGATCAAGAACAGCAGAAGACTCCATTTTATGAAACTTCTAAAACTTTATAAAACTCTCTGTGTTTAAATTATGGACAAACTTTTTGACTTTTGAGTTTAGAAAATTTTGGTGGATGGGAACCAAACACCTTGATTGATTCCTGAGTAAAAAAAAAAAAAAAAATTTATTAAGGTCGACACTGAGTTCCGGTGAATTTATTTATGTCTACACTAAAGTTCGTTTACTATTTTCTGTTGCAGTATTTCAGACCAATAAATGAAAGAGCGAAAATTTTTAATTATGTGCAATGTGAAACGAAACCAAACCAAATAGCAAACAAACAAACAAAAATTTGCTCTGATTCAGACTCAGCAAACAGACTAATATGTGTGAACGCACCCTAAGAAACCGTAAGAAACACGAACAATGACCCAAGATCAGAATTAATGGCAAATGCATGGTAAGACTTCGCAAAAAGACAAGGAAATACAGAGTATAAATGTGATTAATTAAGGAGAAACAAAGAACAGGTGCACACATTCAGGGAAAACAAAGCAGTCAAAAGAAGGGGGTAGAGAAATCAAAAGCAGAAACACATTGTGCTTGAATCAGGGAGGGGCAAGCCATGATCTATTGATGTTTAACTGTATAACCTTTTGTTCTTAGAAGCACAACTTAGAGAATAGTGATAGTCATTTTGCAAATAAGGAAGTTGGGTAACTCCTGCACGGTAGATGACCTAAAGGAATAGTGTAGTAGTACTTAGTGCTAATAGAAAGTGGGTTCCTAGGTAGTATGTGCTGGCTGATAGCCATCAGCAGATGTTGATCTGGGTCACATCAACTGTGTAATGCAAGGTTTCCTGGAGCTGGGCCAATACACATCATAATCCAACACCCTACCAAGTGACATAAAGGCCTGGCTGCCTCTAGGGTAGAATGCAACATGTACTATGTATTGACTTTGCTCCGCATGTGTACATTTTGACTTCTTTTTTGCCTCATATTACACTGTTGATAAAAAGCTCTCAAAAGGCAACACTACCCTTAAGGCATGGCAGCGGTCTGTATACTGACATTTTTTAACATGGCCTAACTAAATGTTTAAAATGTTTATCAATGCAGGATAAATACTTACAGATTGCATACACATGAGGAGACTTGATTGTATTTTTTGTTAGGATTGCTTTTCTTTTATTAGATTTATACTTTATACCATATTATATGGTAACCAACCCAGCCATTGGGAGTGTACTCTCAGTGCCGGTCCCAAGCCCGGATAAAATGGGAGGATTGCATCAAGAAAGGCATCTAGCATAAAACCTGTGCCAAATCAAACATGAGGACCAATGATCCGCTGTGGTGACCCCTAATGGGAGCAGCTGAAAGAACAGCAACAACAAACATATTATATTTGTAGTGTCCGTGATTTTTTTTGTGAAAGTTGCGGTTTTGTGTAAGTCGTGTTTTGAGCTCAGAATTGTTGTAGTTTATTGCTAATGTTACCAAACAAGCAAACAGTATGACATCTTTGTCCAAATAAAAAGCGTTAGCACACACACGAAGATCAGAGAAAACAGGTCCAGAGTCTATCTAGTAGTATGAGTGGTGTGAACCTTAATAACCTGGTGTAAGAGAAATAAAACACTTTGGATCGTACTATTATAGGAAAATAATCCACTTCACACCACCCTGGCACTGATTATTTTCCTATAACATTCCTTATGTATTGTTTGGTTTTGTCATGGAAAAATGTTGTCTTAGTTTCTTCGTCAAACAAAACTCGCACTGCGCTGCACCTGCCTTGTATCTCTACTCATCAGCCATTTTATGAAGTACATCATGTAAATATCTGCTCAGCTGTCCTCCAATGGTGGACCCTCACCACTGATGAATGGCTGAGTTGTGAATAGGTAGTAACTGTAACTGTGTGTTATGTGTACCTGACAAAATAGTGATAAAATGGTAAAATCTCTAAAAGCTTCTATTACCCATATGCTGTGCACAGTAACATATAAATAATTAGCATTACATTTTCTCAAGTTGACAGTCATTAGGAGTTGTCAAAATTGGGTGCTAAGATCAGGCCAGGCAAAGTCTTTACAGCCTCAAGACTTTCTTTTCTGACTTTTGGTTGGAGAAAAAAAAACTTGTCTGAAATGAATGGCCCTGCTCGTGACTAACAGAGTGCCATTGGGGAAGCTGAGGCCAAATCTGAAACAAGTTGCTAAAGAATAATTTTCACTTCATGGACTCACTGCCAGCATGCAGGAGCCTAAATAATTTCAGCTTAATTGCTAACAAGATGGGCAAATAATGAGGTCAAGCTTTGCAACTCGTTTTTTTTTTTTTTTTTTTTTTCCCAGACTGCTTTTATTTCTCAATAACAAATAGTGCTGAATGTAGGTGGTTGGTTTTCAGTCAGTGTGAAATAAAAAAAAATAATCTCAGTTGTAATTGTATTAATTTGCATTGGTGTTGCAAACTGACTGGTTTTTTTTTTTTTTTTTTTTTTTTTTTTTTTTTCCAACTGACATATTACAGGGTTTATATGAACCTTTTCCTTAAGAGACTTTTATTTTCAAGAGTACACCGAGACAATGAAATGAAATGTTTAAATGTTATCAGACATCAGGGATGAAATAGTTATCTCTGAAATGCAAATAGAACATCCAGCGATGGCTTAAACATGATATTTAATGGGCCATCAGAGGATGATCAAGCCGTCATTTAAGACGGAGCTGATATGTCTAAAGGCCGTGCGCTAATGAACAGGAAGAAACCAGAGAAGAAGCAAGCGGACAGTCTACTCCTAAATGAGTCATAATGGGCTCTACCACCTGCAAGGCATCGATCAATAGCGATGGGGCTAATTGATAAGGCGTTATTAGCAGCGTTCTAGGTAATGGGCATTGTATTTCATCCTGTCTGCGTGGGTAATGTGGACGAGGGTTGGTGATGAGGCACCGGTAACAGATGGCAAGGTCAATGGCGCCGGTAATCCAGATGCCAGGCCACCCCGTTAGATAGCCTTACTCAGGTCAGAGCCAACATGTGAGGCTACACTGCTGCATAACTTTACAAGCAGTAATAAAAATTTGAGTTGCGTTACTGTTACCTCCCCAATTTTTTTTTTCTTTCCTATTTTCCTATAACAGCACATCCTGAAGCGCCTTATTGTCTTTATACCACAGCAATTTGTCAACCATTACAATTTATTTATTAAAGAACAGCACACTGTTTTTATCCATTTGTAATTACATTTAATGTTGTGTTCCTGTTATCACTTATGTTATAGCACCTATAAACAGCCGTTCCCTCAAACGCCTTTTTTTTTCTCTCTCGAAGTTAATAAAACAAACAAAGAAAAAATACAGTTTGTCATTTAACCGAGAAACTGCAAAGACTTTCCTGAATGTTCCAACTCTGACACTTGAGACTCCTTCCATTAATGTTGAACGTTTATATGTTTTTTAGCGTTTATGTGGCAAATTTATCGTATTGCAGAGAAACCATAAAGCGCAGCGTTACAGCTTTACCTTTGATGGTTACGAAGCACTGACATTGGAGACTCTTTCCATAAATGCTAAAAAAAAAAAAAAGCATGTCCAACTATGGAAGCGATAACATATTAGAATGAATACACTAATATAAACCTGTGAGTTTCCTCGCAGCCGGAACTATTGTAATAAAATTAATGCTGACCAAACAGAATGAAGAATTCAGCAGCGCTGTGGTATAAAAGGAAGGTAAAACCTGTGCCGTTTGACAAGATATTTATTGTAGAACTTTAAAGGCAGTAACTTCTGACCTTGTTGAAATTTGACCTTAAGCTTTTCATCAGTTTCATCAGAAACAAACTTGCTTCCATTCCGGAAGAGAGATATTTTCAAAAATAATAATAAAAATATATTTATCAGGACACCAAGGTTAGGAAAAAAGAATGATTAAGTTCACATAGTCTGACGATTATCAAGTGCTCTGCTCAAAACGGCTTTTTTGTTCACGCGCATTCCAAACACGCTGTGTCGTGGATGAGGTAAGTGTGGATACAAGGAGGAGGAATCTTTTTCCAAGACGCTCTGACATAAACTGGGCGGCTCGCCATATCCCTCGCAAGGGAGAGATCCGATGCATTGAAAAAAAAAGCCCTGAATAAATAAACAGTGCTTATTACATCAACGCAAAAAGGCTCTATCAATAGCTATACAATAACACAGCATGTTAGAGTTGGAAGTTAGAGGAAAAAGTGGATGTTCTTTTTCACTATGCTATGCATTTTCACTAAGATTTGAAACATTTACACAGTTTTAACTTAAAAAAAAAAAGTCACCAGGGTTCTTTTAGGGTCTACAAAGCGTGTGCGTTTTTGATTGGTTTAAGTGGTTACATGTGGATTTTGTGGGAACAGATCCTTTTTGGGGTGCGTTTTCCTCATTTCTTATAATGGATGGTATGTGTGTGGCGGTTTGGGAAAACCCATCAGGTGTTGCTGCGGCTAAATTCTCGTAATCATTCAGGTTTTGGCCAACATTGAGCTTTTCCATCTAGAACATGTACTATATGGCCAAAAGTTTGTAGACACCTGACCATCAATCTGCATGTGCTTGTTGAACATCCCATTCCAGATGTAGTCCCCTTTTGCTGTTATAATAAGCTCCACTCTTCTGGGAAGGTTTTCCACTAGATTTTGTGTAGCTGTGGGGATTTGTGAGGTCAGGTACTGATGTTGGGTGAGGAGGTTCCAGTTCATCCCAAAGGTGTTCAGTGAGGTTGAGGTCAGGACTCTGTGCAGGACACTTGAGTTCTTCCACCCCAACCTTAACACACCATGTCTTCATGGAGCTTGTCTTTTGTAAACAGGGGCATTGTCATGCTGGAACAAGTTTGGGCTCGACCCCTTAGTTCCAGTGAAGGGAAACTGTAATGCTACAGCATACAAAGACAATTGTGTGCTTCAGACTTTCTTTGGGGCAGAACCACATATGGCTGTGATGGTTAGGTGTCCACAAACCTTGGACCATATAGTGTATGTTGAACCCATAAATATATTTCACCAAAATGACATGGAGATCATGCTGAGACATCTTCGACCAACAAGCAACAAAACGAGAGTCGATCATTAATTTTCTATGTACATGCGCAATTTCAGTAACAACGCAACAAGTGCCATTTGAATTGAGATTTTCTCAATTCTACGCAAATTAGGTATGACCAAACGATTCGTCCGATTGATTCTTCGAACCAATCCAATGGTCCAACATTCCTTTAGTTCCCCACTCACAACTTGGAAGTTTCTACTTCCAGGTAGTTCCCATATACTGTTTGACACGCAAAAATGGACGAAAAAACTCAACGGTGGTTTCATCTTATCCTGTCATCTACGACTTCTTATTAGAGACGTTACGAAGAAAAATAAAGCTTGGCAGGAAGTAGCAGAGATCATCAGTTCCTCTGGTCAGGGACATTATGTTGCATCGCTAATATGGTTAATCTTCACATTTACTGTAATCTTCATGCTGATGCCAGCTCAATTTTAATTCGTATGAGTCTATTTTATACACTGCTTTTGATTTTGAACTCCAGGTTTAACACTGCTGACTCAGTGAGTCTCACTGGTCAATTTCCATTTGACTCCAAAACCGCCCTGATTCGCTAAAGTGGTCAGAGTAGCTGCTCTGTATCATTTCTCAAGACAAAAAAACCATCAGCTTTGAGCTGTGATGATTCACAACCTGATAGATGTCAAGTCATCTGCTATTAGTAGAGTCATTTCTGTTTTTGTTTTGTTTTTTTGTTTTTTTTTTCTTTTCCTTAACAACAATGGCAGCCTCTCGTTTCTCTCAGCATAGCGTCCGCATCCCACGCAAAATCCATTTCAATTCCGACTCACAGCTTACAGCCAGGAAGTAATTACTTCTGGCCGAGCGTGGCGTCCTTGTTGTTGTGCGGAATGCAATCTGGACCAACAGCAGGAGCATGATAGAGATTCCCGAGCATTTATTTTTTCATTCAGAGCAAATTTGCTCAAGAGGACCACTGGGCTGTCATTCCTACTGCACAAATGTAGGTTGTAATGTTGATGTGTATTATTATCTGGAAGTGATGTCGGTATTATGAATTGCTGTGATGTGTATACAGCAAAAATATCAGGATGCTTCCAGACTGAAATTTGTTCCGGACAGTTTGAACCTTGAAAAATTGTCTGCTGTTATCATTCGACGTTCTCTAACTCTCTCTCTCTCTCTCTCTCTCTCTCTCTCTCTCACTCTGCAGGAGAAGCTTTAAAACTCATGTTTTGATTCCTTTAACCTCTGAACAAGCGCATTGTCTTTTTTTTCTAAATCTTTTCTTAGCTCTTTAATTAGCGTGCGGGTCTTTACCAGGTGGCTCGGGTATTTATCACTTATCAGGTGAGCTGTTTTTCGCAGGGCCTCCTCATCAGCACCTTGGGTTATAAATAAACGAGCTTTGCAGTGACGAAGACATGATGGCTTAATAGTCCCACGAGAGTTTTGATTGACGGAGGAAGCTAATGGGTTGAGCCAACTTGCAAAGCACTGGAGCGTGATATGAAGGCACGCGAGTCCTCGCTGTCACGCTGCGAGCGTTCGTGCACTCTAGGTGGTGACAGATTTGGACAGGACGCTGTTTTGACAGCAAAAAGTTGGCGTGTCATCGTTATTGCGTAACTTTTATCTTATATTACGTTCTTCTACACTTTGACAGCAAACACTGTGTAATTTATAGTATCACAGCACTGTTGAATTCTCAAAGCTGAGTACTCAGAAGGTGTTGAGTAAAATCACAGGTTTTTTTATCATTATTATTATTAATGTGTTTATTATTATTAATATTGTGTAATATTGTGTCTATAATATCAGCTTCTATGGTGCAAAATCATATAATCTTTCATATTTGATATGGTGAAGTGTTCTGTAAGGAGACGTTTATTTAACATTTATGGAAGGAGTCTCCAGTGTCAGCGCTTTGTAACACTAAGTCATGAATATTTCCATCTCTTGTTAACATGAAACGTTATGTTTTTTAATCTTAGCTTCAAGAAAGAAAAAAAAACGAGTGGTTGGTGATGGAGCGACTGTTTATATCTGCTATAGCATAATCTAGCTTGTTTCACGAACATTAAATGTAACATTTAATACATAAAAAGTGCAATGTGTTCATTAATAAATTTAAAATTGTACTACTTGGAAACCCGCTGTGGTGTAAGAGGAATAAAACACTTCCAGACGTGTTGTTATTGGAAAATAATCGACTTCATTACCGCCACTTCATCCCACCACCGTGTCGTTGATTATTTTCCTACGTATAACAGCACGTTCCTCGAGCGTTTTAGTCCCTTCTGGGTGTCACAACTCAAAGCTAATTGGGTTATCTTAACCGCTTCCTGTGGACCTGCTTAAACGGCCCACCGAGATGAAAGTGTTGAACAAAAGAGCAGCGCTGATTACATTCCCGAACACTTTATTGCTATCTGTTAGCAGATGGACACCTTTAGCACGTACCTGTAGCATTGCTAATTTATTACCTGAGGCGCATATTAAAGAGGGACGTGTTAGCAGTGAGCTCACTCTTACATGAGTCTCAATAGAATCTAGCTTGTGAATGTTACGGATACATCTGGGGAAAAAAAAATATGAAACACACATACACAGAACGCTAACATGACTAGCAGTGGTCCAAAGTAGAGGTGCTTGGGACTAATTAGCACGATTTAATTTGCCTTGCCCAGTTCTCCCAAAGGTATCATAGCGCTGAAATCGTCTTGCCTGTTAGACGGAGAGAAACTCAACCATCCGTAGCTAGCGTTATTCAATTAACATATTTGGTAATTGGCGCTTCTCTTTCGAGGTTAAACGGACGCAGGGAAAAAAAGATCAGTTTCATTGCTTAGGATGACAGAGCACAAGCTTTGTTTTTTTTTTTATTTAAAAAGATCAAATTAAATAAAATAAATAAATAAATAACATTGGAGAAAATTAGCACCTTGGCAGCCCGGAAAGCTGCGAACACCTGTGAGTCTAAGACTCGTGACACACACACACACACACACATGAACACACAGCGATCTTATATCATAACGATCCAAACCGCACAGTCCCTGAGGGGCAACTTTAACGTGAAAAGTGTAAATGGATAAATATAATTGACATCAGAAATCCAATACCAATCCACGCTGCTCGCATATCGAGGCGTTGATGGCTAGATGTAAACAAAAAAAAAAAATCAATCAACAGGCTGGTGTCAAATTGAACTTTCACTAACCTTGGCTCACTGCTTATTTTAGTAAATCTGAGTGTGTTAACATCCAAACTGTTTTTAATTGGAGGGGGAAAAAATGGCTGAAAAAGGATTTTCTCAGCTTCGTGTGAATGTAATTGCGAGGTTAACACATTTAAACCTTGCCTTTAGCTGATTAGCCCATAGATTTCACTCAAGCCATGCAGAAAATGAATATTTATTGTCGCCAGAAGGTTAAGAGTTTTGAATTTCCTCCTGTATAAAAAATGTATATGTATATCTCTGAGCCTTTTTAAAGCAAGACACTAGAGGTGAAAAGAATCTTTTTTCAATATCTAAATATCTTTTTAAATATCTGTGATAAAGCATGATGATCCTGTTTTAAATTTTTTATTGTATTTTTTATTATAATAAGTTATGAGAAATGAGATTTTGGGGGAAAAAAGATTTTAAAATATATATATATATATTTTTAAATGGCATGTATATCATAATGGCACAAATTAATACACGTGTGTGTGTGTGTGTGTGTGTGTATGTGTGTGTGATTGAATTTGGAAACAAGCTTTTCAGGGATGTATGACATGACGTGATTGTGCTCTGTGTCAGTTCTTCGTAGTTGCTAAATTTCAGACTAAAACAGTGAAATAAACATTTCGCTGTTGATTTTTGGTAGGGTTTTTGCTACACCTTATGAGAGGACATGCTATAGAATTTATAGAAAAAAAAATTTTATCCAAAAGAATTTTTTATCCAAAATTCTAAAAAAAAAAAAAAAAAACAGCTGTTATAAAACACACACACAGCATACGAACAGAAGAGAAACTGCACTTCTTCCAGAACACCATGGAGTTTGGATAATTTAAAATAAATAAATAATAAATAATAAATAATAAATAAATCTCACAATATGCAAAGTTGCTAATTAATATCGTCACGCACATTTTTTTCAGGATGTAAGTTAGTCATCAAGGTTTAAATAATAATAATAATAACAAAGTTTTGTTATAAAAGCACAGCGCAAGTCTGATTCATTTATTCTCTGCACCTCCGAGCCAGTGCGATTGAGGATCCGAGTCGAAGCTCAGCGTTGAGTACGAGGTTCTCTGGGGCGCCCCCACTCCTCTGGAGCACACAGAGTTCACGTTTGTTTTGCTCACAGGTTCGAGACCTGGAGGTAGAAGGTGTATGACGATCGCACCTCGTTAACGCGCACTCTGAGCTGTGGCTGCGTTCCTGCGTGCCGGCGCTACCGAGTCTTTACAGGTGCTGTAGCTGCAAGTGCGACGCTGCCACCACCTCCGCATTCTTTTTATTCACATGACTCACATCACACAGTGAAATAGTACAGTTTTATACAATTCGTACGCAGTATTTTACTTTAAGGCCACTAGCTGTTATATTTTCGCAATTGGCTTCGTAAGATACATCCCAATGGCTATAGTGTCTATGATAAAGCATGATAATAATGTGTTATTTCTGGCTGGCTTGAGGTGGGCGGGACTATATTGGAAGGAAGTGACATCAGGAAGTCTCATGTACAAATCAAAATTTTATTTCATTCATGATTTTATTTTACAAACTTTATATCTTTTTTGTTTTTATTTCATTTCATTCTTGGTTTTTTATGTCCTCATTATTTTTTCACTAGTATTAACATGCTAATTATTAAATCGGGCCTTTAAATAAATAGGGCCCTTGCCATTGGTAGACCAGCATGTGTGCGTTATTTTATGAATGCACTGTACCTGTACATCATCCTTTCAAGAGTGTAACCCTGAACCAGTCAGGATTGATTAGTGCCAGGTTTCTCCAGCCTTGAATAATCCATCACAAAGCCTTGGTGGGCTTGTGGGTGACTAAATCAAAGCTGGTGCAGTGTGTGATGGAGCTTCTCAAAGACTTCACCCTAAAACTGGGCTCTAGGTGAAGAAATTAGCACACACTTTGCTAACATGCATGGATGTATAAAGGCTAACCCAGAAGTTTCTCATCAGTGCTTTAGATTTCCAGTACTGTTTCTAGGTCAAGGCCAAGTTTAATGATGTTATTAGCCTCTCTGCGTTGTGACATCTCAGGATTGTGTAATCGATATGAGCGCAACCGGGATGAAAGGCGGTAATGTAATCAAAGTGTGCGATTGCTATTCGGTGAATATATTTGACGTTCATTTGGGGCGACGTTATTTAGCCCGTTAATGCGTTTTAAATGGATCTGTTGTGTTTACGTGCGGAAATCGGCATGCTAATGATAAACACGATTACCACCTTTGGGATGATAATGCAGGTGATGGCGCTCATTATGGATAAGGTCAAGTGTACTGGAGTGTGGCACTTCATTACATCGATGGGGAGAAAAAGATAAAAATGATTTTGAGGAAGAAAAAAAAAAGCTTTTCTATTTGTGCAATTTGAGCAAACCCCCTGACCCCATCCCCGTTGGCAGAGGAGTGTCTTGTAAGTCGCTCAGTCGCTCACTCCTAATCCTGATGAATCTCAGCACCAAGCGCCCACCCCTCCACTCATTCCCTGCCACCGGGATGTCCGTTGTCTGCTCGGAGCCCTAATTGAATTTCCTCGCTCACAATGAAAACACACTCTAACCTGCTGAGTTTCGAGCCGCGCCCTTGATAAGCAAACGACCCCCGCGGAATTGAGGTCAGTGCCGGCGAAAAACAAGAGCGAGAAAAATGAAAATAAAAGTGGGCTCCATGACGTTTGTCCCAGGTCCGCATGATTTTGTACAAACACATACACACACTTATACACAAACACACACATACACACACACACACACATACAGACAGTCCTCCAACCACCTCTTGGCACTTTTGGGAGCTCAGGGGAAAAAGCGACTCACACTGAATGGATTTGGGTTGTGAATAATGCATGGTGTTGTCACCTAGTCACGCACAACGCACTCACTCGGGGACTGACAGCAATCCACTCTTACAAGATGTTCACTTCGGTTCCTGATGTAATGTGGAGCACCGTGTCCATAAAACAGCGCAGTCACAGAGGAGGTCTTAAGCCATGATGGATCTGATTCAGGACAGCTACAACATTCTGATGAAGCATGAGTCTCTAGGGGTGTATCGCCGACACGGTGCTGCACGTTTTACCCCCAGTAGGCTCTAAAAGTCTGAATTTACTACCAATTTATTTAATTAGCTCATTCACTACATTTTTATCTAATCAGGTTCGAGTTTGAAAAAGTAAAACAGACTTTAAATAATGCCTGCTTGAATGATAAGTAAGGAGTAGAACACTTGTGTTGTTCTGTTGTAGGAAAATAATCGACGATAGGTTGGTGTGATGAAGCGGAGTTACTGTTACCATGCCGAAGTCGATTATTTTCCAATAACAGCACATCCGGCATGAAGTTGTCCCTTTTATTCCTCAGTTTATTTATACAACACAATTTGTCATTTATTAATAAACAGCATATCAGCATATGTTACCGAAAAAACGGAAGGTGCGACGTCTTGTGGCACTGACACTGACACTGGAGACTCCTTCCATAAACGTTCTACAAAAGTCTCCTCACAGAAATCTTCACCATGTGAATTTTTTTTCCATCTGTGTGTAGGTAGCGTCCGCTATACAAGTCCATGTGTGTGTTGTTACCATAGTAACGATAACATGTTAGAACCAGCACATTGATATTTACCTGTACAGCCAGAACCAATCAGAATCGAGAATCCAATAATAGTAGGATAATAACAGATAACGAGTAGAGCTTGAGTGTACTAAGCATACTATTTGAAATAAGATATCTAAAATAAAGATCAATCTAAATAGTGTCTGGGTGGGCGTGACCTAATATGCTAATGAGCATGTTTGATCAATAGCCCTCTATTTGTTGCACCCAGTGTGTCACTCGAACAGAACAGTTAGAATTTTAAAAACAAAATATTTTTAAGTTTGTATCCCGGACAGACGTTACATCAATTTTTGTCACACGAATCTTTTTTTTCAAAATATTTTCAATAAATTGCCATCAATCTGTAGTAATAAAAATATCAAGAAATGTTTATTTCTTTGTTTTTGTCCACTCAGGACCATTGCATTATCTGAAGGCTTAAGCTCCGCCCACTTCTCAAACACATCATGTCATATATATATATATATATATATCCCTGAAAATCTTTATTTATTTACAGAATCTTTAATTACATTTCGTATTGTATGTATTATGTATAAATGATAAGTACTGTAACTGCAGTCTCTATATTATTCCCTCTGTGTGTGGTTTTTTTTCAGTCCATTAATACCCCATCTGATTCAATCATATTTTATCAAAGCATTGATTCGTGACAGTCAGGCTTTGATCAGATCACTTGGGATTAGTCAGGAACGAGCCTCGTCTCTTTGTGTATAAACGATCGAGAGCTCAGCTGCCAGGCTTTGTGATCCTTATATCAAATTTATTTGCTATCAGTCAGACATTAAGATCTGCCCTGATATGATATTTGGCTGATACAATGAAGCCTTCATTAAATTTTCTCTTTCCAGATAAGCAGATGCTGTTGGGTCCGTGCCCAGAACACCTGTTTTTAAACCGGCGCACTGCAGCGGGTTTTACGCAAGGATTTGAATTGTAATTTTTCCTCTTTTTTTTTTTCCAGCTGTTTCATCATTTGAAATCATTTTGATTTGATTTCTGATGGATGAAATCTAAAAGCTTATGCGCCTCACAGAGACAGACATGGAGATTTGCATTTTAATTTTCATTTCTCACATTTGGGCATCTCATATTTGGAGCTGTGTTATCTCTCATGTGCATGTTCCTTTCATCCATAATCAGACAGAGAAAAAGAAAAAAAGGCAAACACTGAAGGAGGCCTCATGCTTTTTACCTCAGCCGACCTTTCGGTTCTGATAAAACCAGTGAAAAAACCTCAGGAATGTTACATTAAATATTTTATATTAAAAACAAGATTGAACTGTGATGAAACATTGTTTACAAAGCAAGCTGATCAAACCAGTCTAAATAGTGTCTAAGTGGGCGTGGCTTAATATGCTGATGCGCATATTTGATTGCTAGCCCTCTGTTCGTGGCGACCAACTTGCCACTTGATTAGTGAAACAGAAAAGTTGAAACAGAAAAAAGGAAAAATAAATTTTTTATCTTTGCTTACTATAACAACCTTATGGCAATCTTCTTCACGTCAATCATTTTTCACATATTTGGATGAGCTAAAAATATTTTTAAAATTTGTTTTTTTTTTCTCCACTTGTGTGCACTGCATCATCTGAAGGCTTAAGCTCCACCCACTTCATGATCACATGTCCCTGAAAAGCTTTCTTTCTTTCTTTCTTTCTTAATGCATGAAATTTTAAATTTATGCCCATTTCTATCCTTAATTAAAACTTACAATTAAATAAAAAAATTACAGAGGAATTTCTCAGAATGTTTAAAACTTTTTCTTTGCTAATCATGAAATAAATATTTTAATTCTAACGAGTAAAATATTTTATTAGGTTTTATACAATAAATATACATATAAAATTGTAGATTAATTTGTAAATTTATGATTTTCTCATTCTTTCCAATAAACTTATGTTTAATTAATTTTTTTTTATCATGGTAAAAGCTGTGTAGGCAGGACAAACCCCATCTACCTTGTGATTTTCGTATATAAGCTCCGCCCACTTTGCATTAAAACTAGAGTGATTCTGACCTGCAGACATTTAGATATAGAAAGTTACCAAGTATTCTCAGGCGACCAGAATAAACCTAATTAGAAAGCAGTCATGAATTTCAGTTCCCCTGGACAAGGATTTGCGCCGCTGATGATAGCGGAAGGTTGTGAGTTCAAATCCCAAGACTGGCACGAGAGCCACTTAACAATTTCCCTATCAGGATTATTAAAAGATATCAAGAGCCGTTTAATTGAAGTGACTACTGCCTGTCTTTTTTAGTCTTCCCGGGCGTAATTAGGTTGACGCCTCCCCCGTGTGAGTGATAGCAAGAGTTCAGTTCTGTCTTCGCCTCAGTCTTTGCTTCAATTATGCTTCCACTGCCCGTGGCTCTTGCTTGAAAATTATAGCAGCTTTCCCCATCGCGATACTCGCTTCCTCGGCTAATCGTTCATTATAAAGTTTCACCTGACTGTATATCATGCATACTCATGCAGCACAGTGTGTCAGGCTACAAGCCCATGCTTTAATGCATGACCAACCCAACGCAGCGGCAGAGTCATGTTTATGGAATAAAGGCCGCTCGGCGGAGAAGAATACAGGCAATTACGGGAAAAAGAACGGCGCGAACAAACGCAATGCAATTAGGAAAGCAATCTGGGCTGGAATTGGCTTTCCCTCAAAGAGCCGAGCCCTTCAAATAATTGCGTTTCACTTTTTAACACAAACAATAATTAATGCAGCCAAAAACCATCACATTTACCCGTGATGTGCTTTGCATATATAGTCTCTCAGGAGCTGGGATGGATTTTAGTCCTGCTGTGTTCTCTCAAATCAAATACAGAAGCTCATGAACTTGTTGAGAGAAGCAGGTTTATATGTAATAACATCGAATCATGTACTTTTGCTCATCAGAAGATCGTACACTAGTACGATGGTTTTATATGTATAATGAAATGTTTGGGCTTTGTGCAGTTTTGCGAAAACAAGAAATGAAACACATCAGCTACTTTATAGTATCTATACGTCTGAGTGTTGAGTTCTCGATTCTGATTGGTCAGAAGGTGTTGATTCATTTTCTATAACAAGCAGCTCTGAGAGCAGTTCCGGCTGCAAGGTTTATATTAATACGCTCGTTTCGAATGTGTTATCCTTTCTATGTGTATGGTAGATGCTTAGGGTTTTCTGTAAGGAGATGTTTATTTAACATTTATAGAAGGAGTCTCTAGTGTCAGCGCTTTATAACAGTCAGAGGTAAAGCTGTAACTTTAAGTTTTCAGACAAGAAAGATTTCCAGACGAAAAGCTGTGAAAGTGAAAGTGGATGTTCCACAACATAAGACGTATAACTGTAAACAGATAAAAAGCATGATGTGTTGATCATTAACAAACAGAAATTGTAATCGTTGACAAATTGCTGTGGTGTAAGAGAAATAAAACATTTCGGGACATGGTGTTATTTTAGAAAATAATCAGCTTCAGGGTTTTATTATCTAATCTCTTAAAAAAATACATAACTGAAGATGTTGATGATTTTCACCACAGATATGTCATATCTCGTTTAAAAAAAAAAAATCCCAAGTAGGAAAAGTTCTATTTCCCAGTTTCCGACACCACTCGAATGCCATTACAGAGTCAACAAGTATTGTAGCTAACAAGTAATGGTCTATCGCAACCAAAATCTTTAGCATAAATACTTGATCAAATATAATAACGTTTGCCTTGCACCTTCAGGGTTGGGGGTTTGATTCCTGCCTCCGCCCTGTGTGCGTGGAGTTTACATGTTCTCCCCATGCTTCGGGGGTTTCCTGCGGGTACTCCTGTTTCCTCCCTCAGTCCAAAGACATGCGTTGTAGGCTAATTGGCATCTCTAAATTGTCCTTAGTGTGTGAATGGGTGTGTGAATGTGTGTGTGTGTGTGAGATTGTGCCCTGCAATGGATGTCCAGGGTGCCCCAGGGACCTTGGGACCTGGGATAGGCTCCAGGCTCCCCTGTGACCCTCTGTAGGATACACAGTACAGAAAATGGATGGATATATAGTAAATAAATATTGTAAGTTAGCATGTGCTACACTTTCTGCTACAATTCAGCACTCAGGGAAAAAAGATTGTCCAAGATGGCCACCCCATGATGGCACAGCGTTCCGCTACACTGTGAAGGTTTGGTCATATTTATAAATGATCTTAAATCACACAGTGTCCTAAACTGTTAAGAACTGGATATGATTTGAGGCAGATATTTACAAATATTTTTTTTTAAAGTGTGAGATTGATGTCTGTTACTTGTTAGCTATTTTAGCATTGTATTGTCAGAAAACATCAGAAACGTCCTGCCTGACATTTACATACATTACATACATAAATCAAGCTTAGTGCTCGTTTCTTTAGTTGTGTCCGCCTAAAGGACGGAGGAGATCTCTGTGAAAACATGGCAAGCATTTTAAGCAAGAGAATGAGCAGCGAGTGTGAGGGGACTAGATAAAGCGGGAGACATGGACATCCTCAAGGTCATGCTTTTGTATTAAGAGATGAGTGATAGCCAGAGGGGAGATATCACAGAGTCGCTGAGATAATGCAAAGAAAAATTATCTCAGTCTAATCTTCCTTTGCACACATGCACGGACACACGCACGCACGCACACACTTCCTCCCTATACAAACCACGAATGGATAATGCGCTACAGTCTTTTCGTTGATGGTTAACTCTGATGGCATTCATTCATAACTGTCAGCTCAGAATTGAATTATTTTGTGGGATGACTTCACACCACTCGTGTAGGCAATACTCATTGAGCCGAGGCGGCTGACAAATTGTCACAATATCTAATGATTTTTTTTTCCTTTTAGAATCCATTTAGGGTTTTAAAGAGCTATTCTCATCAGCTTGTTCATGTGAAAAAAAAAAGCACAGAGAACGACCAAGCGGGGAACATCCATGTCCTTCTGAAAGCCCATAGAGAGCTCATACACTCCATTTATAGGGTTCTTCGGTTTAAAGCTTCTATTTAAATCCATACAACAGAGGGTTCCCCTTGGAGAAGGTGTTTCATTTTTCCAGAGTCCAGATCCTCAAATCCAGAGAAAATTCTGGGCTTTTTTTAATGCATGATGTTTATCTTCCTCAGGTTTCCCAGTGATGCAGGTGAAGATCGACATCTCACGCCAGCAGGTGGAGAAGATCTTCGGGCTGGAGGATTACTGGTGCCAGTGTGTGGCCTGGAGTACTACAGGAACCCAGAAGAGCCAAAAGGCTTACGTGCGCATCGCCTGTGAGTAATGCGAACCATCGAAACCACAACCAAAACTCTAAATCCAATGCATAATGTCCAGGGGAAAAGGCTTATAATTCAACAAGATTCAAAATAGACTTGCTTTAATGAAATGGTCCCACTTACTCCATATATAGTCCATCAAATGAGACATGTACTGTTTGGTGTCCAACATTGCTTCTTTCAAAAGATGCAGTAGATGACTTCGCACACTGCAGAGGAAGCACATGCTAGCCTTTACCCTCCCTGGTTGGTAGGGAAGAACTAGCGAGTGTAACGTGAAAATGGGAGGCAGGACGCATAAATTAGTGTGTATAATCCAAGTGTAATCCAAGAATCATTGTCAGCCAAAGTCCATAGCTGGGATGAAAACACAGGCAGGTAGCATAACACAAGGATAATCCATAATGAAATTAATAAACGGGTGAGGGCCAAACCAAAAAGTGCTAAAAGAAACAAATAACAGGGCACATGGGATGGTAAGGTCTTGACTTAACAAATCACGATTAGACTTCGCAAGGAGGAATAGAAACAACAGGACAGAAATAACCGAACTAATCATGGTGAGACACGGAACAGGTGAACACATTAGGATAGTCAGCCAATGTAAGAACAGGGGAGAGAACTAAACTGAAATAAAAACTCAACATGGGGGAAGGGGAATTGGGGGGGGGGGGGGATTTTTGAGCTAGTGGGTGGGTATTGGCTATTACCCAAAAAATTGGGAGAAAATGAGGTTAAAATGAGATTAGAGAGATGAATAGTGTCAATTCATGCAAGTTTAGAAAAGATTATAAAGGCATGCAAAAAAGTTGGATTCAATTCAATTCAATTCAATTATATGGATGAGATATACTTTCATTATCACAACGACAGAAAGATGCAAAGACTTTTGAAAGAGACTGTTGTCTCATTGGAACGTCTAGATTTCAGCCAGAACAATCATTTAACATAAACAGCTTTTCAGAAACATAGAAGAGACAACAATCGTGCACAAATCTGAACAGACAAGGATTGACCAAAAGTAGACCACTGACAGTGACTGGCCTAGATATGGACATCCGTGAATAACTCTGGTTACTCAGTGCTCACTAGGATTGACCATTCCCGAGAGTGAATCCTATGAATGGCAGGAATGAGGCGGGACTATACCCTGGATGGGATGCCATTTGATAACTTCAGTGCAAAAAAAGTCAGAAATCAAAAGAGGAACATTTGTGTAAATGTCTTTTTTTTTTCATCAAACCATTTTCCTTTAATGGGTCTCTTGCTCTTGTGGAATTTGCTGTTACTGACACGCTGGAATAAAAAATTGTTTCAGAATTGCATTTGGCCAATCAGTCTAACCACTCGAGCCATGTGTTCCCCGAGGCTGATTGATTCAGATGGGTTTGTACGACTTATTTAATGTTTGATTGGGAAGTTTGATCGGAATAAGCCTGCGGCGTGGTAATCCACTAATCTGCGTTGGCGCACTCGGTAATTGCCTCAAGAGGCCGCACGGTTTCCATATCTGTCACTGTGATAATGCGATTAGGCTCCAGAAGAATCACGTGTGGGCCAGTTATCATGTGGCCTCACACAGGAAGAGGGGATGCTTCATTTTGCTGCTAATGTCTCAGACAATGCAGTCGTCGCCAATCCCGGGCTACGTTTGTGGCTGAGAGCTCCTCGCAATCAAACCGGATTTGTCATGCATCTCAGTGTGCTATTTTGAAATCTGCCACGAGAACAAAGAGGGAGTCGCTCTCATCTTTGGTGTCAGATGTGCAAAGACGAGACACTGTTAAGTTGCTTGGGATTTTTATAGCCCTATTAATCTCATCATGAACATGTAGCATTTAAAGCAGGAAGCGGGGAAAGAGACGGATGCTTTCAATTCGACCTTATTCGAGTTCTGCCTGTCAGATCAGGACGAAATTTTTCCAGGCTGTCCACCGTGTCGCCCCGGACCGTTAAATCCAGTTTAATTAAAATGAATGAGGTGGGGCTCTTGTCAGTAATGCTATGATTGTTCTGGACAGGCATGCAAAATAACTGGCAGTGATGTCTTCACACATGAACTCCACTTTGCTGATATTCTGATATTCCACAAGGCCAGCGATCTCCATGGGCACCACTCTGATGAACATTTATGCAAAAATTGTTTTGAAAACATTCTGCACTACAACTCGAACTCTGTATATTGCCTATAACACGATTTGAAGCACAAAATTCAATCCGAATCCCATCAACACTTGTGTCAGTTGCCTGTGGCTATAGGACGCATGCTATGGTGTGTGTGCGTATATGTGTGTATGTGTGAATCTCTCAGTGTAGAAAATGTGCACTGTGTGTGGTATGTGTGTGTGTGTGTGTGTGTGTGTGTGTGAAAGGGCTAGGGAGGGATAATGCAATTGCTCTCAGCTGATGCTTGGCCCAGGGGCTACAGCCATCCTCGAACACATCCAAGCAGCTCTAAATAAGCTCTAGGGCCTGTCCTATGGTTCCATCTCACGCAGGTGGATCATTGCGAGCTCCCAAACAAACAAACAAGTGAGCAAACAACGGCTGTAGACAAGACTGTTGACGCCTACACCGAGTTCTGGAGAAACCTTCGCCTTTCTGTCATAACTAGGCTTGCTATATGTGTTGTGCAGCATGGCTTTAGGTTGCTTTTAGAGGACATTTTCAAGGTTATCCTGATATCTTCAAATGTAAAAAGTTTAAAGACCTTGTTTAACCGTAGTTAACCATGTGTGTTTATTCTCTGCTTCAAATTCAAAACCCCACTACGAAACAAGACAGACTTCAAATCATCTTATTTATAGCCATGAACTAATCACTAATAGTAGTGAAAATGGTAAATGGTAACTGTTGTCACCATTAGGTCATGATAATTGCTTATCTACCCAAATTTTTGGCACATAGCCCTGCTCCAAATGCTCACAATGTGGCCTTAAAAAACAAAGATTCATGTTCTTGCTTGACAGATCTGAGGAAAAACTTCGAGGAGGAGCCATTGGGCAAAGAGGTGGCACTCGACCAGGAAGTGCTTCTCCGCTGCCATCCTCCAGAGGGCGTCCCCACTGCTGAGGTGAGAGCAACTTGTTTATTGATGAAGCCATCTGCTAATTATGCCGCTCGTTTGATTTAGCCTCGCGTCTGTATCAGCCAATGTTTCGCCACGCGAGAGATTCAGCTCCTGCTTTTTGGCACATCCATTAGCTCCATTAATAATGTAGGCAGTTTTTGCGGAGGGCACAGGACTGGACCAGACTGCGTCCAGCTGCTTCCGCTCATGCTGCTCAACGGAGCGGCCTAATAACAACAGCAGCTCCCGCAGACGTTTGCTGCATGAAATATTCAGCTGCAAGCTGACTCGGTTCTGCCTGCCAAAGTGTCCAAAACTGACTGAATACTCGATATTTGAATTCAGTACTTTTTTTGTGACTCTTCAGCGATTGAAGCTAATCCTCTGTCCTGCTCCCCAGTGACAAAATTAAACTCACTTCTTGAGCAGATGTCAAAGGGGCACCAAACAGAGGCTGTGAAAATGGCTTTTTATTGTTCCTCCATATGTGTGTGTGTGTGTATGTGTGTGTTTGATTCTCCAGGTGGAGTGGCAGAGGAACGAAGAGTTGATCGACCCCAAGGCTGACCCCAATTTCTTCATCACAGTGGACCATAATCTCATCATCAAACAAGCCCGGTTGGCCGACACCGGCAACTACACCTGCGTAGCCAAGAACATTGTGGCGCGACGCAAAAGCTCCTCAGCCGCTGTGATTGTCTACGGTGCGTCTCTCCTTCAACTCCTCATCCCTTTTCACACACTCCATGGCTTTCACCTATCCGATAGATACACAAAACTCTGAGATGGGGTTTGACCTCAAGAGGAGAGAGTAAATCACTTGAAGCTAGGTTGATAGGCAGCTTGGTCTGAGGCACAGAAGGAGATAAAAAAAAAAAAAAAGATTGACTTAGCCAAAAGCGTTAGCGCTAAAAAGGGTTTGGATTCAGCATTACTATAGCAGAAACCACCAAACTGTATACACAAACCAAGAGGTTATGGAAGTAAAGCCATCATTCGTTCAGTTTAATCATTAGCAATAACCTTGCAAGACTGACACATCGTGAGCTATGAGATTTTTCAACCCTATGTGTACCTGTACAATTCATACATACTAAAGTCAGATTTTGTCTTTTCAAAAAATCTAATTTGTGACACCCACTTAGAAGAGAAAGACTTCTTTTTTACCATCTCTCACTACGCCACTAGCTAAATTCCATAGCTAGCTAGCAAACTTGGTAGTAATGTAGACAATCTAAAACACTGGCTCCCGATTAACAACAAAACTAGAATGACAGGTGTGTATATGTGAACAAAATGACAATAAGATAAGATAAGATAAACTTTATTAATCCCTGAAGGGAAATTCAGGATGTACAGTATACAATATACAGTATACACAACGTTTACAAAATATGACTATATTTAAAAGCGCTAATAATGTGCTAGAAAGTATGCGAATTACATTTAATATTGTACTTTGTCTTTCTTCTAGCTTTAAAAAGAATTTTTGTATATATATATATATATATATATATATATATATATATATATTGTATAAGAAACATTATAAAGAGTGAAAGGTCAAGTAGCAAATATTGAAGTAATTTTGTGGTCATAAATAAGAGGAAAACTTCGGTAACCAAGCCTGTTAAAATATGTTAGGTTACAACTCAGCTGCAAAATATTAGCAACAGCCTCTGATATTAGCAAAACATACATGACTAGCTCGATAAATCTCGATGTCGCCAGCTCTTCCACAGTCGTGCGTCTTCTCTCTGTACGCTGGTACTGAAATTGGATAATGAATTGCCTTTATAAGCTAGCTGACCTTTATTATTATGCGCAGCCTTAGCCCATTCCTTATTGCAGACGGAGGTCCCAGGACTCCTCAGACTAAAGCTAGCATACATTAAAGGCACATAATGGGCTTGCGTAATCAGGGCACAGTCAGTCAGTCACATGAGGCAGAAATCAAGAGTTCCAGTCTCCCGGAAGGACACGGGAAAGAGTTTAGCCTTTATCATTTTTATATTTAACTGCCGCTTATCAGCTGAGTTATTAGTCATAATGAGAAGGACAGGACGGCGACATGACTTTGGCGAAAAAAAAGGATTGGACGTTCAATTTTTTTTTTTTTTTGTTTTAACACGAACAACTTTAGATATAAGCCAAAAAAACCTGTGCTTCATTAATGAAGAAATTATTTGTAAGGAGAAAGGAAAGGAAGGCCTAATTTTTTTTGCTTTTTTTGCACCATTAATCAGAGGCAGAAAAACAGCAAGTGAATGCTAGGTCCACCAATGTGACGGCCAATTTGCCTCCATTGTAAAAAATTAATTGCAGCAAATATCTTTTGAATAGCTTTTCGTCAAAAGGAACTATTAGACCTGTGTTTTTTTTTCCTCCCACTATGGCTTCACATTAAAATGTCACTTTACTCATGTGAAGCTTTGCCGGAACTCTTATTGGCTGTGGGGTAAGGGCTGTTATTAGAGCCGTGGAAAAGAAGGGTAGAGATGCATTTTAACGAAGCCGGCTTTGACGTGGCTTGACTGTGTGCTAAGAGGTAATCAGGGCCCTCGCGCCAGCCACCGCTGCACAATTTCCCTCTCGGCGGTGGGCAATCACTGGCACTAGAGAGGCTCCGGAAGTGATTCAGCCTGTGAATTAGGAGCCCTCAGCGGCCTGACTGGTGATCAAGGCTCCCTGACAACAAATCAGTCCCGAATAGAAGAAATCAGATTTCCTTTGAGCTCTGAGAGAGAAGCAGAAAAGAGACGTGGGGCTTGATTAAAAACACAGTGTGAACTTTGGACTCCGGATCATCGCACAATCCTCCAGGCTTATACCATTCGCAGAGTAATGTATTAGTGTCTCGGACTACACAAGGGCCAGCGTGAGCGTGCACACCACACAAGCTTGTGGAAATGAAACCAGTGTTAAAACAGGTCTGTTTTGAATCGAGTAATCAGTGTGTGTGGTTCAGCGAGGAACGTGCCTTTAAAGAAGCTGATTGATTGCAGCCTCTGTAGCTTGACAAGGGCAACAGAGCGATAAGAGATGCTTTTATTCTCACAGTGCAGCCATTTTGTTAGGGGAAACTCCTCCACCAGTTGCTTTTAGAGGCACGTATCATGAAACCTAGTTTTAGCATTAGCATTGCTTGTGGTCCCCAACTGTGGTTTCTCTAAATCATGGACTGTAAATTCTACGGAAGTAGAAGTACACTTACAATGAAGATATTATTGCAAATATGCAAAGAAATGCATCTGGGTATGGGGGCAGTCATGGCCATGGTTAGAGAGTCTGACTTGTTACCCAAAGGTGAACCTGAAGGTCGTGGGTTTGAGTCTCAGGCCGGCAGGGATTGTAGGTGGGTTGAGTGAATGACCAGCGCTCTCTTCCACCCTCAATACCACGACTGAGGTGAGACCCT